>NBIV01000128.1:0-203297 GCA_003194525.1 Gracilariopsis chorda
CGCTCGGCGGCAACGTTACCCCAACTTGGGCATTAACCAGCGTGGCTGGGGCTGCAGTTCCCGTTTGACGGTGGTATCGCACGATCTGCGACCGTGGGAGGTGTTCAATTGGCTCCCACGTATCCCCACTGGGGTCGTACCCGTACCAGCGGACGCGGTATTGTAGAATACCATCCTGGTCCCAGGTGTGTCCGACAAGTCGGTCTACTACGAACTCTCGTTCGTAGACCTGCCGGCCGTGCCGGGTGGTGGTTGTACTCCCTTGCGAGGGTTGTCCGCGGTGCGGTATAATGTCCCTTAGCAGGGTGTTCGGCGATAACTCCGACGTTGCCGTGCGCTGTCCTAGTGGCCGCTGCTCATGCGGGAAAATATCCCTCAAGAGGGTATGTGGTGTCACGGTTTTCCCCGGCAGTCATTCCCCATTGGGGTGTCGTTGTTCCCGTCTTCACGGTAGGCCAGGCGAACCGCCAACCGGCGGGGGACTTGAACTCTGCATTCGCGGTTGAACTCACGAACCGCGAGTTTGCGGGAAGATGACCGCTCCTGCGGAATCGGCGTTTCCACGATCCCCTGGGGGGTCCCGTGCGACACGGTGGTTGGATGGCAAACCGCCTCCCTGCCAGGCGCACGAGCGCTCTGCACCGTACGTTCCGGCGGCGCCGTGGTGTCCCCGGCTACTGGGGGGTTGCCTAAGGCTAACTCCGGTACACCGGTATTTTGGTCAAAATTCCCCTTTGGGGGGTGCCGGGCAGGTGCCGATGACACCCTTTTCAGGGGCCTGGCCGCTAAGTGCGGTGCACCGTCTCCATGAGGAGGAGCAGCGTCCGGTACGACCGGTTTCGAGCGTGCGATGGCGCGCGTTTTTTCCCGAGTTCCTCGGTTCTTCGCCGCAGCGTTGCGGTAGTTGGCGCAAATTATTCCCCGGAACGGGGGCTTCGATTCCGTCTGCGACGGGGAGCGTTTCCGAGCGCTGCGCGCCAGGGCCTGAAGCTTTGGATGCGGCTTGGCTACCCTTTTCCCCGATAGGGGTGTGGGTATTTCCCAGCGGCGCTGGTGTATCTGGGCGCCTCTTCTCCGCGGGGCGCGGGTCTGAGCGACCTGATTGAACCGCTTCCGCGGGGACTTCCGCCAATGGCGGCTTTGAGGCATATCCCTGCTCAGGGGATTGAGGGCGATTGTCGCCGTACTCCCGTATCGAGGATCCTTCCCTGACAGGGGTGTGCGGTAGCTGCGTTTCAGCTTCCCGTGTAACACGGTGTATTTGCCGCCTTTGCGGGACCTGCGCGTCTGGTTCCTGTTGCACAGCGCTGCCCGAGGACGGGGGATTAGTGTCGCGTGAGATACTCCGTGCTCCACGGTCAGTTGTCCGTATGGTACGGCGTGTTTCCCGTTGCGACGGCGATCTCATTCCTCGAAAACGAGTGTTCTCCTCCCCCTCCTGAGACGGAGCGGCGGGATAAGGGATAACATGCCCCGCCTGGCGGGTGTAGATTCGCGCCATAGGGGCGGGCACAGAGAGGCCCGAATTACCCGGCTGAGCCGGTGAGTCCGACAGGGTCGGTAGGTCTGAGAGTCCCCGGGAGGGGTGTGGTAGCACGGTAGGCCGTCTCACCACCGATGTATCGGATGCAGAGCCATATTCCAGCGTAGGGTCTAGCGTAGCTGGTGCAGCCTCAGTCGAGGGTGGCGGAGCTAGCACGATGCGATCGCGAGATAACCGCTCATGCGCGTCACCCATTTCCACAACCACTGTGTCCGTCGTGACGGAGATAACCTTGAAAGGACCATCCGCCACAGGCGAGAGCTTATGGTGCTTCTCCCTTTCAGGGTTGTAGTACTCCTTGCGGACGAATACGAAGTCCCCGGAGTTGATCTGTTCCGGTTTGCCTCCTCGCAAGCGAGCATCGAAATTCCGTTTGTAGACGGCTTGGGCGTGGTCCATCGCCTTCCGCGCTGCGGGTACCAGCTTGGTCAGCCATGCTTTCCACTTCTGGCGGTAATCCTTCACAGAAGGGAACGCGTCCAACGTAGGTTGGGATTCCAACGCCATTGGCGGGGGTGTCCGTGAAAGGACCAACTCGAAAGGGGATATTCCGGTAGTCCGGTGTACCTGCGTATTGTACGCAAAGGTCACGGCATCCGTGTAGATATCCCAAGTCTTGGGGTGGTCAGCCGTGTAAGCACGGAGAGCTGCGAGCATTGTCCGGTTGAAACGCTCGACCTGCCCATTAGACTGGGGATGATACGTGGTCGTGAAGAGATTCTTCACGTCCAGTATCCGACAGACGTCCTGGAAAAATCGCGATGCGAACTGTTTCCCGTTGTCGGAAAGTAGCTCCAAAGGAGGTCCGTAGGCAAACACCCAATGCCGCACAAAGGCGTGAGCGACCGTGTAGGCGGTAATCCTCTTTAGAGGGACTGTCCGAACTAATTTCGAGAACCTGTCCGTAATAACGAGTAGGAACTTGTTGCCTCTTCTGGTAGAGAGCAATGGTCCGAGAATGTCAATTGCGACAAACTCGAGCGGCGCCCTGGCGGGGAATAGCTTCATCCGTTTGGAGTGCTTCCGGAGTTTGACCCGGTTCTTCGCGCATTGCGTGCAAAACCGCACCGTAGCGTAGCAATCAACCGCCATGGCGGGCCAGTAGAAATCCCTGCGAAGGGTTAGATAAAGCTTCCTCCCACCGGAGTGTCCCCCGAGTTTCGGGTAATGCGAAAGGTGCAATATCCGCTTCTGTAGCGTGTGCGGTACCACAACTTGTGGGGTAGCCTCGACGGTCCTCACGAGGTAACCAATGTCGTTCACCCCGAAGGGGAGGTTCTCTCCGCCGTTGAGGCGTGCACGTATCCTTGTACAGAAGGGGTCCCCGAATTGTTCTCGGATCATTTCCTCGGTCTCAACCGGTACATAATTTCCCGGTATGGGTTTCTCAGAATCATCTCGCGATGCGAGTAGGTAGTCGAAGTCAGCATCTTCGTCCCAGTTTTCTGGCCTAGCCTCGACGGCATGTTCCGGATCATCCGGGTCTATAGCCATGAAGCATGGGACTTCATCATCCTCCGTTGGGAGTGCTTCCCCACTTGTGGGTAACCGCGATAAAGCGTCGGCCTGAGTGTTCTGCGCACCCTTTTTATAAATGACTTGAAAGTCATATTCCGCGAGGCGGAGTCTCCAGTGCATGAGGCGTCCCGACGGGTCGGAGATATTCATCAACCACCTCAATGAGGAATGATCCGTGTACACGGTGAAGTGAATTCCCATAAGGTAGGGGCGCAGAGTGGTCATCGCCCATACGACGGCGAGGCACTCTTTCTCCGATACGGAGTAGTTCCGCTCATGGACATTGAGCGAGCGCGACCAATAACCAATTGGGAGTCGTTCCCCCTCGGGGGTGGTTTGAAAAAGAGCACACCCGACTTGGTAGTCGCTCGAGTCCGTATCTACGGAGTATGGCAACCCAAGTTTTGGGAGATGTAGGATTGGTGCTGATGTGACAGCCTCCTTCAAGGAGTTAAAGGCTTCCGATTGCTCGGGCGTAAATGTTCCCAGTTTTGGGGGGTTCCCCTTTCGCAACAACGCGTTCAGGGGCGCTGCAGTATCCGAAAAGTTCGGGATAAACCGTCGATAGACGTTGACCAGCCCCAGAAAGGAGCGCAGTTCCGTTTGAGTACGGGGTTCTTTCGCCTCAACGAGGGATTTGACTCGAGCTTTCTCGATCGCTAACCGTCCAGGACGGATAATGTGACCCAGATACTTCACAGTATCTGTGAAAAACTCGCATTTCCTCAACTTGAGGGTAATTCCCGCATCGCGGAGTACGGTCAGCACGTCTCGGACGTGAGTGAGATGGTCGTCCAACGAGTTGGAGAAGATGATAATATCATCAAGGTAGACCAGACAACTCCGCCACTTAAAGCGGTTGAGTAGAATATCTACTGCACGCTGAAAGGTGGCGGGGGCGTTGGTTAACCCAAATGGCATCCGCTTGAAGCGGTACGTTCCTGCATGGCAGGTGAATGCGGTTTTGTCGCGATCCTCCTGTCTGACAGGTACTTGCCAATATCCCCAATTGGCATCAAGGGCCGTGAACACGGTGGCGTCTCCAAGGGAGTCAATGCACTCGTCCATACGAGGGATGGGGTACGTGTCCCTAACAGTCACGGCATTGAGCCGGCGGTAGTCGACACAGAACCTCCAGGTTCCGTCAGCCTTTAAAGCCAGTACAACTGGGGATGCCCAGGGCGATTGAGCGGGCTCAATCACACCTGCGCGGAGCATCTTGTCCACCTGGGACTGCTCCTCTTCCCGAGCTTTCGGACCTGCCCTGTAAGGGGGTTGTGCAACCGGTCGCGCACCGGGGATTAAATCGATCCGGTGTTCCGTTGCATCAATCTCGCCAAGCGAGCCATCCCACATTGTGGTGAATTCCCGTAACATAGTACGGAGTTTGTTGCGGTGCGACTCTGGCACGTGGCTGAAGTCCAGCGCTTCAAGTGCTTTTTCCGGATCAATCCGGTCATTGCTCGATGGAGCATTGTCCTGTGGAACAGGTGTGGTTCGCAATTCCGAGTTACTCGGTATGTTCGACGCTGAAGTAGCGGTTTCCTCCCCCTCCTTAGACTTGACGTCTTCGGACGGCGGGGTGAACTCCTCAGAAGAGGTGGTAACTCCGAGTACATCGGCGGCTGTCATCTTTGTTGGCAGCATTCCCATAGGATGGGGGGTTACACTCCCAATTACTTGGTGTTTGACCAGATACTGGGGGTGTTTGCCAAGGTTGGCAACCAATATCCGGAAAGGGACATCCGGGGAAATGGAGACAATTCCATTAGCCAGCGCCAGCTGGGATTTCTCGTACAACGAGCTGAGGGGTTGTATAACCCGAAGACCGTGTTGACGGGAATTTACCTGTACCCAGACTTGGGACTCAGCCGGTATAGAAACCGAGGCAGCGACGCGGAGCTTGGTGGACTCGCGGGACGCGGGCGGTGGTTCCTGCGCAGCATGGAGCGGAACTTGTTTCCGAGAGGACCGCTTTAGCGGGCGGCGAACAATCGGAACCGACGATCCGTCGTCAAGTTCTACACGCCTGAGGCGGGGCCTGATTGCGTCGACAAATCTGTCGCAGTAATCACATCCCAGTATGACTGGTGCTGCCAGTGAACGGCAAACGATGAAGTCCAACTTCACCACAGAGGTACCAAGTCTCACGACGAGGTCCACCGTGCCCACCGTTTGTAACGGGTTGTTATTCGCATCCGAAATGTCGGGGACCGCGTCAGAGCGGATACGCGACCGCACAAGCGGGGGTAACAATGATTCCACGACAAAGTTGGGGCCTGCACCTGTATCCAGGACGGTGAGAAACCTCACCATAAACTGGGGGTCAAGGCCAAGGTCGGCATAGACCTTATAATTGCGCTTGGCCAAGACCAAGACTCTACCGGGAATCCGGGGATTTTTACTCCGTATCCACGGGCGACGCAACACACCGAGGTGCGCAGAGTCCGCGTCAACGGTGTCTTTCCTCGAGAGGACTTTCACCGGGGAGCGAGGCGAGGACGCCTCGGGCGCCAACAGCCTCGTTTTTGAGGACGCCTCTCCCAAAGGGGAGACTCCCTCAGTTAGTTTTCCGCCTTCGGCGGTGGGTTGGTTTCCTCGACAACGAGTGCTTCATCCCGTTGACGGGGGTTTCTATCCGCATAAGCGGGGGTTGCAACGGATGGTTGCGTGATCTCCCGAATCGGGGTGTATGAAGCTTGCCGCGCACGCGGGGTCTGTGGTAGGGCGTGAGAAAAGTCCGTTTTAGCACGGAGGTAGGAAGCCGTCGGGACGGAACGTTTCTCCTCTGGAGTGAGGGCCTCATAATTTGCCACCACCTTGGCCATATCCTTCAGTGAACAAATACACTGAGGAGAGGTATGGCCATGGGCATAGCACAGGTGGCAAATGAGAGCCAGCACCGCGACACGCGGATTATTATTCCGAGTATCGGAGAAGCGAACCGCAGGGCGGGTGTCAGTCCATCCAGGCCGTTGATAACGGGATTGACCGTTTGAAAACGGGAGTCGTTGGGGTTGAACCCGACTGTTACCACCGTATAGAACGGGATCTTCTGTTCCCGTATCATGGGTCATCTCCGTCGTTGACGGTAACTCACTGGTGGGTATCGACACACCATCCCCCTGCGCTAAATGCACGGTATCAAATCCCTGTCCAGGGTTCCCATCCGCGGTGAGCGGGAGAGAGGAAGCTTCGCTTTCCAGCAACAACGCCTTGGCGGATTTAGACCGATTGTTCGGAGTTCTTGCACGAAGTGCATCCCCTTCCGCTCGAGCGTGTTGGACCAGCTCGAGGTAGGTGATCCTTCGCTTGTCCTCCCGATAACGGGTAACTAAACTCCGGATTGCCGGGTCAAGACCATCAATGAACATGGTACTGCGCTCCCCAGCGGGGTATACGTTACCACATCTGTGGAAAGCCTTGTTAAGGCGCACCGAGTAATCGGTCTCGGTCTCTCCAGCACGCTGGCGTGTATCTCGCAAAGCGAGGATAGCCTGCTGAATAGCGGTGTTGGTGGCGTAGGAGCGCAGAAGATACTGCACAGCCTCCGGCCAGCAAGTAACTCCTCCCTCGGAGGCGCGAGAAGATCCTCGGACAGAGGTGTATTGGTCCTCGGCCACTCCCCGTAAGAAATACGGTAAAGCCAAATAGGCTTGTCCCTCATTCATACCGAGGATATCGGCCTCCGCTACAAAGCGGGATAGGAAATCCAGTACTAAGACTGGGTCCTCTCCAGTAAAATACTGGTTGCGGAGCGAGAGCTGCATTCGCTTAATGCATTCTCGCACCTTTCCCGTACCACGGGGCGTACGTCCAAGTGACGAATCTTCAAGCCGGTAGTACCGGTATGATAAAAGCTTCCGGTAATTCGGGTTTGTCGGTTTCAATTCCCGGAGACCGGGGTGTCTTCTCCCCTTCTGGCGGGTTCGGACCACACCTTCAGTGGCCGATGACCGCTTCGAGCGGGAGGAGTAGCCTCGCTTCTCGTCCTCCGAGTCGGAGTCCGAGGAGCTCGAGCTAACCGAATGGTTTCGGGGTGAATCCGACGATGTCGAAGAATCGGAGTCCGAATATTTTCGGTGATGTTTCCGTCGGTGACGGCGTTTCTTCTTCCCAGCAAGCTGGTCGTTGTGCGATGCCTCGTTTACCGGATCACCCGGGGATGGTTTGTCCATGAGGACGAACTGCTCCAGCGTCTCCAGGCGGGCACCAATCCGATCAAATCGGGCTTCAACTCCTTCGATGAAGGCGGCGGGTTGTCCCAAACTCTCCAACACGGAGTTGACGTCAGACCGTAAAATACGGAGCTCCTCGGCGACCTCCTTTACGGGGGTTGCCGAGACCACCTCTTGGAGGGATTTTAGTTCCCCTACAAGGGTGTCGTGGGCGGTCCACAGAGCGCGGACCTGGGATTCCAGGGAAGTCCCCTGGGGGGTGTTATCGCCCGTTCCACGGGGGCTTGAAGCCGCGACAGCGGGAGCAGGCCAGGGTGCCTGGGGCACTGCGGCAACAGCCGGAGTCGATGCTGCATTCCCCTGCGGGGGTGATAACGAGGGCAAAAGGAGGTTCCGGGGTTCCCGGTCGGGGGTATCATTCCGCGATGAAGCGGCGCCAGCACGGCTGGAACTTGTCCGTATAGGGATACGGGGTACGAACCGAACTTCGGAAGTGTCCGCGTTGTCGCGGGAGCGACTACGCGTAACCACTGGCTCCGCGTCGGAGGGATTTCTCGACATGAGAAAATACCGTTACGACGGGAAACGATCACGGAACTTCCGGTGAATGAAAACAAACCTCGTAAGAGGGAAAGCAAAAACCGATTCTAGGTCGGGAGACCACTTTGTGGTGCAATGCCCCAAAGGGGAAAAACACCGAAAGACGTCCGGGATCTTCCTCTCACGAGGTGAACCCAGTTGGGTAGAGCCCTCCCAGAGGTGTCACGGCGAAGCCGGTTTGTAAGACCAGGGACACCTGTCGCGACTCGCGCAGGGAGGTGAAGGCGAAGAATCGGTATCCGCGTGAGCGGGGTGTGATCCTCAGTAGAGGTATGTTTCCACGTAAGTGGGGGTGTGTGAGCGGATGCGCACACGAGGGCCGCGGATAGCGGGAGGTGCTACCCTAAAAAGGGGAAAGAGGAAGGACGAGTGGGTCGCGAGAGCGACGAGTAGATACGGCAATGCCGGTGGACAGGACTCCCTATACAGGGCGAAACACCAATATGACTGGAACAATTAGTACTCCCAATGATGGGTCTCCTTTAGATGTGCAAGGGGGGTGAACTTCCGTACGCTACGGTGCTTCCCTCCAAGGAGGAGTTGAGAACACGCGGAGGCGGTCAAGCTCAGAGCCAATTCCCCAGGTTGGGGTCCCTTGTTGGGGAAGGTTTACTGGTGCGACGGCAGTGCGCCGTCGCACTAAGTACTAGCTTCCCAGAAATGGGTGTGAAAATAATAAATAAAATTAACTAAAATACTCCACATTCCGTGGCAACATCCACTACTGTGGCCAACCGCCAATTGACCCAAAACCGTGTCCCACGTGTCCATACCCACCGTAGTGGGGCGTAGTTCATATACACACTACACAACCGATAATATCGGGAAAACAATCAAGTACCAAGAATCCCTCCCTGAGGGCGTTGCACTTCATAACTTTTTGTAGTATACCACTTATCCACTTCACACTACCCAGATCCTGCATAAGTAGATTTGCCACATGAGTCTGGTCTTGACAGGACAACAGATGATTGTGCTTGTCGATTAATAACTGCTTGGCCTTCACGCAACAGCTTGTGTTGTCGCTCACGACAGCACAAATGTTCACCATAGACCCAAACGAACCCATGAACCCTTCAAGTGCAGAGGCATAGAACTGAGCTCCGCACTTTTGTGAACCAGTGTAAATGGAACGCAAGAAAAAAGTCTTGCGTACACGCTCCACCCCAGTGATCGAAAGCAAAACATTAACCACGCTTTCATTGGAAATATCAGTCCATCCATCAACCAAAAGCGTGCCGTAACTGCTGTTGAACGCAGAAGTTATGGAGCACTTCACTCTATTAAGCATAGAGTCCTAGTAGGCAGACAAATTCCTCTCTGACATCTTGTACGCCGTTGGAAGTTGCTCCGACAACTCTGGATTCAGAAGTTTAGCGATCTGGAAGAAAAGATCCTTCCCGGGACGGCGTGAAAGCGTGGAAAAAGGAAGCATGTTGTTGATAACAAACCGTGTTACCAGCTCATTTAATGTTGTCCGTTTTCGATATGATTCTTCGCTTTCCACCCTCACATTCACTGGCAGAGTAGCATCAGAACCGAAATCCAGTGTGCCGTAATTGGAATCGTTTCGTTGGATAGTATTACTAGGTTGAATGTTTTCACGGCTAAGATACAAAGATGATGAGCGCGGCTTTGTAGGAGTGATTTGCGTTCCAAAAAGTTGCGAATGTCCTCTTCTGCGTTTGCGGTCATGCTTGAGTAATGTATTTTCCTGTAGAAGTCTCGTTTTAACGTCTTTTGGGACTTGAGGACACCAGAGAAGGTGATGGCCAAGTTGAGTAGCATTGTCTACTTTCGCATACGATTGCCATTCGCAGCTCACGCAAGTTGTGAATAAAGGCGGTGAGTCGGTTGAAGTTTCATGCAAAGAATTCGGGTCTTTTGGAATACGAGTGTCTCTGCGACGTTCGAACCATTCGGACAGATACCATTTTCTCTTTTTGCCTCCACTAGAGGTCGTTTCGTTTTGGTTGCTGTGTGCTAATGCCGTAACCGAGACATCATTAAAATTAGAACCTTCCATGTTGATCCTGTTTCGAACAAGAGGAGAGGAAAACTCGCACTTGTTGTGTAGAAAGAAAGGAGCTAGAGTTTGTGAAAGGTAGTCTCTCGCAAGCGCGGAGAGGGAACCAGGAAGTGGTGCGCAGAACGAGATTATAACATGGACTATGGCGGATTAGGTCTAAGTGCTGGAGAGTCAAGACTGCAGAATACAGTTTGCAGAAAGATGACTTTGCTGTGCTCACATGATATCATTTTGTATTCGACAAACGAGATGGGTATTCATTAACTTGTCATCCAAATTTTCGAACATCTAAATGTTCTGCACATATGTGTCATATGTTTTCAATGTGGACAGGTAGCAGAAAATTGCCGTCAAGCGTTGAAAAGTTGCCTTCAAGAAGATTCCTGGACTAGTAGTGGTTTTGGTTATCACAATCTCTTAGGCCCTTTCTACATATGGACATGGACAAAAATCTATCTTGTATTGTCCACAATTTGGGCTCTATCAGATTTGTTTTTAATTCTTCGGTTTGTAAACATGAATTATTTTTAATTCTGTTCCTGGTGCAGTGCCAAAAACGCATGTCCATGTCCATATGTAGTGTAGAAACCTCACAAGAGAGAGATGCCTCTGCCGAAGGTAGGGGTTATCTTCGGTAACGGACCTTTGGTGGATAGAGGGCTTCCTTCGTTTGTCAAAGATAACGGGAGTGCAGCAAAGAGCACCGGAGTAAAACGTTATCGCTATAGCCCTGGTAGCCTTCCCCTCGCCTTTTCTTTGTACGTGGCGGAGTTGGAGACGACAACACAGGATACGCGACGCGTACTACGCGCTCTGTCGGCTACACCGCTGGATATGGATGGCGATGCTGGAAGGCAGCGCGCAGCGTAACGACAGGACAATATCGCTCCTCTACGGAGCAAAACTATGACACATTCATGTTAATCCTTGTTCCGCAACACTGCGCACCGAATCGGAATAGGAGACGAAGCAAGGAGTGCCGCAAACCGCAAACTGAGCGCAGCGCTTTACGCAACTTCTCTTCCGCAACACGTGTACAAGGTCCGTAGGATACGTGCTCGCAAACAAGCGCAGCCAAATGCGCTGCACTGGAGATTGGATTCGATACGCAACGGGACGCTTTCACGTCTTCCCTCTTTTACAGATCGATATATACAACGTACTAATATACAACGGGAGTTCCATAGATGTAGCCAACGGTAGATAACACAACACCGCATGACGCTCTCAAAGGCAACGTAGCTTACTTCTCGGCTATGTGAGCTGAGTCGGGCTGCGATTTGATGCAACGTGCGTCCACATGCGCCACTGGAAACGGTGCAATGTGCGCGTGATCGCTTGGTAGACTAGTAGCGGCCGTTTGTTGATGTTGATGTTGATGTTGCTGCACGTGTTGAAAATGCGGAACGGTGGTTTGTACCACGTGAGCATGCGACTGAGCAGCAGCATGTACCGAAGCTCCCTGCGATAAACTCGCTTCACAGCAGCTTGAATTCAGCGTATTCCACGCGCCATTTCCCGCACAACACCCCGCCTTCCCATTTCGATAACTCATACCACCCTGAAACTGCGCCATGCAACTGGTGCCGCCACGAACGCCACCCGCAGCAGCACCATCATGGCACGTCGAACAAGTTCCAAAGGTTCCATTTGTCCCCGTCTGAAATGACCGCAAGATGTTCGGATCCACACCGGCAACAAGAGTAAGTAGTCGGGCATGTTCACTCTGCAGCCATCTCAAACTACGTTGCAAGCAGTGAATCCGCATCTGAGCCTCCTTCACAAACGCCACAGACCGCTTCAGAATCGAAACCTTATCCGTCTTCACGTCACTAGCATCGGACACACATTGTTTAAGTTGCGAAATCTGTTCTGATATCCTCATCCTTCGTTTCTGCTCCACCTGTCGGTGAAGTTTTTTCGGCTTTGAAATCGCGCGGTTCGTCATTTGCGGCGTCGTCGAAGAGGACGGCTTGGAATCATGAGCGGCTTCCATGGCGACGATGATATCCGGCGCGGCGGGATGAGAGGGGGAGGGGCGCGGAGAGAGGGAGGGACGCCTGTGGCGCCTTCAACGCGGCACTTATGGCGTGCACGTAGTCCTGCGCCGTGAGCAGCGCGACGCCCGTGCCGCATCCGCCGCATCCGCACACCCGTGCTACTGTGCACCCATGCCGCCGGACATGTCATCCACGTCGCCACGTTGCCACGTCGCCAGTACTGATCTCGCCCCCCCCCAAAACACCTCACAGCTCAACCGCCGTCACGCTCGCGCGCTTCTTCGTCGACAAGCGGTCGGTGGCGCTGGTCATGATGCATCAAACGCAGCCGCGCGTCCCGCTTCCGCCCCCTCTCACCTCCGATGTGCCTGGAACATGGGCATTTGATACCATGTCCCGTCGAGTCCGCACAGACATTCTCGCGCGCATCTTCAGGGAGAATCAATTTCAATCGCACGTTGTGCTCCGTCTTCAGCAGCTGGATACGGAGTTGAGCGCTGCGGCTACGACACCTCTATCCCTTCTGCCCCACGATGGCGGCCCGGATATCATCGTGTGGAATGAGCATATTCTCAAATCATTCGTGCAACAACGCTGTACATGGCTTTCCGCCCCTTGGGCCGTTGCAGAGTTTTACCTGTAAGTGCCACTTTTAATGTTCTTGTCCCTTGCTTGGGGGCTCACCTCTTTTCGCTCTTGCTGCCGCGCTTTGTTTTCGTAGATATCGCCGTATCATGACCGCTATCGATTACTTCAAAACGCCCGTCGATCCGTTTCAACTCCAGAAAGATCTCGGTTTAACATCCTCAATCGATTCAATCTCCGCTTTGGCGACCCGAGTCAATCAAATTTTGCATAACCCTTCCATCCCCATCACATCCGAATCTACTCTACAACATCTGCAAACGTTCGTCTTCATCTCGCTGTGGGGAAATCGAATAGACCTCAGCCTATGGCCCGTAGGCGGCGCAGACGAGCACACCGTAAAAGCCACAGGTGGTCAAAGATCTTCTCAATCCTTCGCCTCAGTTCTTCAAGCAGGACAGAAAATGATCTTATCCAACCATATGACACAGCTTGTGTCTTACATCTCGCAACTTTCCGCTCCGTGTCGATTTGATATCATCGTTGATAACGCCGGATTTGAACTGTTTTGCGACCTGTGTCTGGCCGATTTTCTCGTATGCACGGGTATTGCTAACGTTGTTCATATTCAGTTAAAGGCGCATCCTACCTTTGTTAGTGATGCCATGGCCAAAGATGTTTCCGCTACAATCTCCTTCTTACAGTCCATTCAATCCCAACAAGGAGCTGACACATCTGCAAGTATTCTTGGTCATCGATGGGCAAAACATCTTTCCTCTGGTAAATGGAAGTTGTGTGAACACTTTTTCTGGGTGCAACCACAGCCCATGTGGCAAATGCCATCTGATTTGCATGCCGATTTGTCTCAATCTGCGCTTGCGTTTGTCAAGGGTGATGCTAATTATCGACGCTTGTTGGGTGATTTGCATTGGCCGTTTAGCACACCGTTTGCTGATGTGCTTTGTTACTTTCCCTCCCCTGTGTGCGCTTTGAGAACGCTCAAGGCTGAGCTTGGATGTGGCATGGATCCTGTGCAGACTCAACGCGCTGCTAGGGAGGATGATAAATGGCTCGTTGCTGGAAAGTATGGAGTTGTACAGTTTTGTGATACACGATCTTCTGCTAGGAGCCAGTAGTGTGCTGCGCACACCCTATTTTGGAAGTCGTGGACTCTTTGTGTATGGATGCGACTGCTTGTAAGATGACAACTTGCGCAGGACTTTGTAAGACAAAACGTTATGTTGCTTTTTCCTGTTGGTGGGTTGTTCGTTGTTTGTTAGCTTTGTTCTTCCGGTTCCTCTTCATTGGGGGAGAGGATGCGAATTCCGGATACGATGTATCCACCGGTTGCACTATCCGTCATCGCGGGGTGAGATCTTCCGGGCAAGATTTGGTGATTCACCATATTCACCTCCATAAGTTCCACGCGTATGGCCATCTTCGACAGTTGGAGCGCGTACTGCAGGTCCGCTGCGTCCTGCAAATGCGTGCAGTACGCCGCGAAACAGCCCGACGGAGCGACATGTTTCAGCAGCACGTCGAATACCTTCACCACATCAAAGCGCGTGGCAACGATCAAACAGTCGCATCCTCGTCGAATCCACCGCTTTACCTCCCCACGTTTAGGCCGCTGCGCAATCGCTTCAGCGCGTTTTGCGCTTGGTACGTGTTCGTTGTTCCCGTTCGCTGTGCCGCCTGCTTCCTGGCCCTCTCTTGGTCCGTATTTCAGCGGCTGGTCGTCCTCCACTTCGCGTTCGTGTACGTGGCTTAGCAGTTCTACAGGCGTGTGTGCGATTGTTTTCATGCGGGTTTCACCGAGATTGAGCATGCGAATGATCTCGATGCCCGGTGGAGTATGCCCGGTAAACACGTTGATGACCGTCCCATTTCCTCCCAACCTCTCTGCAACGGCTGCTGTTAACAGCCCAGTGCAGTTTTCGTACAGCAGTACACGAGCACCTGAGCGCACGCCTGAGTAGCCTAGCACCATGCCTAGTGCGTCTGCGCGCAGACTCATCGTCTTTTCTGGCGACTTTTCGAAGTACGTTTCGCAAACGGTGAGCGCAGTCGGTTTGAACACGCGTACGCGGATATCGAACTTTGCCCGTTTTCGCTGTAGATACTTGTGTTGGGAGAAGGGCGTCTTGCTATGAAAGGTGCTCGAGTGTTTTACCACCGTCTGCACAAGTGATTCGCCGTGTACGCCAGCTTCCTTGAGCTTGAGAATGGCGCTTTGTCGCAGTGTTTGGTTGGCGTTGTCGTCCTGTAAATGTTGATTGTTACGCGCGGTGCCCATATCTTTTTCATCGGGCGTTTCTTCGGGTATGTCTGCGACTGGTTGCAAAAAATCTTGTGCAGTTACTGCAAAAGTGTCACCCCAGTGCTTACCTAGTAGCGCACCTATCTTGCGCTTGCGTTTGCCGATGCGCACCGAAGAATTGTTTGTGACGTTTCCTAGAACTTTTTTCCCGTCAGACGATTGTAGTACGACCCAGTCGTTCTCGCAAATTGTGTCGCGTTCAGGTTCTGATCCCATGATGCCAATTGTGAGCAAAACTGTGCCGCTTGGTTGCGTTGAGAGGATAGTGTCTTCGGGAGCGCTCCAGGTGCCGTGGCTCTTGCCTTAGCGAATTGATTGATGTTGGAGCCGGTTTTGTAGTGGAAGTTGGCGGATGGAAAGATCTCTCGCATCCCCGATGTGCGCTCCTGAGCTCAAGACATGCGTCGACGACGGTCCAACTCTTGTCGCGACGAAGAGTACGTCATCACAGCGATTTCCTTTGGTAATCCACGGCGGGGTATGAAATCTGTCTGTGGGCTATAGCAGATTGCTAACCCAGCCTCGTACTTCAAAACGAATCCCAATGGATCTATCTGTACAGTATTTGTCTATTTTCGGTAAAAATCTAAGAGGATATCGATTGCTATATTACGGCGGTGCCAGAAGGCCAGTGAAGTATGGTCGTCGTGTTTCGACTCCCGTCAAGTCTGCCAAATGATGCTAATGCGTTAACAACAGCCAGGTATATTAGCCCATCAATAGAGCTTATGAACTTGACTTCTATCCCTCGCATTCTCACTGTTTACTGCTTTTTCCCCGCGCGTTCAACACGTCACTGATGTCAAATGTCAAGACTTATCATCAAGGGTTTACCAGCCCGCTATAAGGATGAAAACCTGCGTCAGCTCTTCTCCTTTGCCGGCCAAGTTACAGATGCAAAGGTCATGCACACTAACGACGGTAGATCTCGTCAATTTGGATTCGTCGGTTTCCGAACCGCGAAGGAAGCAAGACTCGCCAAAACTCGCCTGCACAAATCTTTCGTCGACACTTCCCGCGTAACTGTAGAGGAGGCACGTGCGGTTGGAGCACAGGATTTGCCCAGGCCTTGGTCAAAGTACTCGAAGGGAAGCAGTCGCTTTGAACTGCGCCAGGACAAGACAGAGGAGAACGAACGGAAAACGTTTCTGAAGAAAGAAAAAGAGCGATTACAACGGCTCAAAGAGGAACAGCAGCAAGCCAAGGACAACCAAGTCTCCAAAAACCAAGCCAAAACTTCCCGTGCAGCCGATGATCATGTATGGGATGCATTTCAAGAAGTTGCGGAACGACGCTCTGCAAATCCTGTGTGGGCTGACGGTGCAATACGTGCAACACAAGTTACGTCGTTGGTAGAATCTCGTAAACATGGGAGCAAAGGCAAGATGTTGGAACGAAAACATGTCACCTTTGGAGATTCGGATGATGACGATGACGATGAAATGTACGAGCAACTACCAAAGCAGGAATCGCGAGAGAAACAAGACCAAGACATCTGCGGCAAAGTCGCCCTTGATCAAAAAGTATCTGATATGGATTACTTCAAGTCCAAAATCGTGAGCGGCACTGAGCTAGACCAAGGCGATCAAGAAAATGATGACAGCTCTGATGCGCGTATAGAACAAGTTGATGGTAATGGCTCCCATCAAGACTCTGATGAGGAATCAGAATCGGATGAAGACAGTGACGTGAATTCGATAGATAGTCCACATACTACGACAGGACAGTCTAAGCTCATTGACAAACCGATTCCAGGGAACAGCGGCGAGAAGAGAGACAGCTCAGATCAAAGTGTTGACAATCGACTTACTGCTCCAAGAAAGAATGATCGTGCCAGATTCGACTCTGAACAAGCGGACGCTAGTGAAACCGGAAGACTGCTGGTGAGAAACATTGCATTTTCTATGACAGAAGAAGAGCTCGAAACCATTTTTGAACCTTTTGGTGTTCTTGCTGACGTTCACGTTGTTCGCGACAAGACTACATCTAAATCTCGTGGAATGGCGTTTGTGCAGTATATGCATCCGGAAGATGCTGTGCGCGCAATGACAGACCTTGACGGCAGTTTTCAAAGCGGACGTATTCTACACATTCTGCCCGCAAAACCTAAGCCACAAACGCCTACCGCTCACAAGATGAAGACAACTCCCGGAACAAGCGCTTTCAAAGAGAAACGGGAGTCGGAACAGAAGGACGCTGCGAGATCGGGCCTAGACTCTGTCGCTCAAGACCCAATGCATGTATCGGCAAATGCAGTTGCAGAAATCGTTGCGGATCGGCACGGTGTGTCTAAAGCAGAGCTCCTGGGTACCACCTTGGGAGAGTCAGGTACTGCTGCTGTTCGACTGGCGGTAGCCGAAGCAACCATCCAAAGTGAAACGCAAAAATATCTTGCTCAGAGAGGTGTGAACTTGGTCAAGGCTTTGGCAGTTGCCGAAGAAATCGCGGCCAACACCGGTGTAGCAAAACGAAAACGCCTGTCCCGTACTGCTTTTCTTGTAAAGAATCTTCCAGCGAGAACAAGAGAAGCAGACTTAAAACAAGTGTTCGGTAAGTTTGGGAATCTGGCAAGAGTGATCGTTGTCCCGTCCGGACTTCTTTCAGTCGTAGAGTTCAAAACAGCAACAGATGCAAAGCGCGCGTACAACAACCTCGCCTACACCAAGTTCCGAGATACACCTCTTTATCTTGAGTGGTTACCTTCTGAAGCAATTGGGCCTGTTTTGTCCGACGATGGTAAGAACACAGCCGCTGAAGCAGATGATGCGGAAGATGATATCAGGAACAAAGCAGCGGATACTGAGGATCCCACAGATGAGGTGGACACTTCGTCAACCGTTTACGTAAAGAATCTAAACTTCGAAACCCGGGATGCTCAGCTCAAGGAACATTTCCTTGGTGCCCTGAGAAAACGACCAAATTTGGCTCGAAGCCTCAGGTCAGCCAAAGTAGCCATGAAGAAGGGGCCGCCTGGAAAGGAAACTGAAATGCTTTCCATGGGTTTTGGATTCCTTGAGTTTGTTTCTAGAGCGGATGCCATTGAAGCAGTCAAAGTAGTGCAAAACAGCAAGCTCGATGGGCACGTTTTACAGCTCAGACTGTCAAATCCGACGGGCGTTAATTCTTCTCCGGGATCAAGAAAACGGCGTAAATCGTCCTCGAAAAACACCAAAGTCGGGCCGAAGCTAATCGCCAGAAACCTGGCGTTTGAGGCTACTCGCAAGGATGTGCGACAGCTGTTTTCATCATTTGGGCAGCTTAAAACGGTCCGACTCCCAAAGAAGGCTGATGGCTCTCACAGGGGTTTTGCGTTTGTCGAATTCGTCTCCAAGAGCGAGGCGAAGGCAGCAGTTAAGGCGCTTCAATCAGCTCATTTGTATGGTAGGCATCTTGTCGTAGACTACGCAGATGAAACTACCATGGTAGGATCATCTGTGGAGGAGCTTCAACACAGAACTGCAGTACATGTTCAGAAGAAGCGAATACGATTGAATAACGGGTCACTCGGTGCGCTGAGTAATGAAGAAGAACATGGCGAGTACCAAAAGGATGAAGAGGAGCGCATGAGGGACGCATTGTACGCATAGTATCGCGGTGGTGCCATATGTTCAGCGAATTCGGTATGATCATGGTCCATCAGTTAACTCCTTGTTTCTGACATCAGAATGTCGCTCTTGAAGACGGCATGATAAACACAGTCCATTTCTATTCTCTATGAACACGCCTGTGCAGCTTAACTCGTTGCATATTAGAACGCGCACGCGGCAATAGGCACACCTAAAGTTGTTAGAATAATCATCCCATTTCGTAGAACAGATGATACAGCGACCAACAATTGTTGGATTGGATATTGGTTGCACCATCCTGGTATCGAACACGAGGTTCTTTCCTTCAAATACATTTCCCCCATCCGGAAACCGATTTAGAAAACGATCGATACCACCGCGTAGTTGGACTATTGATTTTGCGATACCTTTGCTTGCTAAAAAAGCCGACGCCCTTTCACACCTGATGCCCCCCGTACAATACATGAGCACCCGTCTACCTCGGAATAGCTCTTCGTTCGTGCGAACGTACTGTGGAAAATCTGAAAACTGTCGTATAGGAGGCAGAATTGCTCCCTTGAACCGTCCGATTGCTGACTCGTATTGGTTGCGGACATCGAGTACGATCAAGTTTTCCTTAACATCTTCCTTCCGATTCAGGATCTCTTCTCGGAATTGTTCAGGAGCTACGTGCGGAGCAGCTTGCTTCCATGAAGCAACTTCTGGCTCAATGCCCATGGTCACCAGTTCTTTGCAAACACGAACCTTCCATCCCTCTGGAAAGTTTCTTTCGGAACCCTCTGACACTTTGAAGTCAACATCTGGACTGTTTAAGCGACTACCTATAAATGCGTGAAAAGCCTGCACCGCAGATTCAGTGCCACCGAACGTCCCGTTGATTCCTTCGCTGCTAATACGTATTCTTCCAGCTAAGTTGTGTTTCATACCAAACGATCGTAGATCCCGAGCGAAAAGCTCAACATCTTCAAGATCTGTGTAATGATAAAATAGAGAGATAGGCATGATGAACTCTTCCCGCTCTGACGAAGCCTGTGGACGTAGATTTCTCTCAGGTGATGCGACGTACCGAAGCTGGAAAACCGTTCTCTGCTGACCAATTTCCTTTTTGGCTTTATTTCTACAAAGAAGTTAGATACGTGCCGTTGGCACCAACCGTGCCACCGGCAGCAATCACACGCGAAGAGCAAATCGCAGGAAGCTCAAAAGAAGATGCAACATCAGCTAACTACGGTAGCTCCCCATGAAGAAGCGTTTATGTTGTATCCATACTCGGACCAGCAACGGTGAAATCCGACCGAGGCCCCCTCGTGAAAACAAGCCGAGACAGGCTCCTTAGACCTAGACAGTGTACTCTGTACAGTCATGCCGTTCTTCAGATTGCTTGGTATTGCCGGTCGTATACAGATACAGCTAGCTTCATGGTAGTCGCTGATGAAAGATGGAGCTCAAACTTACAAGAAGAACTGAGTAACAAGGTTACCCCGCATAACGGTACCGGAATTCGACAACAGTCCTTCGGAGGCGAGCAACCAGTCTCCCGTACACTGGCCAGGGCGAGCCGAGAGTTCGCGGTATTTGAATAGAACAGCTCTCGTCCTCATGCCCTTGGGGTATAAATACTTCTTTTCTTCCTGCTCTGTCAGCAAACTGTTAATCAGGTTGTTTATCGTTGATGTCCCTGCACTGACAAAGTTAGGTTCACTTCAGCAGAGTATCATGTGGCTTGTAGCCCGCATAGGGAGTGTGCAGGACTGAGGTGCTTGCGGCGCGAGTTGCTCCTTCAATTCGATAGTCGTTCTAATTATCTTTCTCCTGCAACACAAAACCCATCAACACCTTAAATAGATGACCGTCGCTTGTCATCCCATCCTCGCGTCTCCTCCCTCGCAAGAAAGTCTTCATTGACCGAACCCCCAACGTTTCAAACTATCAAACAATCTTCAACAAAAAAAATGAGCTGTTTCTCTGAGCAAGATCATCAACAAGTGCGGGACTACCTCGTTATTGATCTAAGCGAAGACGAATCGGGTCAACAACCGCAGCCTCCAGTGCCGGAGGAGCAGGCTGCAGAAGAGCCGTCCTACTCAGAGACGACACAAAGCATTTGGATTACCGTGGTGGTTTTAGGTACGGTTCTGAGTTACTACGTCACTCTTCTGTATTTTGTGACTTTCGCGTACTGGCTGTTGCAACAAGTGGGTGTTGCTCCCAGCAACCCCATTCTGATGTTGATTTGAATGAATCGCATCGTCCCACTGTGCTGGTTTTTCTTTGGGTTTTTGTGTTGGTGGACGGGACCGACACTTCGTTGGCACCTGTGCGAGTCATTACAAGCTTGTTGCAGTCTCGTACATTTGTTAATGACGCTGTTTTGCTACAAGCTTGTGATGATTCTCACAAGTGGTAACGGGGTGTCGGTCCCGTTCAACTACATACTTCCGTATTCATTCCTCCATGCCTGCCAGTGTGGGCTCGCCTTGCAGGGAGAGGAACCCATCACCTACAAAGTCATCCATGATGATCTCTTTTTCATTAGCCATCTCGTTAGACTCCACCTAGTATCTTCATATCCAGGGCTGGAATTAGCATTTTGGCTCCGTCCGGATACAGTGAAGAATTGAGTCTACGTGTGGAGCTTAGTGAAGTACGGATTAGCTTCTTCTGAGTTCATATATCATCCTTAACCTTACAAAAGACGTAGAGTATACACTGTGAAAAGCATTGTAGAACAAATACACTTCCATATTCAAGGACAAATCACGTTGACATAAGGTGTCGCCTTGAAACAAAGTCGAGGAACAAGCTTTTCCAGTATCATAACCCGCTGATCAAAATAGATGGTCTCGAGGAAGAGAGAGAGAGACATCGGAATAAGGAAGTGAGGAATCTTGAGCCGCAAAGTACAATACAAAAAAAACTATTCCTCTTTTGTATTCGAAGGAAATATTACAGGAGGCGGAGTGACGGAACGTGCGCTAGGTAGGTAAACGGAATATTCTGGTGCATGTATTGATGCTGTTGAAGTTGTCATGTGTTTTAAGGATGTGTCGACTGCCTTTTTTTCAGAGTGCTTTGGCTGATATCTTTGCCGTTGTTCTTGTACAAGATGCTCGCAAAATGGATAAGATCTTATCTTATCTGAGATATGCAAAGGGAAGGGTAAAAATCAGGCCCGTATTTGTGACTGACTGACTAATGCTCAAAAATGCATGACTTCTGACTGACTGACTAGTACTATCAGGAGAAAGTTAATCACTGCTACAACGAACATCAAGGGCGGTGTTTGCACTATATCGAGCGACATACATAGCTTAGAAGTAGATCAGAAATAATCAAAATGTTTCCATATTTTGTAAAACATTTTGAAAGCTTCTTTGCAAATATTACACGAAAATCAGAGCCCTCATCTTTTCTGCGGGAGACGAAACCGTTCAACGACCAGAATTACCTCCGTCAGCCTGTTCATACTCCCTGCTTTGCGTGATGTCTACCACAAAGTTCAGTGCCGTTCCCAATGGGAAGAAGGCCAATCACAAACCAAAATCAAGACAAAACTTTGATTGCCAAGCAACAACGACATCAACACCGACGCAGATCTAAGAAGAATAGAAGAGGTTCAAGCACAAATACTTCAATCTGAAGAATGCACGCCAATATTGTTACGGATAACAACAATCAACCACAATTTAAATAAAAGATATGCAACAACGTTGTTGCACTGCACATAAACATGTCCACATCAAACATTATTGGCCATTATGTTTTCAGACACAGCGAAACGCATCAAATGTCTTTGCTTCTCACCAAACGCAATACCCCTCTGATAGCCGTAGACTCTTACTTAAAAAGGCTCAAACACACTGTAATCGAGTACATCGGGGTAAAGAACTACAATTTTTCTCACCAAAGAATGTTGACGAAACCAACAGTAGCGCAGACTCTGAACGTGACAGTTTCCGGGAGGGTTCTGCAAACTGTAGGTGTCGTATTGTTTGCATGTCAAATTGAGACTCCACGGTCATGAATTGAATGCCCACTTTTTCAAGGGCTAGTTCATGTGTTTGGTGTCGAGCTCCGTTTTCCAGCAAAACATCACTTGATAAAGCTTTGTTTTTGAGACGTACAACGCGGTTTGCTAATCCATTAAGACTTCTGCAACGGCTGCAAGGACTAGAAGTCATACTTTTGACGGCTGGAGCTCAGCATTAGGTACTCCTATACTTTAAATGACCTGGAATGTCATTGCTGAAAGCTGAGTGATACGTAGCTTTCATCTCTATACGGTGAACACTGGAGATGCCTCTAACCATTCTAAACTGTTGAGATCAATCATGGAGAATATGTTTTGTGTGATTGCTGTTCTCGGTAGCCACAGAATTCAAGTATCTATAGCTACGAGTGATTATGAGGCCTCTACTGCTCGTACCGTCGATTTGCATGCAGATTACGTTAGATCTGTACGGTGTGTCGTCCACATAATTGCGCTTGCGTTGAATGACGTTTTCGAGGAAGGAACCGCTCGGAAAAAATTTTGACACATGTGAATAAGGCTACGTCATGTTTCAACCACCACGCCAGAGCCTTACAGCTTTTGTATCAGAAACAACTGGAGGAAGGAGTACCAAATGATCGAATACAGAAACTTGAGCATTACATACCGAAGCGATGGCACGCAAGCCTTAGTAAAATGCTAGCATACCTAATATGTATGAGAACAATTGGTTGTGTGGCGGAAGACCTGGTTATTGGACCCGATGCTCTACCACAACTATTTCCTGAACAAGAAAACACGATGTCGGATTTTACTTTTGTTCTGGCGAAAGTAAGTCGTTTAGCTCTTCCATTGGAAGCTGAGAAAAAGATGACCCTTTCAAGAACGCCTGGAATGTTGAGAGAACTCTACGAGACTTTAAAAGAATTGGCGGGCGCAATGAAACCTTGCTCTGAAAACGGCGCACTGCTCCCGAGCTTTTAAATGGCTTTGTTGGAGATTCTGACTCCGTTGCTCTGGACTGCCGCCTGAGCAGTGCAAAACCAGATGCTGAACGCAACTTTGCCCGTGCATGCGGAACGCAAACGTTGCACGCAAAACTGCTTTCGTTTCAAATCGCGGAACGAATTGAGCATCGCTTAGGGTATCTTTGGCAACTTTTCCATTAGTGCTGCCACCTAGAGGCCTGGAGAGGCTGCAATATCACACGAAGAACGAAGATCAAACGTTTGATAGCAATTTATTCACGAATGCAACGCCTTTTCACATCAGAAAACCCCGCCAAGTCTTTTTGTTCCATATTGCCTTTTGTTTGGATGTGAATGAGTGTGATTTGGACTTTCGAGATTGTTCTGAAACAGAAAGGAAAGAATAGAAACTGCTTTTTCAAGGTGCTGTTGTGATAAAATCAGTTGAATTGGACAATTCACTTTCTTCTGAAGAGTGAGAACTGAAAGTTGGTTTTGGACTTTTCCATCGCCATATGGTTTCTACTTTAGAACAATATAGAAGACGAGAGCCGCAAACTTCGTTACACTTTTGGAAGACAGCAAACGAGGCTACAGGATTAATCAGTGTTGTACCATCTAATCCCGTTGCGCTTGCTGTTTTGTCTGGCCAAGCGTTCTTGGCTTTTGCAGAGAGTGTGGTCAGTGATTTTTGTAGAGTGGAAGGAAACTAGCGTCAGTCTGTTCTCTCGGGAACTGTAATACTGACTGAAGTAATTTGTGCGTTTGTGTGGAGTGAGCTTGGATTGATCAGACTACATCAATCATCTGCTTTGCATTCAACGGCTGTGGCATTTTGCGAAACTGTTCAGATGGTTGCAAGGCATCTGTGCTGCTGAGATTGTATAAATGCTAATTGTTTGGTTCGTCTTGCTGAAGAAATGGATATTGTGACTACCATCTGACTAATATGACTGACTTGCTTCAAATCCGGTGACTAAATGACTGCAAGTCCCTGAAATTCCGCAGTCACAAACACGGGCCTGGTAAAAATATGTTCCAGGTCACTTAAATGCAACACTCAATTTATGGAATGCGCATTGCATTGGATTTTGAAAGAAAGGTTGTTGGTCCCCGTGAGAGACCCAATCGCCTGTCCATTTCGCTTCCCTCGTTGGCGGAAGGAAGACGGGTACACCTCGTGAAGACAGATCGGCTTGTACCTATTGTATTTTGTTTGCTCTTAAAGATTCATTGTTGCCTCACGCTAGAAACATATCCTTAAATGTTCTTCCCTCTCCGTTAAAATGCCTTAAACATATTTTGGAACATTTATAACAAGTTCTGGCGGTATGTATGTATGTTTATGGGGCGCATACTATTAATTCCGGAGGGGTAGTATTCCTACCAAAGAATCTTTCTTCTTCTCTGCTGTGGGTCCTTGATGTCTAATTGGAACACAAGGGTAAAACATATCTGGATAAACATACTTCTCTCTCCGCAGGAAAGAACTTCGTTTTCTTCAAGTACTCCAACAACCTAGCCGCGATTCCAGGATCCCTCAGTGCAGTACTAATCCAGCAGAAAGCGACTTGGCACCGCAGCTCTGGAGATGTATTTTGATCTTCAACTGACCCACTTCGCTTAGCACAGTCAGATACATGTTTCTACGTTTATCCACAACAGGAGATGCTTCTGCGCGCTCGGATTTGGGCTGAACATACTAAATAATGTAGACCATTTCGTTCTTAGATGCCGCAGAAGAGCAGGGTCCCGACGTCGAGAACTTCCACCTCTCCGAGAGAGGCAACGTTCTGACGCCGAATCAATAGTAAGAGCATGGCCAGAAAAATTCTTGGTTTATCTAGAGAGAGGGGTTCTTTTCAATCTTACCCATACCGTAGTCTTGGAATTAGAGACACAGGCTCATATAAAGACACAAGCATTCATAGCGAGCAACCTGAACGACGCTTTGAGCGTTGTTCAGATTGCTCGTCGTGGATTTGACTGTGCTGACAAAGCTAAGTTGTCGTCAGTAGAGTATTGTACTCAGTTTTGTCCGCCTAAGGAATGTGCATGACTGAAGTGCTTGCAGCCCGAGTTGCTCCTTCAGTTCGAGAGTCTTTCTAATTAGCTAAGTAAATAAGTAGCTGGGCGTTGTATGTGATCCCTACATTTCATCCCTTCCCATGTTCCATCCAGATGGTCGTAACATCGAGAAAACGTTTTCCCGACATGTTGGGGCAATGGATTAGGCTTCCTGAATAGGCCGGACCAGGTTTGTGTTTGCAGAATGTCCTGACCTTTCCTGATCAGCAGTGATGCAAAAAGCCCCACGACTCCAGCATATCCACTACGTTGAAATGTTACCCTTACACCATTTGCAGATCCAGGCACTCGCAAAAATTTGCTCTGTGGACCTTCCGGACTGAAGAGGTAAGTTCAGAATTGAATTCACGTCTTTCCAGAGCAGTGAGTGCTGTGGTATATGGCCTGAGAATTGCATGGCTTGCGACGGTACAAGGGTACTCCGTCAGTGCCGCCAATGAAGTCACCAAGACTTCAGCCGCAGTGCTCAGAGGGATCCAGTTTGCTCATCATCGAATGGAGCATATGACATTGTTTTGATTGTGCCAAAATGGTCCTCGTTGCTGCACAAACGGCACAGGACTGCGTGGGACGGCGCATTGGGTGGGAGAACATTCACCGTCTTCGCATCCCTTTGTGAAACCTTCTTCAAGTCCTCACACTCCGATAAAGCTTTCGACCAAAGTCGGAGGTAGGCAACACCGCTACGTCCCATTGCATATCTTCCACATTGATATCTCAATTCTTGTGTGGGCCAGGCGCCGCCCCGGGTGAGGACCGATGGAACTATTGTATAGGATACCGAGGTGACCCTAGATGGTTAACCGCAGGGGATACAGCGGTGAAGAGGCGAATCGATGCTGGCCACGCCGATTAGTTATGGAGCACTGCCAAGAATCGATCATCGACCATCAGTTGCCCATGCATGATCACACACATCCCACACATCGTTTTGTTCTCGATCGCGATCTTGCCTCATTCCTGCTCCCCACGAAGACTTCGCAGTTATCCCCAATTCACCGCCCGAACCATGTCGCATATACTGCGCGGTGTCGCTCGCCGCTCCAGCTCCCTGATCGTGAAAGCACAGACTCCCCAAGCGTGGGAGACCACCTCCCAACTCCGATCGCAATACATTTATACAACCATGGACTCCATGCCCGCCCGCGTCGCAGAAGCCTCTCAGGAATGGGCTCAGCTCCGCCAAAAGGTCAAGTCAATGGACTTCACCGTCAACGACATCGGCGTCGGCATCGTCCGCGCTCTCGAGTTGTATGGCTTTTACATTGCCGGTCGTATAATTGGTACACGATCACTCACCACATAGAGCACTCCCTTCTCCCATCCAATCCGTCTGCGATCTGCGCTACTAGCAACTCATTAAGCTATACCACCCCTTTTGTCGTGCGTTCAACACGCATCGAATGTGATATGCCACTTTACTTCTCACAAGTGTCAAACATCTTCAAACTGTTCTATTTGCTGTCGTATGCAACTGCTTGGCGAGAATAATGACAAGATTATGCCCTTGTCAGACCGAACGGACCTGGGCACAAAACCCTATCGTGCGCAACCATTCATCACTTCGTAAACCGTTGTATACTTGGCAAAGCCAAAAACTCTTCCGCGCTTTCGACATACTCATCGAGTTCCCTCAATACTCGATCTCGATTTCTTCCCTTCGCCTCCATAGAAAGCTCCAGCAGATGTCCCAGGGTGGCCGCAGCAATTCTCTTAACAGCGTCCGAGTCCGCCAATACCACACCAGTCTGTTCTGCAATGTAGGCCATAGCTACTCTTCCCGGCTCGAGCCACACCGATTGATACCTCAACACAAACAAGTAATCCTCTTCTCCCAAGTTTTCGTTCAGTGCTTTCACCTCCGTTATGAGCGCCCCAGCCTTACCAAGTGCCAGTTTTATTCTTGCAACGTTCTGTTTCACTGCATTTTCAGCTAGACTGGCTGCGTGACTACCGCCGGGCATCAAGTATAACCCGATTGATAGCGCAGCGAGCTTCACCGCAGTTCGACGTGAAACGCCTGGCGCCTGACAAAGAATTATGGAAGTCCGAGCGGTGAGTGGCTTCTTCTGAAGACGTTTATCAACTGATTGCGTTGACATTTTCAGAGGCGCAGGACTTATGAAGCATAGCTCACGTTTGGTTGACATTCTGGATGGGGCCGTCCGTGGGTGCTTTTGCCTCGGAAATCGTTATCGCCCTACCCAGCTGGCCCTGTGCACTATGCCTTCAAAGTTTCTCTGGGAAGTTCAGCCTTTTACCCCTGTGGAAATGTGCGATGACAATATGATAGCAAATATTCCTGAATAATGCATGATTGAGGGCCTGGTGATGCGCATTCCCAGATCTGCGGCAATGGCGTAGTCAAAGACTATTCTCGAGTGAGCTCGATTGCCGGCGGTAAATCCCGCAACTGAATTCATTCTGACACAGGTATTTCATGGGCGTGCTGTCTCAGGCTCGTCATATGAGTTTTTGAAACAGGAAATATGGAAAATATGAAAACCTTCTAGCCAATAAAAATTGTCCACCTGTTTCAGACCGATTTCCAACTTCCATGCCTGTCGGGGAAATCTAGGATTTCCCCGACATGCAATGAAACAATGAAAGTGACAGGTTCGCTTCGATTTTTCGCGGCCGACACCAACAACCCACATACTCTCACAATTACCATCCAAACCGCAACCACCCACATCCTCGCCTTAGCCAACACCTTTCACGCGTGGACGGCGCTTTTTCCAAGTTTATCCCTCTACCACGGTCGCCTCCAGACCTGTCCGCCCATCACTCACGAGATTCACCCACAGCTGCAACTATCCGCCTCCACATTATTACCGACTATCGCCCGCACCCTCAGCCGAACTATCACAGTCGACATCCAACGTCCTCACCCTCAACCATCCTTTGTCCGAAACCTCAACCATTCGCCGTCATTACCCGTCCACCATCCCCAAACTCGATCATCCGCCGTCATCATCCACCGTCCGCAATCCCAATCATCTTCTGTCCTCATCCATCCACCGTCCCTAAACCCAACGATTCACCGTCATCATCCTCCATCCTTAACCCCAACCGTTCCTTATCCAAAACCGCAACTATCCCGCGTCATCTATTTTCCATTTTCCGCAACACAAACTATCCGTTGTCATCAACCATCTACCTTCTACAACCTCGCCACCTAACGTCGGCAGTCCTAATAATCTAACAATCGCAACGCCAACTATCCAGCGTCATCACTCCAACCGTTCGTTGTCATCATCGATCCCCTGTCCGCAACCCCAACCATCCGCCTTCAACATTCCACTGTCCCCAGCCCCATCTCTCCGACGTTATTTGCCATCTACCCTTCGCAACCTCAACTATCCAACTTCCACACCCGGACTCATCCAACATCCGCCGCAACCCGAACCATCCAGCGTTATCAACCCTAATCATCCGCCGCACCAACCCCCGTCTCAAAACTCAACCATCCGCTGTCATCATCGACCGTCCCTAACCGTTCATCATCTGCAACGCCAACCATACGCCGTCATCATCCATTCACCGTCCGCAACCCCAACAATCCGCCTTCATCATCCTCCGTCCCCAACCCCACCTATCCATCATCCTCAACCATCTACCGCGCTGAACCGTGCTCATTCTCAACCATTCACTATCCTCACCCTAACCATCTACCGTCCGCAACCTCAACTATCTACCGGCCTCAATCATCCACAGTGCCGTCCAACTCCCCCACCGAGGCCAAACAGACGACATAACACGGCTCTACTATCCACTCACCGTCCTACTGCGTCTGCAACCGCAAACAAACGTTTCCAAAGCCAGCAAGCCGCAGGGATACCCGCGCGGCTGGCCTTTCAGTAGCAACCCGTTTCTAACGTTGACCTTCTGCCTCCGCTTTTCCAGTACCAATGCAAGTACCGTCCACTGGTGCATCTAATGTGGAACCGTCCACACCGCAGCAAAACTTTGCTGAACGTTTGGCGTCTGAGATAGCACCACGTCACAATGCTTCAGAAGGCATTGGGGAGAGTGAGAGCGGTAATGTAAATGCGCATGAAGACTTTCTTTTTGGCAGACCCGGTGCTCCTTCTCAGCAAGCACCTGCTGGGGCATGCGTGATTGAAGATGCAGACAGAGATCCCAGATGTGTTGTGCCCTGTACAGTCGAGGAAGGGAAAGAACTATTTAGGAAGTATCCACTTGACAATAGCACTTGCAAGGCTCTGTTGCGGGCTCTAAAAATAACTGGTGCTCAAAATAGTAAGATGAAAACGAAGGTGAATGTGCTCATTGTTAAAATGGTTCAGAGGGAGTTCAGCATCAACGATGCAATACAGGTTCTGGATTTTGTTGAGGCAGGGGAACAAGGGGAACGACCTCGCATGTATTCTATCGCAGCAACAATTGTCAAGGTGAAGAGAACAGCAGCCGGCGAGGAGCATGTGGAGTGGATGCGAGGAGACGTTCCGTTATTCGATGGTGACAATGTTAAAGTTGGTCAGCCATTTGTTGGGGAAGGTAGCAATATGAATTCAGGGACTGTCGTTAGGGAACCAGACTTCGAAGCCAATGAATATTGCAGGCTGTTGCATGTGCTCGCAGATGATCGCATGACCACTGCTCGTGCCCAGCTTATGGAACCGCGAACTAGAGAAGAACTTGATGCCGATAATATCGACCCTTGGTCTGATCACATCACTCCACTTTTCAATGATGACACCTTCCAACCTCCACCTGTTACATTGCTGGCTGGAGGAGTGACTCGAGGTGATATCGCGTCTATAGACACTCGTATTCGACGGTATGAAAGGCCTGCTGGTGTTCTTAAACGGAAGTTTGCGGAGTTCAAAAGCTTGTATGGGGCATGCCTTAACAAACATGAATCGTCAGGGCAAGGAGACCCTGACGCATTTGTTCTCTATGCCACCGGAAAGACCTACATTATGTACGCCTTTTGCTTCTTGAAGAAGTATCCTATTATTAGCCCTTTGGCTACTCGCGCATTGCAATCGGACGCGCAGCGTGAAGAAGGCGTCGGCGAAGGATTGGAACCACGCCGAGATAGTGGGAGAGACTCGGGTCGTAAAAGGAAAAGAGAACCACAAGAAATCAGCATTTTAGGCATTGATGCTCTATCTTCGGTCCTAAAGCCTTGCTCCGTGGATGTAGCGAGAGAAACCGAAAAAGCTGAGAGGGATAAAGCATTCTATGAAGCAGCTGAGGCTAGGGGGAGATCGGCACAGTCGCTTCTTTCCGCAATCTCTCAAGCCAAGGATATGGAGGCCAATGCCAACTCGGCAGAAGAGAAAGAAATGTATTCGAAAGTGGTACAAGAGCTATTCAAGAATTTGTGCAATCAAGAACCTTAAACTTAAATCTAGCATCGCCTAGTTCTCGGGCGTGCATATCCCAGTTCTGTTAACCGCCTTGCTACCCTGTCTCTAACAGTTGAGTTTTCCCTTCCCCGCTGTCTTGTTCGCTGTGCGTCTTGTTCCGTATGGAGAAAATTCTGCAAGTGAACCACTGGTGTTCCAATTACATTGTTCTCCTCCGCGATGCCCAATATGTTATGCATGCCATTAGGAGAGTTGTCAATTATGAAATTGTGAAGCTTACATGCGACCATGATGATAAGAGTACTCTTAGATAAAAGATGTTTGAGCGGTGACCAAAAAATACCAAAGCGGTTGACAAGCATACCAAAGACTTGCTCAACGGTGATTCGGCAAGAAGAAAGGTAGAAGTTAAAAGTATCTTTCTCTTGAGAAAGATTGTTCCCAGAATATGGCGTTAATATGTGGCTCCCGCATGCATAAGCATCATCAGCTGCAATGCATGCCCAATCTGGTAACCTACCACTTTCAACCAATGTATTCAGCGATGAAGATTGAAAGGCAGTGGAATCATGAGTCGCGCCGGAGTGCCTAGCTGAAACGAATAGGAACTTATAGTTCGCGGACACAGCTGCTTGAACGCAAATGGCGTAGAACCCCTTTCTATTGTAATACTTCCGGGGATCTGGGGCATCTGTCAACTTTGGTTGCTGAATAGCAATTGCTATTCCATCGAGTGCTGCAACAATCCCTTTAATGGGACTCCTTCGCATTCTTTGATATTGTTCAGAACGCTGTATACATTCCTCTTCAGACTCCGGAAAAGCAATCCTCGGAAGAATATCATTCAATGCGTCTAATGTTTCTTGGAAGATGTAGAAAGGGGTATTTCTACCAACACCGTATGGCCAACCTACATCCAGATAGCTTGCTCCAGCTAGTATTCGCAATGTGATACACAGCATAAGTTCAACTGTTAGAGTAGAAGCTGGGCAGTTTCTGCGTAGTTGTTTCCGCTTAAGTTTCGGCGTTAAAAGCGAAACCAATATATGAAATTGTGCAATGCTGACGCGGTAAAGACGTTGAAATAGTTCTTCTCCAATATCATTCACATGTTTTATGAAATCGAAGGGATGTCTTCGTTTCACTGTTCTATCGGATCTTCCATCTTTCACAGGAAAACGTGCCCCCAATACGCTGTAGGAAACTAGTATTGCCGACGCATACAGAGCTCTCTTCTTCGACGAGGAAAACTTCATTGCCTTCTTGATCGCTTGCGATCGCTTTGCCACCCTTCGGATAGCACGGTTCATGTCTCTTGACTGCATAAATGTTACAACTTTCTCGTACTTCGCGGGGGAAGGGCATGAACTGGAGGAGCTCACAACCTGAGATCCTCAAAATGCCTTGCAATGGTACTTTTTGGCACCGTAATGGGCAGTTCAAATAATTATTTCACTTTTACCATACCAACACCTAGAACGGAATCGTCGTAGAAATTTTGAAATTCATGACTTTGTCCTGATTCATGATTTCCGGTTTTCAAAATTTCAAGGAGTCATATGACGACCATCAGGGGGGAGGCTGAATCTACTTGTAGTAAAAACAGTAGAAACTCCACCAATCACAAGCACGAGTTCACCCTTGATCAGCGAGTGCAGTAGCCTGGGGGACCGCTTCCAACGTGTGCCACGGCATGATTGCAAATCAGCCAATCATAAGTAAGAGTTCATCCCGTCATGGCGTCCATATCCATCTGCAACCAATTAAGAAACACCAAGTCATAGCAGTCCACATTCAAACCTTGCAAAACGCGCGCTTTCTGGTACTGCTCGCACCAAGCATTTTTCTCAGCCAGAACACCTTGCCGTGCGTCCCAAAATCTAAGGAATGCCCTCATGTCACTGTGTTCTTCCCGATTAGTGCCAATCTTCATTTCACCTCTTTGCTCTGATTTTTTGTCCGGTTCGCGCCAGTTAAACTCTCGCATCGCATCTACTACACCCCTGCTCTACAATGAGCCTTCTCTAGCTTTTTTGCAATTTCCTAGGTCGCCTTTTGCAGTCATTGTACTCATGTCTTCTTTGAAAACCTATATCTCACTGCAAATTTGCTTCTTTTCTCCTCTTGCGTGCTTAATCTATTTGTTCTACGCCGTGTGACGTTTTTGTCTACTGAACCTAGTTTCGTAGCTCTGCTACGGGCTACCATTGCATGTGTGCTGTATTCGTCCTAGGTTCTTACTTACGTTCAAAGCCACCTTAATATCAGCATTGTGCTCATCATTGCTTCGCCTGTATGTTTCTTTTCTACACCTGTTAAGCACCTGAATTACACTTTAGAGATCCTTGCTTACTAGTTTATTTCCCATTTACCTTTCTAATACATATTTCGTATATTAGAAATGGTACTGAGTGTCACCAAAAAGCTACGTTAGGCTCTAATCAAGAAGATCGAAGAAATTTTCCAAGGTGTGTAGAAAAATGCGCAATTGGAGTTTCCACAAGACGATGAAGCGCAGAAGTTTTGATTTCACTGTCTATACGTGTATTGCAACGCTTGTGTTGAACGACCGCAACCACTCAACATCAAATGTTTCCATTCGTAATTGTGAATTGGGTGAGTATATGTGTAATTTGCTCATTACTGCTGGTACCAAAGAAATAGAACCGGTATCTGGAGTGGTTCTTTGCATATGCAATACCGCGGCCTACCTCATGGAAATGTCAAAATCGTTGTACTCCAAGAACCGCTTAGCTGGGTTCAAATTAGAACATCTGGAAACTTTCGTTCGGTCATTCTGGTACTCATTGTCTGGGGATAATTCAGAGATACCCACTGTGGTCATACCACTGAGAATTAGGGAGGCTCACTGGTGGATGATAGTCGGAAGACGATCCTTGAGTAAACTCAGCACGTTGGATACCAGAACTGTGTACTTTGGAGACAGTTTTGGTTGGACTTGTGGAGCAAAACATCTCCTTTGGGAGTTGCTTTTACACTCCTTAGAGGCATTACCAATCCACGGATTTGCCCCAATTGTGGGTTCAATTGTGGCAATCTTTGCTGTGAATTTTCACCTTCGGGTGAATTTTAGATGGCCTGGTACAGGACAAACGCGTGGCAGGCGTGGGAATTTTTGGCTCCGATCTCGGAATTTCTTTAGTATGTTAGCTCAGTTTGGCCCCTGACACTGGGTTCTTTACTGTTATGGCCCTGAGAAGGTATGCACTAGTTCATTTAATTAGTTTAGATATTTATAGTGAACCTTATTTAGGTGGCAGTGACCTCGCAGTCGCGAGCGAAAAGTAAACTGAGCCAAGGTTGGTCTTCAAAACCATTGCTCTAGTCTGACAAACTAGAGCGGGCTCTGGTTGCAACTGCCTTCGTAGGTTCTACTGCGGAAAAGCCATGACATGGCTAAAGAGAATTTTTGCGAAATGGTGAATGAAACCATTGTGGAAGATGAACCGGGCAAGATTTATCCCATACCGGTATTCAGTGACAGCTCTACTGCGTTATCAATGGTCCAAAATGCCCGAACGTCTGAGTGTAACAAACATATTGCTCTGAAGTTCCACGATGCAAAATGAATTGTTGACGAATAGAATTGTTTGCATGGAATATTTGCGAACTTACATGCAGCCTGCGGACGTGTTTACTAATTCATTGATGCAATATTGTCTGCAAACATTGAGTATGATTTCTGGGGTACATCGTCACTTCTAATGTCTTTTGACAACTTTTCTAGCGCTTGTGTTTTCTTTTTATGTCTTCATTTTGTCTTGATCTGTGTAACAGAAATAAGCACCAGTTGTAGCGTTCTACCCATCTGGGTAGTATGGAGATTGCTGTACCGCTTCCTTTCGGGGCAGTTTTTTCTTACAAGGATTTGCTGCGCAAGAAGGATACTAACGGGGGCAGCCTTTGTCAATTTATAGAGATAGATACTAGTAGTACGCGATCATGGTACTTGGTTCATAACTGCAATGGTGAAAATGGCTGTGCCAGCCGTTCAGTGAAACCTGTAGACGTACACGTTTCACTGAAACTGACAGTCAGATTATCAATAAAGCACCGCCGGTGGCTCTGGCTGACCTCGTGTGTCGGTCAAGCCGGGAGGCACCAACCCCATCTTTCTCATTTCGTGGTATGTAGCCTCACTTGGTTCATCTAATGACTTAAGGAGAGTTGCTCTAATTTCCACTGGGAAGCCATTTTGCTGTTGCCCGTACAAACGACTGGTAAATCATATGCGCATGCGAGAGTATTCCAGAAAGCTCACGCAGCGCAAGCGTAAAACTACGTTGATCGTCTTCTCATGTTGTATAGAAAGCTTCTCTGAGCAACGCCTTGCTAATAGAATTGCAAGTATCTTGCGTGCTGACCCTAATCACAATTTTTACCTCTCATTGCAGGCTTGGCCAATAGCACAGTGCAATAAACTTTTGCTAGTTTGTGCACTGTTGCTGGCTTCGGCTGAAGGCAGGGCAGTGCTTCTAGGCGGGCGCGCGTTAGCCAATCAATGCAACGCGCACTGAATTCCTCAAATTTCATTGTGTAACATAAATAAGATGTGCTGCCGTGCTCTACCCTTCAGAGTGAAATTTCGGTGGGCAGCAAGGTCAATACAAAGTTTTTATGATATTACTTCAATGGGTCAAGTCGTAGCCTCGGTTTAATTATAGAATATAAACAGCAATATTGATCTTCAGACAAAATCGGCACTGACTGCCACTGCTTGTCTTTGGTGATTCAAAACGGTTCAAACCCGGCACACAAAAGTTTTACCTTCTTGCCTGCGCTTATTATCATATCTGCTTAGGACTAAACCACAAGTCATACCCCCATGGCTTCCTTGTTCTTTCGTTAAGGTCCAGGTTTTTGCAACCAACTTGTGTGACAGCTGCTGATCACCATCCTGGCTCACTCGCCCTTCCAGTGACACCTATGTGTCGCACGCAACTCCCGTCATCAATGGCTCACTCGCCTTTGAACCTTCTTCACTTTCGCCTATTACACTGACTGGCAGTCTCTTTCAGCTTCTTCCCCTCACACATATTGGAGTCGGCCGCTGCTGAACAGCATTGAACTGCCACCTCCACTCCATGCATTTGGTCAGCTACCAATCTCGGGTGCAGAAAAGCAGGATCTGAACCAACCGGAGACTTATAAAAAGATCTGAGTAAGTCGTAGCCTATCCTTACCCCGCAACGGAAGTGGAGTATAAGCAGAGCTAATGAGACCTAAAGACAAGGTGATGGTATTCATTATCCTACAAGGAAACGTCAATTAGAAAACGAGATAATCTTTCCAAGTCCAGTATAAGACTCACGCTGGTATTGCCCCAAAAAGACAGGTAGCACGTTGGCTAAGCCAGACTTCCGTAAGCCAAAGAGCGGCAATAAATCGAATTTCGACTTGAAGTATGCCTGTGGGTAGTGCACTGGCAGTCTAACTGGCTAGGTCGGGATTATTGTTGCTAACCGTAAGGGATCAGGGTTTTTCGGTGTTTGGCATGGACTCTAACTGTAGAGCAATGCGTTCGCGCATACCCTCTAGAAGAGGTGGATCATGAATGATTCAGTACCGACGTGGCATCGGTTCAACTCAGCTATGAAGGGACCCTCGGAAATATTAGGTGAAATTCGATATGAATTAGAATTAGAATTTTTTGAACGTTCGTGGATAAAATCTGTGGTATCTGGAATAGATGGAGGCGTGGCAAGCGTACGGATATTATTCATGGTTGGCATGATTCAAACGTTTCGTGTTGCGCCGTGGCTGGCAGTGTCGCCAAGTGACACAAGTGTGTGGAACACAAGTATGGCTCACTACAGTAGTAGTATTCTTAGTTTATAGTGACTCAATAGTACTTAAGTATGGACGGCCCTGCAGTTTCACCCTGAAGTGAAGTTAAGCTGCGACTCGGCTATGAGTTTATAGCCTGCGCGAACTGATCAACTCTTTCCGGGTTTTCAATACATCCCGCCTCGTTATAGTCACTCGCATTGTGTCAGCAATGACCGCTGATCTGTTTTAACCCGTGGGTTTGCCCATTGTTTACTGTTTTTACTGATTTATTTATTTTGTATTGTGGGAACCGATAGCTGTTCGACTCAGTATTGGGTTTTGCGGTGCTGGCTGAATAAGCAACACCACCAACCACCGTGTCTCTTTTGGCTTTCGGCACGACCCGCAGAGTTGTACATTCCCTTTGGTTTCTTCCCCTTTTTCTCTTTTTCGTTTCTGGATTCTTCGTGGACCGGAACACCGCTCGCACGGACATGCGCCTTATGTTGAACAGATGGAAACGCGATTCTCGTTGCACCTCCGTCGGTACAGCTGGAACCCACCTCGGTTTTCCACCAGAACACCGTGTGGTACAAAGGGCCTTGTCGCTGTGCCTACCTTGCAAGAGAGCAAGGACGCAAACACATTGGGAGGATCTCCAGCCTGGTGATATTGCTCCAAACTAACCAGGACAAGAAAGTAATATGCAGAACGTTCGTCGCGCAAGCAACAGCCAGGGATCAGAAGGAGTTTAACTGATGAAAGCATATCCTGCTGTTAGTAACCTTCCCCGGATATTCCGTAAGTTGCTCGCGCCTAAACTCTGGCTTGCGCCAAACATAAGTAAGAAGTTGAAAACACATCTCACAGAGAGAGTCTAACTTGTAAACAGGGTTCTGACCATAGGGGGACCAGTGAAACATACTGCAAGCAGCCCTGGCTACTCTGCAGAGTAGTACAAAGATCCCTCACCCGGTAGGGGACCGGTGAAGATTATCATCTACAATATACTCCACCTCGCGTAGATCTCCTTCATTGGTGGACGTAGAGAAAGGCCATTATAGTAAACACATCCTGCATTTGAATGGTATGACACACCAATACACCTGTCGCATATATGTGCGGGATCTTATGTAATGCCTTCAATCCTTCTTCGCCTTTACAGAACCACGACCATCTCACAGCACCAATGGCCGCACGAAAGCGATGGGATGATGCCCATCGGAAATCAAGATCTGCTATTGTGCAGAAATTTGGCCCGAAAATTGTCACCGCAGTCTCGGAGCTACAATGAAGAGATTACTGCTCTGCTTTGCGGGTTTGTACAAACCTCGAAGCGACCAAAACAAGGATAACATGCAGTCCAAGCTCAAACTCTGCCAAAAGCTGAGTACGATGGCGTTCAGAGACTGACAATACATACAAAAGTTCCTAGTAGAACTTGAAAGAATCTAATTTGAGCTAGCCAGACTTCATGATCCTCTCACTGTCAAAGAAAGAAACGCTACCTGACACTGGCGGAATCTTTGATGGCCATAACAATGCTTGCGGACGCAACATATATGGACGAAGATCAAGTGACATCTCTTGCCTGGTCAGAAATGGACCGATGCATGCACTGCAGCTCCACAATAAGAACAAAGAAGGTCGCAATTAGGACTGAACGTACGCCTTCGCACCATGCCACGATGAACTCATCCACACACCGTCACCAACGACGCCAAAAGCCCAATAAGAAGGAATTAAAATGTTGGAACTGCGGTCGAATGGGACAAAGTCGATTTGAATTTGAAGTAAAACGCCCTCAGAGAGGTATTTATGGCCCTTGATTGATTTCCCGAGAGTTTCAGTAGTGAGGTCATTACGTAAAATATGGTCCACTAATAGTAGACTCTACACGTGGGACACGGAAATTTCAATTGGCTTTTGGCTACAGTAAAGGGCATGAACCACCAAAGGGGTGTAGTGTTGTTTATTTTATTTATTATTTTACACATACTGCTGTGAAGTTTGGTATTTAGTGCGACGGTGAATTGCCGCCGCGCCAGTAACCCTTTCCACGAAATGGGACCTTAACCTTCGCATTTTGCTCTAGCCCTTACTACCTTCACGTGCTTTCCAATCCTTTTTGGAGGGAATTACCGTAGCCTACGGAAGATCTATCCTTCCTGCCCGTCTGAAGGAACCCCGTAAAGGGACTGTTATTCCAATTATGTTTGTTGTTTACCTTTGAAGAAGTGTTATTTACCGGCATTGCCTTTTTTTGTAGCCACCCTTGTGACTCAGCCTCCTCTCACTCATTCCCCACTTCTCTTTTCTTCTATTTTAGATGTATTTCATGACATATGCGGTGCAATACTCTGAAGAGGTGAAAGACACACGAGGGTGTTTGAAATCCTTCGCTGTAGGGTAGCAACAGTAAATAGAGCCAACTGAGGTGGGCGCGCTATTCAGGCATACTTCCGGGGCTCACTGTCCCAACAGGGGTTCAGCTGTACGGTGAATGCCGAAAACGGGTCGCTGGACAGTGAAAGAAAACAAAATAGAACATCTGTAGACAATGGAGGGTTTACCTGTATAAAGCACAAATAGGTAAGAGTTAAGAACACGCATTGCGGATAGAGATGAAGAAGTGGTATGTGGTTCGATATGCAACGAGGTGAAATATCTACTCCCGCACCTGGACTTGGCTCTCAAATGTAGTTTAACAAGTACTAGGGGTTTTTGAGTCAGAGCCGAACACTCGTTTGTTGCGTTTACCTTCCCAAGACGTCAGGCGGCTGCACACCTAAGTGTTGGTGGTGCAGGCCCACGGTCAAGCGGTCATTATTAGAATAGCTAATTAAAGATAGAACTATTCTTAAGCATTAGGTGCAAACACCACTAAACGTTTGCTAAGAGTGCCAAAGTGGCAAGTGAAATAATAACCAGTAAAAAAAGCGCAACTGGCCTCGAAAGCGAGTAATTGATCTCGTATTCATATATGGAGCTAATACGCCGCGGTGCGTAACTCAAGTAAATCAGTCACATCATGCAAGAGCCTCCCGCAAACGCGTTTCAATACAGTTTGCAAGTGAGGTTATGATTCAGGTTTGTCAATTAAAATGAACGGCACAAAAACGCCGAACTGCACAAATAATAGCTTAAAAACAAGGTGCTTGCAACGGGAACATAAAGGTATAAAGTTTTGTGCGATGTGGTGAAGCTGCGTGTAGCAGAAGAATGCGCACAATGGAGGACGTTTGGCGCCGCTTCAAGACGTAGTGCAAACGAAGCGCGGACTGAAGAAGCTGTGGCAGGACGCGTGTCAAAGTGGAAGAAGCGCACGCAGGAGCAGTAGAAACCGCAGATATGCATGGACGCGGATGAAAAGCGCAGAGAGGGCGAAGAGGTACGTAGGTACTCGTTGGGAGACCGGAGAGGGAAGACCAGAGAGAACCCAGGGTGGGACGTTTGTACAGCGATGCTACATGTAGTGCAACGCGTTTGCAGAGGGTTATCGCATATTGCAACTAATATACACGGAGTTACAGCATCACGGCAAATGCGTTCGATATATGAATTGGAGGTCAATTACTCGACGCCGAGGTTACTTGCACATTTTTAATGGATATTAGTTTACATCCAACTTTCGCACACGTATCACACGTGTATTGTTTTTTGCACCTTTTATCTAGGAATAGCTATATTCTATTTAGCTAATTTAATATAGCTGCCTGACAGTGTGCCGGCACCGTCTATACTTAGGCAGGCGACCGTGACCCCACGGCAGGGGAGTAAACACAAGAACCGAGTGTTTGGCTCTGACCCAGTAACCCCTGGTGCTTGGTAAACTCCATCGGAGAGCCAACGCTTCGTGTGGGACTAGTTACTCTAACTCGTAGTATCTCGAACTGCATTCCGCGTCGCGTTATCATCCACTCTGCGTGTTCCATTTTCTCGTCTATACATCCCCTGATACGGGCAGCAACCCCGTGTTTGCTGGTGATTCCTTACTTCTTTCTCGCTTTTCTCGGGCTTCCTTTCCGGTTATACCGTACACCAGCACGCCAGTCGTGAAGGTGAGCCTCGGACTTACACCCGACTAGCGCACCCACCGCAGGTTGCTCCGTTTACTGTTGCTACCCTTTAAAGAGGAGGAACCGAACGCCTTTGCGTGTCTTTCTCTTTGCAGAGTATTGAACCACAAACTGGGCTCCCGACCTACAGGGTGGTACGAGACTCAGGTCCTCTGGATCGCTTTTCGTGTATACCATTCATTGCCCCATTGTTGGATTTGTGTTGTGGTTTTTTTTGGTATGTCGTTCTCGATTGGAGGTTCTTCTAGTGAAATCACAATGGGTTCTGGAAAGAAGCCGTCCTGAACTTGGAACAACTCACGACCGAGGTCTGTAGGTGGAAATTTGCGGCCACGCTCGTGGTCAGCTCCCGATAAGCAGTATTTTGCGGGAAGAAAGGCTGAGGATTGGAAACAAGGTGCTATTTCGGCAGATTTCACGGTTGTTGGGCCTTCTACCGTTCCTAAGGAGGTCTCTCTGACCACAACTGTGGATAATGATGCACTCCCTGTCGCAATGGAAGCACAAGCACAAGTTCGTCACTTGGAGGCTCAGATGTCTGTCCTACAGAGCTCTCATGCTGCCCTCGTCAGTGAGATCGATACCCTCCGTATGAGGTTTGATACCGAACTCATCGGTGGTGTATCCGAAGACATTCGTGTTTTACAAACTGATGTTAAATCTCTTTTAGAGGTTTTACGTGTATACGCTCACATAGTGATGGGGATCGACTCTAAGGTTTAATATCGTATTGGCTCGTATCGAGAGGTTGGAGAATACCATCCGTGATGAAGAGGCTGGCCCTGGTTCAAAGGCTGAAGTTTCCCATCGGGGACGTGTCAACCAGCGTGGGAAGAAGTATCCCTAGCGGGGAAATGATCGTGATTATGAATCTGATTTGTCCCGTTCATCGGATCATTTTAACCACTCGGTGGGCTGGCGTCGGTCTGAGGCCACCTACGGTGTGATTTGATTCCGTTATAAGGGCAGGCGCCACGCCAGATTGAAGGAACTACGGCCTACGAACCCCTTGTATACCGAGCTTTTTCCCTATCGGTACTAACGCTTGGAAGATTCTTCTTTGTATCGGACACCCCGTGTTACGGGCCAGGTGAAGGACTGCATCAAGTGGATGGCTCTTCTATTTCGTAACCAGTTCTTTACTGGGGAAGACCCTATCCTTCTCTTGGATTTTTTTGCATGCTTTCTAGCGGAAACAGATATCCTCGGCATGAATGAGGGACAGGCGTTCCTTCCCTTGCCTTATTTTCTATGGGCAATCGCTGAAGATCAATTCAACTCTATCAAAGGATCTTCACGGCAATCTGACGGAGGTGGTACTTGTTGGCCAGAAGCAGTTCAATATTCAATTTTCTCGTATGTGACAGGAAATGCCATTCATGGGGCCACCCTCGCGCTACGCCACACTAAGCAACGCCCGAAGGAAACGGAAAAAGAGCACCAAGTCCGACTGAACAAGGCTTTCCATCGTTTTGGTAATGTTTACTCGTCGATAGAGCCTTTTACCATGTTTATTGACGGACTGGATGAATCTATCCGCGCCTTTGTCGCTCAACGTTGCGAAGTTAAGTAGAGGGCTACCTACGTGCAGCTGATTCAATACGCAAAAGCGGGGAGAGACGCTATGCTGGCACGTTCCAGTAATCGGGTGAGGTCTAGAGCACTACATCTGGAGGCTGCCCCGTCCTCGATATTCATGATGCCCCAGGACTACTTCCGCTCTAAGGTGGATAATCTACACCTCGCTCGTATGGATTTGGTGTGGATCCCCACTACGTAGCTTCTGTCTACCACAGAAGCCTTGCAGTGCGAGGATACTCAACTTATGTATGCTGGTTTTCCTCGTGTTCGAGCCCCACAAGTTCACCATGCCACTGGATGGGTTCTCGGAGGCCTGGGTGGGTCAATACGTGCACTGCAGCGAAGTTCCAAAACAATAGACAGAAGGCCGAGCTCATGTGGAAGTTCAATATGTCATATTTGCTATGACCATGGACATACGTCTCCGAGCTGTAGTGTCACGGTGAGGGAGATGTCCTCCATCGTGGTTCTATATGAAGCGTTGATTCTCGAGCAGAAGGCATCAGTTCCGATAGCTTCATATCTTCGTGCTAAAGTGGATCTGACTCATCAGCATACCGCTCACGCGTCAGCACCGGCTGTGCCGTCAGTCACAACCCGGTTCCTACCCCCGTTCGGGCTGACCCACAGCCACTGCTGGCACAGAATGTTGCCCCCGTAAGGGAAGTTGCTCACAGAAAATGAATGGGGAAATTTCCGTTGGAGAGGCGCCCGAGTAGAGGCCTAAGGCGCCCGAGGCGTCAAAGCCTCGCTCCCCGGTAACTATTCTTTCAAAGAAGATGGCCAACACAGACCTGGACGTGACCACAATTGATGCGCTGCGTCGCACGTGGATACGGTTCAGAAACAACCGGATCCTGGGTATAGTCATAGTTATGGTCAAGAGATATTACAAAGTCTTTGCTGACCCTGGCCTTTCCACACAGTATATAGTGCGTCATCTGTTTATGTTGGATACAGGTGCCGGGCCGAATTTAATTATTGAATCGTTGTTGCCGCCAGCACTTCTTGCTCAAGTTTGTCAAGGACCTGATATCGACATTGCCGAAGCTAACAATAACCAGTTGAGGACGGCAGGTATTGTTTCACTCTTTGTGGGGATTGGAAACTGCTTCGTGCAGCTGGATTTCATCGTTTGCAAAACGCTTGCCACTCCCATTATCTTGGGTTGTGAATTTTGTTATCGATTCGTCGATTTGACTTGGCCGCAGTCGCGGGGGTTTTAAACCCACGATGGTTCGATACTACGGATTGTACGTCACTCCCTGCGTAGAGCGTCCTCCAAGTTGGTTCCTTTGCACGCTAACGTGGAGAATTCCACACCTCCGAAAGAGTCGCCGAAGCTTCGTGTCGCAAGACCCGTCGCTATTCCTCCTGAATCCCAGGTATTGATCGATGTCACAGCCGCTCCTCGACGGTTACGAGTTGTTGAACCGCTGAACTCAATGTATGAGAAGGATCAGCTTGCCTTAGCGAATGTTTTAGTTCAAATATCGAATGAACACACCTTCCAAGTCTTGATTGCCAATCTTCATAAGCAGGCCCAGTACCTCGCGAAGAACCAAGTTGTCGGAACCGTTGTAACGCATCCGACAGCTTTGATACCCACCAATATGTCAGCCTCTGATATAATTGGATTCACTCTGACTACAGAAGAGCCTTCTCATTCTAATGAGGGAGATAATGGTGACTATGTTTCTCAGCAGGTGAAAGACAAGAGCGATTCGGAAATGAAGGCCATTACTATGAATTATGATAAGCTCGACCCTGTTCAGGAGTTGAAAACGTTGTAACTCGAACATGTTCCGGAATCGCAACGAAAGAAAGTGTGTGATATGTTACGTGAGTTTACACCTATGTGTAATGGATCTCTAGGAGAGTTTGCAGCCACAGAACACTGTATTGATCTCGTGCGTGGCGCGCAGCCGATTGATCACCATCCGTACCGAGCAGGCCCAACAGCATGAAAGGAGGAACAATTTCAAGTCGATAAGATGCTCTGCGCAGGTTTGATTGAGCCCGTTCAGTCCCCTTGTGCATCTTCAGTCGTACTGACCCCGAAACTAGACGGTTCCTGGCGTTTTTGTATCGATTCGCGACGCCTCAATGCCGTTACTATCAAAGATGTGTATCGGATACCCCGTATGGACGAGTACGTCGACTCTCTTGGTGAGGCAACAGTGTTCTCTACATTGGATGCGAACCGGTGTTACTGACAAGTACCCGTCCGACCGGAAGACCCTTATAAGACTGCATTTGTATGCCATTCTGAACTTTACCGCTCTAAGCGTATGCCGTTCGTACTAACGAATGCCCCCGCTACATTTCAGCGTGCGTTGGATATCGTTCTCACCCGTTTCACATGGCGGAGTTGTCTCGTCTATTTTGACGATATCATTATATTTTCCGGTAATCTGGATGATCACCTCGAACATCTTGGAGGAATCATGGCCACGTTACGTGATGCTGTAATCACCTTGAAGTTAAGGAAGTGTGAATTCTTTACCAATTCGGTCAACTATCTTAATATTATCCGTCCAGAACGGCTCCTGATCAAGGAGGCTCATGTTACGTCCCTCAAGTAATCTACGCACCCAACCACACAGACTGAGCTCCGCTCCTTCTTGCGACTTTGCAATGTCTATCGACTCTCATTTCTGGCTTTTCCAGAATCACTGGACCACTTAACGAGCTCCTGAAGAAAACACAGCCACCAAAACTGGATGCCCTTACACCCACTCAAGCGGAAGCCTTTGATTCTATCAAAGAGGCAGTTAATTCTACGCCCACATTATCGTTATCCAAGAAACACCTACCATTCTCCGTAGATAGGGGTTCTAGTGCTTACGAGATTCGTTGTGCTTTGTTTCAAACCACATCCGATGGGGAACGAAAGCCGATTGAATACTGGTCACGAACGCTAAACGTTCATGAACGGAACTATACTGTATCAGAGAAGGAATATCTTGTCATGGTATGGGCTTCGCAGTTATTGCGGCCATATCTTATGGACACCCGTTCTACCGTCAAGACGGATCATTCTGCCTTGCGTTGGTTGACGTACATAAACGAACATTTCGGACGTCTAATGCGTTGAAGGCTTCGACTGGCGGAGTTTGACTATGAAATGGGCAATAAAAAAGGTAGTTTCAACGCTCAAGGGGATACATTATCTCGTTTACGAACGGAAGGTGAAGCCCTCCCCGTCGATGAAGACGACGAGGATATACCCTGATTCCTCCTTCAGGAGGATGACCGAGACTGGGATCTGGTTTCAGAAAATGTCAGTGATGACCTACTCGTTTCGAACGGAGAACACCTGGAGCGCGATCCTTTACCCTGATTACTCCCGAAGAAATGCTTTACGAAAAGTTCGGAGATCCATTTTGTACGAAGATACGCGCCCAGGCTAATGGCGGTGCTTATATCCCCTTTAGAGTCAATTCACAGGGATATATGGGGCGAACAGTGTGTTGAAACCCACATATCGTCGTTACTCACTGGGTGCAATAGCAAGCTTTAATCTATCCCATCGCTCAAAAATTTCGGCTCACCCTGGGGCCAGGAAGCTTAACAAGACGCTTCGTCGGGATTTCTACTAGCCCGCATTAGCGATTGATTGTTACTCAATGTGGAAACGTTGTACGCACTGTGCTCGCGAACGTGTTACGTTTGGTTGCCACGCGAAGAAATTGACAATGTTCTGGGCACCGGCTCTTTTGGAATTTGTGGGTATCGATACTCTAGGTGCATTCTTCGGGACATCCCATGGACATACGTATTTGCTCGTGATCACAGATAGGTTCTCTAAATTAGTACAGACAGTTCCGTTGAAGAAGATTACCGATCGCAGAGTTGCGGAAGCTTTTGTACGTCACTGGGTCTTGGTTTAAGGCCCGCCGGTTATTCCTCTTTCGGATAATGGAGTACTATTTGTGGCTCGCTTCTTTCAAGATGTTTGTCGAATTCTCGATGTGAAGAATTTGTTTACAACAACATATCACTCCCAATGTAATGGGCAGATGGAACGGTTTAACCGAACCCTTTTATCAGCACTCCGTGCTTAGACGGTTGAAAATCCAAGGACGTGGGATCTTTTCATGGATACAATTACGTACAAATATAATACGCAAGTCCACAGAGTTACTGGTTTGTCTCCATTTTAACTGGTTCTCTCACGGTCACCACCACCTGTGGCGGTCGAATTTCAACCTACGTTGGATAAGTTTCTGTCTGTAACGGATCACTACACCCAGTGTAAGAATTGGCTAACTACGATTATACCGTTTGCTAAGTCATCTATGGCAAAAGCAAAAACCCTTAAAAGCGGGATTTCGATGCTAGGATCCGCCGGCCTCTTCCATCCCTTGAAGAAAGACAATTGGCCTCCACTCGCAAGGAATACTATAATTCTGAGAAAGAGAAACGCCACAAACTTTCACCCATCGCGGATGGCCCTTATAAGATCGTCAATTTCGACAAGAACACAGTGGTACTGGACGTTGGTGACAATCACGAACACTTTTCTTGAGATTGAGTGGTTCAAGCCCCTACACTCCATACGGAGGCAATAATTCCCCGTATTGAACTGGAAGATACCGCGGTAGATAAAACTACACAGAAGGACATTTTAATCACCCATACAGGGGTAGTGATTCTTTTGCGAGGTCCTACCGACATACCGTCGTTTTCTTCAATCGATTCTTCGGTTACGAACCACTTGGTTCATACGCGCGCTTTAGCCCCTGTTAATCCGCCACTGGACGTACTGTTGGCTCCCGATGTCGCTCCACCTGAGGAGAGAGAAAAGATTGCCCACTCCGGCGAGGAACATTTACCGCTGTCACGACGTTTGTCTAGCGCTCGTGATACACGGATTCCTGAAGTGGAACAGCCCCTTGGGGATATCCAAGTCGGCTCAGCTGAGAATGCTTCGAATGTCGGCACCGCAACACTGCATTTGCGTGCTAACGCTAAACTGCATACTACACTCGTTGCGGGGGATAGTGACATTGTTAACAAGGACGTTTCGAGCTCATCAGATGACAACCATTTGCCTCAAACTGCTGCAGTATCTCACAACGTCAAGGATGTATCACTATTTGTTGATCACTATCTCGAAGATTCCTAGACGTAGTCGGATTCGGAAAACGACATCCCTGATAGACAAGAGATAGTGGACACAAATTCTCTGGTTAGTTTCAGTTTGGTTAACCCGGATACTCCGTAATCCATAGAACACACCATCACTGATGTTTGCTCGTTATCATAGCTCGCTGCGCGCTTTTAAACGGTCATGGTAGATCTCGGTCTAATCAGAATCCGTTCTTCGGATTACGAGGCACACTATGAAGGGGAAATATTCGCCCTAATATGGGTCATGCCAAGCTACCATCACCATGTAATGTAGTAAATGAGCATGAAATCCGTCAACACGGCCAAGAACATCAGGAGATGGATGTTCAACGTTCAGTGACAGCCCGGTGTAGGGAAATCGACACTGTAACGGCAGGAGCACTGTTGGGCGGCACGCCACGCGACTTGCCACGCCCCAACACCAGTGAAGGTTCGTTGCCACCAGTGCGCATTGCTGGCACCACCATCGCGGATGCGCCGCTATCACTATCACGTGATCTCCGTACCACCCATCCACCTACCCAATCTGAACCGTCGCAGCCCGCGAACAGAAACCCTCGTCAACCCACGGAATCTAGGCCGCTCGCACTTGAGAAATCTTGGCGCCTTTCAATGAAGAAGGTAACAGGTACTCATCAGAGTTCCTCGACTCTGTCTCAGACGTTAGTATTACCACGCCAGGTGGTCACAATACCGGCGAAGCCGTCGAATATATCGGTAACCCAGACGCTGGACGACACTGCGACGTAGAAAGTTTATCCACAGGAGTTTGTAATCGGCCACATCGTAGGACACAGTTACCACCCTGATTGGTTCATACAATACCATGTCCGTTGGTACGGCTTCCCACCATCAATGAACACGGATAAAGCGGCTGAACTCTCCCCCGATCTGTTATCGTACAATACCATCGTCGTAGTCACTCGGACCTGCCACGAAACATTGATCAAACCCTCGTAAGTTAGTCTCACGCCGTAGCGACACGGTTACACCCAAGATGAGGAGTGAAGAGCCTACCACTACTGTAATGGAGAAGAAGAACAAGGAGGAAACCCTGGAAGGGAATGAAGAAATGAAGCCTTGAAGAAGGAAAGAAGACTGTGGGCAAAGAAGATCAAATGGAATACAATATATAAGTGCATACCCCGAAGGGGAGAAGAAGAAAAAGAATATTAGAGAAGTACAGTTCAGTGAAAGCTCATTGCTATGTTACTACTCCCTATTCGGACTCGCAACAGCCAAGCTAATTGGTAACTCAACAAATCTGTATATGCTCAGAAGGAAGGTCCAGCGGAACCTGGTTAGTTCCCATCGTTCTCTCCCATTCTCGACTGGAGTGCACATTGCATTTATGCGACATCACTTCACAAGATGTCAGATAAGCCAGCCTCCTGGAGCAACTGAGAGATCAAAGCGGCACGCAGGGCATCATTCATCGTTCATGCGTCCGATGGACGCGATGTGGACGGAACTGGAACCGGCGCAGCCGGAGGGGGCACAAGAGCTGGCGCCGAAGCTACAGACACTGAAGGTCTTGCTTTATGGCCCATCGGATCTCCCGTAGACACGGGAAAGTTTCCGTAATCATCATCAAGAACAACATCCAACATTGGATCGTGCACATCCGCCGTGTCAAAGAACTCGTCTGTAACGACAAACCCGGTTGGGTGTCCCGCAGGGGTGGTTCTTTCCACATCTCGAAGAATGAAGACCTCGTCTTGAGTAATTCTCACCCTCGTCCACGGATCGTAATGGATGAAATCACCCGCTAGGGAAGTCCTCCCTCCCAATGATCGGTCACTTTTATCCAGCTCATTTTCACGAGCCGCCCAGTCCACTTCCACTGTCTTCCAATCGATATTATCGATAACCTTGAGGAGACGTACTACCTCTGAAAAGTGTCCGCTGCTGCCGAATGGGATTCTGAGATCCAGGGACCAGATGCAACGACGAAGAGTCGGTGAGATATACCAAAGACGATATTGGTCGTAGACCTCTTGGAGAAGATGTACCGCCGTTTGCGCAGCTCATTCCGTGTTCAAAACAGACCACCATCTGATGAAGGAGTTGCTCATTAACTGGCTACCAACGTACGTGATGCAAGGCAGAAGCTCTACGTAGCATCCTCGGCACACCTCAGTGGAGCCCCAAGCGAATGGAATCGCAACCTATCTTCCACGCATGTGGCGCGGGCGAATCCTATCCGCTTCAGTGTTCTGATAAGGTATAAGATATTCCCAACGGCACCGGCTTCTTCGTTCGAAACGGATCATCCTTTGAAGGTACGACGACAGTGATTCACTTGGAAGATATCGAAACTACGCAAGCAATAGCGAACGCGTCCAACACAATATCTTGTTGTGCACAGAGACAACCTGGTACTGTTCAACGGTGTTCGCGAGACGCACAAGATTCTCTCCATTTGGGATCTCTCCGAGATTTCGGTAGAAGGCCACGTCGAAATGGAAGTTAGTTAGAATTGAACGGTCTGAATAAGCTCTGTGTAGCGGCTGATGCGCCACCTTGATGAGAGCTGCTCGCGCGTTCACATCGTTTTCCCCACGATAATGGATAATGGACAGCCAAGGAACGGCGATCCGGTGTGACTAGTTAATTTTAGAAGTCAGATAGACATGCAACTCACCCGCTAACCGGCCTAAACAATCTGCATATTATTCCATTGTCATCGTGAGGCGGACCCGTGAGGGTGAAACCAAGGAGCCCGTAGGTACGGCACTTCTTTCTGTCAAGAATAGACCGCTTCTAACTATTCATAAGATGCCCATGGTCCCGGAGGCAGGTTTCCTATTATCAATTGTTGTGAAGGCCCCTGCCACCTCTCTGGATTCGGTTCTTGAGGCTGCATAGCAGATTGATAGACCTGCTGGGCGGGTTGGTAGCTGGATGGGTACGCCGCATCAGTCACTGAACGATGACTCGCTTGAGATAGAGGAGATGCGGTGAAGCCGCTTACGAGTTGCGGAGGATATCACTGCATCGCAGGTTGAGTTTCAGCGTTGCTGGGAGCTGCCGATGGGTTCTGACCGTTTGAAGTCCGGCCTTGCGGCTAGGTAGCCCAGTTGTTCGGATTGATGTTCATAGAGACCAGAGGAATCAGAGATGAAGCTGCGGATGACGAAAAAGAAGTTTGTAAGCTTGGAGGCGAAGATGTAATCCCGTTGCGCGGAAAAGACCTGTGCTGATCGCGAGAAGACGAGACAGAATCAGCCATGCCAAGGAAACGGCTAAGTAGGCACGTGTTGCTGTATCGCTAGTTCCTTAAGAGGAAGTTTTCGTGCCTAGAGAGGGGAATATGTAGTGCAAAGCGTTCGCAGAGGTTTATCGCATATTGTGACTCATATATACAGAGTTACTGCATCGCAGTGGAGACGTTCGATATATGAATCGGAGTTCAATTACTCGAGGCCGAGGTTACTTGCACAATTTTAATGGATATTAGTTTACTTCCCACATTGGAGCACGTATCACACGTGTACTTGTGTTTGCACCTATTATCTACGAATAGCTGTATTCTATTTAGCTAATTTAATATGCTGCCTGACAGTGGGCCAGCGCTGCCTATACTTAGGCAGGCGACCGTGACCCCACTGCGGGGAAGTAAGCACAACAACCGAGTGTTTGTCTCTGACCCAGGAACCCCTGGTGCTTGATAAACTCCATCGTAGACCCAACGCTTAGTGCGGGACTAGGTACACCATCTCGTAGTATCTCGAACCGCATTCCTCGTTGCGTTATCATGCGCCCTGCGGGTTCCATTATGTCGTCTATATCTTCCCTGACACAGGCAGCAACCCCGCGTTCGCCGGTGTTTCCCTGTTTCTTTCTCGCTTTTCTGGCGCTTCCTTTCCATCTATACCGTACATTTGCACGCCTATCATGACGGTGAGTCTCGTACTTACACCCAAGTAGCGCGCCCACCGCAGGTGGCTCTGTGTACTGTTGCTACCCTTTACTGAGGAGGATCCGAACGCTTTCGCGTGTCTTTCCCTTGGCAGGATATTGCACCACACTACACTGAAAAATACGAAGGTGGTGCCTCGCGGCTTCAACGACATACGAGATCAGCCAGAGACGCCGGCTAAGCTTTATTGATAATCTGACTTTCAGGTTCAGTGAGACGTGTACGTTTACCCGCATCACAGAACTGCTGGCAAAGCCATTCACACAAACAGCTGAAGTACTGGTCCATTAGCACACATTTGCGTTTGAAAATGGCTATCCCTGCAGCTTATTAGAATAGCATATCATCAAGTGCACCAAATCCAGGTCAGTGCACTAAAATTGGTCGCTTTGGTGCATACAATTGGAAGCATTTGCTCAAAACTGATGATTTGCAGGTCGAAAAAACTATTCTATCGTAACAACGGCTCATATCATTTGAATTCTGATACAATAATCTGTTTTGCCACCATTTTCTCCATCGTACAGCCACTTCTCGTTCCCACCCGTCATGCACATCTACTCACAACAGCCTCGTGATTCCTTCCGAACCCCTGTACAACTCAAAGCTCCAGTCAGGAATCCACATGCCACCCAAACTCCTGTCTGCTTCAAAATACGGCGACCTTTCTCTCGATGGTCAAAGCGCACTCCTCGAACTCCATGGCGCCCCCATATCCATTCCAAAATGCGCCAAGCTTCACAATATTCCTTACTCAACGTTGCAAAGACTACATCGAAGGCAAAACAGTACCATATCTCCAAAAAAAGGGGACAACAACCTTTATACACAAGTACCGAGGATAAGCTAATCACCGAATCAACGCTCTCATCCTCACACAGCGGAACATCTTTTTCTAGAGTCGGTTTCAAAGATCTTGTGCAGCATATTTTCCGTTCGTTGCTGCATCATAGTAGATCAAAACTTCCATTTTAAGACGACAGACCAGGTGATGGTTTTGTTCGGAACGTCTTGAGGCGATATTCCCAAGCTTCGCTTGAGCGTCGTTCAAACTTGGAAAAGCCGCGGATATTGGAGATGCTCCCCACAAGCCATGCCAAGCTGTATGCCCGTCTCATCCACGTTTATAAGGGGTATAAGATAACATCTGCTGCCCAGATATTCAATATGGGAGAGAGAGGCTTCTTGAAACGAACGGAATCATGGTTGCGTGCAAAAGCTCTGTTTGAGTCAAAGGGAGGAAGCAATTCTGTCGAACTGAAATGGGAAGCAAATGCCCAACACGTCACTATCATACCTGTCGTCTCTGCAGACGGTCGGGCGTGGAGCTCGTTGGCCGTATTGCCTGGAAAGCAAGCAAAGTATCGTGACTCAGCTCCCCCTTTTGTTTTCCCTTTAAAGAGTGACTTTCCCGCTACACACAGCTCGTGTTCGCGCGTGCCACTACCGTGGAAACTTCACCTCTCTAAAAGACGACCAATCCCCGTAAACCGCTCCTGCGGATACTTTGTTCTCGTCTCAACCTCCCTGTGCAAGTCGCGACGGGTGGCTCGGCCTTACAACCAGCCGTAGTCGTGCACTCCTGGGAGGGCTCTACCCAACTGGGCTCACGAGGAAAGATCCCGAGCATCTTTGGGTGCACTCGCGCTTCCGATCATTTCGGTACAGGTACGGAGCGTACTGCACGTTCACAGTATTGCACCTCTGTGGTGCAATGCCCCAAAGGGGAAAAACACAGAAAGACGTTCGGGATCTTCCTCTCACGAGGTGAACCCAGTTGGGTAGAGCCCTCCCAGAGGTGTCACGGCGAAGCCGGTTTGTAAGACCAGGGACACCTGTCGCGACTCGCGCAGGGAGGTGAAGGCGAAGCATCGGTATCCGCGTGAGCGGGGTGTGATCCTCAGTAGAGGTATGTTTCCACGTAAGTGGGGGTGTGTGAGCGGATGCACTCACGAGAGCCGCGGATAGCGGGAGGTGCTTCCCTAAAAAGGGGGAAAAGGAAGGGCGAAGAGGAGGAAGAGAGGATGATGTGAGTCGCGAGAGCAACGAACAGATACGGCAATGCCAGTGGACAGGACTCCCTATACAGGGCGAAACACCAATACGATTGGAACAATTATACTCCCAAGGATGGGCTTCTTTAGATGTGCAAGGGGGTTAGATGTCCCGTGGTTTACGGCGTTTCCCTCCAAGGAGGAGTAGAGTACGCGCGCAAGCGGCAACAACTAGAGCCAATTCCCCAGGTTGGGGTCCCTTGTTGGGGAAGGTTTACTGGTGCGACGGCAGTGCGCCGTCGCACTAAGTACTAGCTTCCCAGAAATGGGTGTGCAAATAATAAATAATATTAACTAAAATACTCCACATTTCGTGGCAACATCCACTACTGTGGCCAACCGCCAATTGACCCAAAACCGTGTCCCACGTGTCCATATCCACCATAGTGGGGCGTAGTTCATATACACACTACACAACCGATAATATCGGGAAAGCGTTCAAGTACCAAGAATCCCTCCCTGAGGGCGTTGCACTTCATATCCCCCCCTAAGATGGGAAAACGACCGCGGACGCGGAGGATTCCCAGACGAAAATGGGTGATAAAAGCGCGTGCTCTGTCTCCGGTTCTCCGGTAAATCCCTCTGCACCAGAGTCACCGAGCGCACAAACGACAACAACAGCCACCCTCGAAAAGGGAGAAATGAACAACAACAACAACATCAACGACCACAACCAACCTCCGAGGCCTCTCGGGTGATACAACACCGGTTTGCGGTCAGTTCCCCTGCCTCAGGCCGATCGACATCCGGTACAACCGGGGAATATGGCTGCTGCAGCCGACCATCCCTTCGCACTAGCACCTTCGGTGGGATCCTCCGCAACCGCTCCGGCATTCAACTGGCCAACCTACAACACCCTGGTGGGGCTCAACCCGATGAATCGTAATCACGCGTCGTGCCTGCGCCTTGCCCCGTGGTTTCACCCGGTCGCTGTCCTCAATGAGGGATTGGTCACCGCTTATGCGGATGGCTCAGACACCCTTCCGGGGGATCTGCCCAGAGCAGTCACCACATCGTGGGATTGGCGTCACCGGATCGCGATTCCGCGTCACCACCTCCGAAGAAATTCGGGCGAGACCGTCGCTGCGGCGCAGACCGCGTTGACGCGCATGGCGTACCAACGGCAGAGCCGGGCTCCATTCGATGTACCGGTCCCACCGGAGTTTGGCTTTGACGTTAGCTACTTCCGCACTCGCAGGGAGATTGGGTACGGCGAGAACCTGTTCCGCCTCGAGACCCTCGCTTGGAGGAATTTCCCCGCAGCGCGGCAAGAAGCCCTTTGCTGGGAGCGACCGATTATTGGGGCGGAGTTCAGGTACCTTCCCTGGCAATACCGGTCCAACTTTCTCCAAAACTTCATCCGCTACGAGCGGCGTTGGCGATCCCGATTCGGGTATTTTATCCCGTATCAGAACGTGGAGATAGAGCGGATTGCGCCGCCTCACCGACTAGGTCGGTATGTAGCACTCCCCGAGTGGTGGCGCTTCCATGAAGCCTGCCGGGGGTGCTACATAGAACTCCCGCCGGTACTTACGTACCTCGGTTCGCTGCTCATGCAGGATCCCCGGTCGGGGTTGTGGTCCGTAGTGGTTACGGAGTGGGCGGCCCGCACTGCGGCTTATATGCTCAACGAGGCGTATGACCAGTATCGTCTCTGGTTCCTTCAATCGCGTGTGCGGGCAGCGATCCGAAACCTGGATCTTCGCATCCCCCTTGGGGGCCAGGCCAACAATGAATAGGTCCTCCAATTACTTGGGTACATCGACAGCGTTAGCTGGAGTGAGGTCCGGCTGGAGCAAAGCGGTCGTCTGGATGGCGGCAGCGGTAACACCGGTGGTCCGGGACTCGGTAGAAACACCGCCCTTGCGGGGGATTTTATCTACTTCGACCCCTGGGAGTTCCGGGAAATTTCCTCCGAGGAGGCGCGCGAGCTTCGCGATGCGCCCCGGCATGTGCCGGAAGACCACCCAGTGGGGTACGTCGATTCTGACGACTACTACCGCGCATACGGCGGAGATGACCCAATGGTCGATAACGAACCGGAAGAACCCGGGGAGATGGACGTAGAGGAAACCGGCGCTAGCGCGGAAGCTTTCCCAGAGGGGGTATCTCCAGCCGAGCCGGCTGCTGACCCTTCGGCGGCAAGTGCCGGACCTTCTATCCCCAGCGGGGTGACGGCGAATGAAAACGAGATCATCGCACGTTTTCTCCGGGGTGCCGGTCTTAGCACTGCCGAGGTATCGGGGGATGTCACCACCATGGCGGACGCGTTGGACTACCGCCTTGCTGGGCGTTACGCCCCGGACGATGGGGGTGAGTGAAACCTCTAGTCCAGTTTCCTGGTTCTTCTTTCCCTGGCTATGCCAGTTAGTGTATTTTAGTATTGTGGGGAGCTAGCTGCTCCCTTGAATAAACTTTCCCGTTTAGAACGGTGCTTCTCGGTTAAGTTCCCCGTCTTCGACGGACCCTGCCTTGTTATCCTTTCCTATCGCTCTCCGCTCGCGCGGCCACGTTACCCAACTTGGGCATTAACCAGCGTGGCTGGGGCTGCAGTTCCCGTTTGAGGGTGGTATCGCAGGACCTGCGACCGTGGGAGGTGTTCCATTGGCTCCCACGTATCCCCACTGGGGTCGTACCCGTACCAGCGGACGCCGTATTGTAGAATACCATCCTGGTCCCAGGTGTGTCCGACAAGTCGGTCTACTACGAACTCTCGTTCGTAGACCTGCCGGCCGTGCCGGGTGGTGGTTGTACTTCCTTGCGGGGGCTGCCCGCTGTGCAGTATAATGTCCCTTAGCAGGGTGTTCGGCGATAACTCCGGCGTTGCCGTGCGCTGTGATAGAGAACACTGCTCATGCGGGAAGATATCCCTCAAGAGGGTGTGTGGTGCCATGGTTTTCACCGGCAAGTCATTCCCCATTGGGGCAGGTTCATTTCCGCTTTCGCGGTATTGCGGGCGAACCGCCAGTCAGCGGGGGACTTGGGCTCCGCCTTCGCGGTTGAGCTCACGAACCGCGAGTTTGCGGGAAGATGACCGCTCCTGTGGAATCGGCATTTCCACAATCCCCTGGGGGGTCCCGTGCGACACGGTGATTGGGTGGCAAACCGCCTCCCTGCCAGGCGCACGAGCGCTCTGCACCATACATTCCGGCGATGCCGTGGTGTCCCCGGCTACTGACGGGTTGCCTGGGGCTAACTCCGGTACACCGGTATTTTGGTCAAAATTCCCCTTTGGGGGGTGCCGGACAGGTGCCGATGACACCCTTTTCAGGGGCTTGGCCGCTAAGTGCGGTGCACCGTCTCCACGCGGAGGAGCAGCGTCCGGTATGACCGGTTTCGAGCGTGCGATGGCGTGCGCTTTTTCCGAGTTCCTCGGTTCTTCCCCGCAGCGTTGCGGGAGGTGGCGCAAATTATTCCCCGGAACGGGGGCTCCAATTCCGTCGACGATGGGAGGCGTTTCCGGCGCTTGCGGGCCAGGGCCTGAACCGTCGGCTGCGGCTTGGCTGCCTTTTTCCCCAGGAGGGGTGTGGGAATTTCCCAGCGGCGCTGGTGTATCTGGGCGCCTCTTCTCCGCAGGGCGCGGGTCTGATCGACCTGATTGAACCGCTTCCGCGGAGACTTCCGCCAACGGCGGCTTCGAGGCATCGCCCTGCTCAGGGGATTGAGGGCGATCGTCGCCGTACTACCGTAACGGGGATCCCTCCCTGACAGGGGTGTGCGGTGACTGCGTTTCAACTTCCCGTTGCGACGGCGATATCGTTCCTCGAAAACGAGTGTTCTCCTCCCCCTTCTTAGACGGGGCGGCGGGATAAGGGATAACATTCCCCGCCTGGCGGGTATAAATGCGCGCCAGTGGAGCAGACGTGGTAGGGGCGGGCGCTGAGAGGCCCGAATTACCCGGCTGAGCCGGTGAGTCCGACAGAGTCGGTAGGTCTGAGAGTCCCCGGCTGGGGTGTGGTAGTACCGTAGGCCTAGTACTCCCGGATGGTTCCGGTGTTGCAGAGTTTGTAGAAACGGGGTTGCCTGGATCCAGGACTACCTCTGACGAGGTAGGAGGGGCAAGGACAACACGATCACGGGAAATCCGTTCGTGCGTGTCGCCCATCTCTACCACGAAAGTGTCGGTGTTTACAGAGATGAACATGAATGGTCCATCCGCCACAGGCGAGAGTTTATGGCGCTTCTCTCGTTCCGGGTTGTAGTACTCCTTCCTGATGAAGACGTAGTTATTCGCCCGAATCGGGGACGGTTTCCCTCGCAAGCGAGCATGAAAATCCGGCTTGTAAGCGGCTCGGGCCCGTGCCATAGACTTCCGCGCAGCGGGGACCAGCTTGGAAAGCCATTGCTTCCATTGCTGCCGGTAGATACCCACGGATGGGAAATTGTCCAAGGTAGCTTGGGGTTCCAGCGCCACAGGCGGGGGTGTTCTAGATAGAACCAACTCGAATGGCGAAACTCCGGTAGTCCGGTGTACCTGCGTATTGTACGCGTAGGTTACCGCATCAGCGTAGAGATCCTAATTCGTTGGGTGTTCAGCGACGTAGGAACGTAACGCCGCGAGTAACGTCCGGTTAAACCGTTCAACTTGCCCATTACACTGGGGGTGGTAGGTAGTCGTGAACAAGTTCTTGACATCCAGGATGCGACAAATATCCTGGAAGAACTTGCTCACGAACTGTTTCCCGTTATCGGAGAGCACCTCCACAGGGGGACCGTAGACAAAAATCCAGTGCCTCACCAGAGCCTGGGCCACCGTGAGAGCGGTTATCCTCCGAAGAGGGACAGTCCGTACCAGCTTAGAAAAGTGGTCGGTAATGACAAGTAGGAACTTGTTTCCACGTTTCGTGGTGAGTAATGGTCCGAGAATATCGATCGCGATAAACTTGAGCGGCGCCCTTGCGGGGAATAGTTTCATCTTCTTCGCATTTTTGCGGAGCTTGACGCGATTCTTCGCGCATTCGCTACAGAACCGCACAGTTGCGTAGCAATCCACCGCCATGGCCGGCCAATAGAAATCCCTTCGCAGGGTTAGGTAGAGTTTCCTCCCACCTGGGTGACCTCCGATGGGGGCGTAGTGTGATAGATGTAACACCCGCGATTGCAGGGAATGTGGTACCACAATCTGTGGGCGGGCTTCGACCTTTCTTGCGAGGTAGCCTTTGTCGTTTACCCCGAAAGGGAGATCTTCACCACCGTTGATACGGGCACGAATTCTCGTACAGAATGGGTCGCCGAATTGTTCTCGGATCATTTCTTCCGGTGATACCGGTACAAAGTTTCTCGGTAACGGGTTCTCAGATTTATCTCGCGATGCGAGTAGTTCGTCAAAGTCAGCATCCTCGTCCCAGTTTTCTGGCCCAGCCTCGACGGCACATTCCGGATCATCCGGGTCTATGGCCATGAAACATGGGACTTCATCATCCTCCGTTGGGAGTGCTTCCCCACTTGTGGGTAACCGCGAAAGAGCGTTGGCTTGGGTGTTCTGCGCGCCCTTTTTATAAATGACTTGAAAGTCATATTCCACGAGGCGGAGTCTCCAGCGCATGAGGCGTCCCGACGGGTCGGAGATATTCATCAACCACCTCAATGAGGAATGATCCGTGTACATGGTGAAGTGAATTCCCATAAGGTAGGGGCGCAGAGTGGTCATCGCCCATACGACGGCGAGGCACTCTTTCTCCGATACGGAGTAGTTCCGCTCATGAACATTGAGCGAGCGCGACCAATAACCAATTGGATGTCGTTCCCCCTCGGGGGTGGTTTGAAAAAGAGCAGAACCGACTTGGTAGTCGCTCGAGTCCGTATCTACGGAGTATGGCAACCCAAGTTTTGGGAGATGTAGCATTGGTGCTGATGTGACAGCCTCCTTTAAGGAGTTGAAGGCTTCCGATTGCTCGGGCGTAAATGTTCCCAGTTTTGGGGGGTTCCCCTTTCGCAACAACGCGTTCAGGGGCGCCGCAGTATCCGAAAAGTTCGGGATAAACCGTCGATAGACGTTGACCAGCCCCAGAAAGGAGCGCAGTTCCGTTTGAGTACGGGGCTCTTTCGCCTCGATAAGGGATTTGACTCGAGCTTTCTCGATCGCTAACCGTCCAGGACGGATGATGTGACCCAGATACTTCACAGTATCCGTGAAAAACTCGCATTTCCTCAACTTGAGGGTAATTCCCGCATCGCGGAGAACGGTCAGCACGTCTCGGACGTGAGTGAGATGGTCGTCCAACGAGTTGGAGAAGATGATAATATCATCAAGGTAGACCAGACAACTCCGCCACTTAAAGCGGTTGAGTAGAATATCTACTGCACGCTGAAAGGTGGCGGGGGCGTTGGTTAACCCAAATGGCATCCGCTTGAAGCGGTACGTTCCTGCGTGGCAGGTTAATGCGGTTTTGTCGCGATCCTCCTGTCTGACAGGTACTTGCCAGTATCCCTATGGGCATCAAGGGCTGTGAACACGGTGGCGTCTCCAAGGGAGTCAATGCACTCGTCCATACGAGGGATAGGGTACGTGTCCCTAACGGTCACGGCATTGAGCCGGCGGTAGTCGACACAGAACCTCCAGGTTCCGTCGGCCTTTAAAGCCAGTACAACTGGGGATGCCCAGGGTGATTGAGCGGGCTCAATCACACCTGGGCGGAGCATCTTGTCCACTTCGGACTGCTCCTCTTCCCGAGCTTTCGGACCTGCCCTGTGAGGAGGTGGTGCAACCGGTCGCGCACCGGGGATTAAATCGATCCGGTGTTCCGTTGCCTTAATCTCGCCAAGCGAGCCATCCCACATTGTGGTGAATTCCCGTAACATGGTACGGAGAATGTCGCGGTGCGACTCTGGCACGTGGCTAAATTCCAGCGCTTCAAGTGCCTTTTCCGGATCAATCCGGTCGTTGCTCGATGGAGCATTGTCCTGTGGAACAGGTGTGGTCCGCAATTTCGAGTTACTCGGTATGTTCGACGCGGAAGTAGCGGTTTCCTCCCCCTCCTTATACTTGACGTCTTCGGACGGCGGGGCGAACTCCTCAGAAGAGGTGGTAACTCCGAGTACATCGGCGGCTGTCATCTTCGTTGGCAGCATTCCCATAGGATGGGGGGTTACACTCCCAATTACTTGGTGTTTTACCAGATACTGGGGGTGTTTGCCAAGGTTGGCAACCAATATCCGGAAAGGAACATCCGGGGAAATGGAGACAATTCCATTACCCAGCGCCAGCTGGGATTTCTCGTACAACGAGGCGAGGGGTTGTATAACCCGAAGACCGTGTTGACGGGAATTTACCTGCACCCAGACTTGGCACTCGGCCGGTATAGAAACCGAGGCAGCGACGCGGAGCTTGGTGGACTCGCGGGACGCGGGCGGTGGTTCCTGCGCAGCAGGGAGCGGAACTTGTTTCCGAGAGGACCTCTTTAGCGGGCGGCGAACAATCGGAACCGACGATCCGTCGTCAAGTTCTACACACCTGAGGCGGGGCCTGATTGCGTCGACAAATCTGTCGCAGTAATCATATCCCAGTATGACTGGTGCGGCCAATGAACGGCAAACGATGAAGTCCAACTTCACCACAGAGGTACCAAGTCTCACGACGAGGTCCACTGTGCCCACCGTTTGTAACGGATTGTTGTTCGCATCCGACATGTCGGGGACCGCGTCAGAGCGGATACGAGACCGCAGAAGCGGGGGTAACAATGATTCCACAACAAAGTTGGGGCCTGCACCTGTATCCAGGACGGTGAGAAACCTCACCATAAACTGGGGATCAAGACCAAGGTCGGCATAGACCTTATAATTGCGTTTGGCCAAGACCAAGACTCTACCGGGGATCCGGGGATTTTTACTCCGTATCCACGGGCGACGCAACACACCGAGGTGCGCAGAGTCCGCGTCAGCGGTGTCTTCCCTCGAGAGGACTTTCACCGGGGAGCGAGGTGAGGACGCCTCGGGCGCCAACAGCCTCGTTCTTGAGGACGCCTCTCCCAAAGGGGAGACTCCCTCAGTTAGTTTTCCGCCTTCGGCGGTGGGTTGGTTTCCTCGACAACGAGTGCTTCATCCCGTTGACGGGGGTTTCTATCCGCATAAGCAGGGGTTGCAACGGATGGTTGCGTGATCTCCCGAATCGGGGTGTATGAAGCTTGCCGCGCACGCGGGGTCTGTGGTAGGGCATGGGAAAAGTCCGTTTTAGCACGGAGGTAGGAAGCCGTCGGGACGGAACGTTTCTCCTCTGGAGTGAGAGCCTCATAATTTGCCACTACCTTGGCCATATCCTTCAGTGAACAAATACACTGAGGGGAGGTATGGCCATGGGCATAGCACAGGTGGCAAATGAGAGCCAATACCGCGACACGTGGATTACTATTCCGAGTATCGGAGAAGCGAACCGCAGGGCGGGTGTCAGTCCATCCAGGCCGTTGATAACGGGATTGACCGTTTGAAAACGGGAGTCGTTGGGGTTGAACCCGACTGTTACCACCGTACAAAACGGGGTCTTCCGTTCCCGTATCACGGGTTATCTCCGTCGTTGACGGTAAATCACTGGTGGGTATCGACACACCATCCTCCTGCACCAAATGCACGGTATCAAATCCCTGTCCAGGGTTCCCATCCGCAGTGAGCTGGAGTGAGGAAGCTTCGCTTTCTAGCAACAACGCCTTGGCGGATTTAGACCGATTGATCGGAGTTCTTGCACGAAGTGCATCCCCTTCCGCTCGAGCGTGTTGGAGCAGCTCGAGGTAGGTGATCCTCCGCTTGTCCTCCTGATAACGGGTAACTAAACTCCGGATTGCCGGGTCAAGACCATCGATGAACATGGTACTGCGCTCCCCCGCGGGGTATACGTTACCACATCTGTGGAAAGCCTTGTTAAGGCGCACCGAGTAATCGGTCTCGGTCTCTCCAGCACGCTGGCGTGTATCTCGCAAAGCGAGGATAGCCTGCTGAATAGCGGTGTTTGTGGCGTAGGAGCGCAGAAGATACTGCACAGCCTCCGGCCAGCAAGTAACTCCTCCCTCGGAGGCGCGAGAAGATCCTCTGACAGAGGTGTATTGGTCCTCCGCCACTCCCCGTAAGAAATACGGTAAAGCAAAATAGGATTCTACCTCATTCATACCGAGGATATCGGCCTCCGCTACAAAGCGGGATAGGAAATCCAGTACTAGGACTGGGTCCTCTCCAGTAAAATACTGGTTGCGGAGCGAGAGCTGCATTCGCTTAATGCATTCTCGCACCTTTCCCGTACCACGGGGCGTACGTCCAAGTGACGAATCTTCAAGCCGGTAGTACCGGTATGATAAAAGCTTCCGGTAATCCGGGTTTGTCGGTTTCAATTCCCGGAGACCGGGGTGTCTTCTCCCCTTCTGGCGGGTTCGGACCACACCTTCAGTGGCCGATGACCGCTTCGAGCGGGAGGAGTAGCCTCGCTTCTCGTCCTCTGAGTCGGAGTCCGAGGAGCTTGAGCTAACCGAGTGGTTTCGGGATGAGTCCGACGATGTCGAAAAATCGGAGTCCGAATATTTTCGGTGGTTTTTCCGTCCATGACGGCGTTTCTTCTTCCCAGCAAGCTGGTCGTTGTGCGATGCCTCGTTTACCGGATCATCCGGGGATGGTTTGTCCATGAGGACGAACTGCTCCAGCGTCTCCAGGCGGGCACCAATCCGATCAAATCGGGCTTCAACTCCTTCGATGAAGGTGGCGGGTTGTCCCAAACTCTCCAACACGGAGTTGACGTCAGACCGTAAAATACGGAGTTCCTCGGCGACCTCCTTTACGGGGGTTGCCAAGACCACCTCTTGGAGGGATTTTAGTTCCCCTACAAGGGTGTCATGGGCGGTCCACAGAGCGTGGACCTGGGATTCCAGGGAATTCCCCTGGGGGGTGTTATCGCCCGTTCCACGGGGGCTTGAAGCCGCGACAGCGGGAGCAGGCCGGGGTTCCTGGGGCACTGCGGCAACAGCCGGAGTCGATGCTGCATTCCCCTGCGGGGGTGATAACGAGGGCAAAACGAGGTTCCGGGATTCCCGGTCGGGGGTATCATTCCGCGATGAAGCGGCACCAGTACGGCTGGAACTTGTCCATATACGGATACGGGGTACGAACCGAACTTCGGAAGTTTCCGCGTTGTCGCGGGAGCGACTACGCGTAACCACTGGCTCCGCATCGGAGGGATTTCTCGACATGAGAAAATACCGTTACGACGGGAAACGATCACGGAACTTCCGGTGAATAAAAGCAAACCTCGTAAGAGGGAAAACAAAAACCGATTCTAGGTCGGGAGACCACTTTGTGGTGTAATGCCCCAAAGGGGAAAAACACCGAAAGACGTTCGGGATCTTCCTCTCACGAGGTGAACCCAGTTGGGTAGAGCCCTCCAAAAGGTGTCACGGTGAAGCCGGTTTGTAAGACCAGGGACACCTGTCGCGACTCGCGCAGGGAGGTGAAGGCGAAGAATCGGTATCCGCGTGAGCGGGGTGTGATCCTCAGTAGAGGTATGTTTCCACGTAAGTGGGGGTGTGTGAGCGGATGCGCACACGAGAGCCGCGGATAGCGGGAGGTGCTACCCTAAAAAGGGGGAAAAGGAAGGGCGAAGAGGAGGAAGAGAGGACGATGTGAGTCGCGAGAGCAACGAACAGATACGGCAATGCCGGTGGACAGGACTCCCTATACAGGGCGAAACACCAATATGATTGGAACAATTATACTCCCAAGGATGGGCTTCTTTAGATGTGCAAGGGGGTTAGATGTCCCGTGGTTTACGGCGTTTCCCTCCAAGGAGGACTAGAGTACGCGCGCAAGCGGCAACAACTAGAGCCAATTCCCCAGGTTGGGGTCCCTTGTTGGGGAAGGTTTACTGGTACGACGGCAGTGCGCCGTCGCACTAAGTACTAGCTTCCCAGAAATGGGTGTGCAAATAATAAATAATATTAACTAAAATACTCCACATTTCATGGCAACATCCACTACTGTGGCCAACCGCCAATTGACCCAAAACCGTGTCCCACGTGTCCATATCCACCATAGTGGGGCGTAGTTCATATACACACTACACAACCGATAATATCGGGAAAGCGTTCAAGTACCAAGAATCCCTCCCTGAGGGCGTTGCACTTCAACCTCTCTTATGAAAACGGCATCGTGGTCTTCGAATTGACTGCCCACACAAGCCACAGAACACAAGCGCTAGACTGTTCCGTCTTCACTTCTTACAAAATGGCATTTCGTAACGACTTCAACGGCCGTACGTTGCTAGTCAATGGCAAGGCCAAGAATGATCTGTAAAACATATGCAAACTACTGACTTTAGCTTACATTAAGTCTCTGACGTTCCAAAACGTAACAAGGAAATTCAGAGCTGGTGTATTGTGGTGCTCTGCGCATGTCCATTTTAATCCTGATGTGATCAAGACGACCAACATAACAAACCTTGAGAGCGCAGGATTTCAGCAGAAAGTATTTGCCAATTACGATCTGTTGGTAGAGTCGTTTGGAGATGCATGTACTTTGTTACGCAGTGATGTGGATGTGGTCGTCAATGGAACTCTGAACACGAAGTAGATTGGTGTTGACTCAAGAAAAGGAACTGACTTATTTTGCGAAGAGAGACAGCGAACGATAGGATGCTAAAAGAGCTAAACAACAACGCGACGCTCAAATAGAGCTCTATGCTCTTCAGAGAATGGGTTAGGAAGACGAACGACAGTACAAACGGCTGCAAACCAAGCGCAAAAAACCCATCCACCTGTTTTGGCTTTCTTGTCGCTCAAATTGTACCTTATCTCTCGCTGGTAGTAGAGCTTCTCGACGACGGGCGGCATGGCATAGAACAGCGAAGTGCAATCAGAGTAGTAGAGACTCATATTGAAATCAATAATTCTTTGGCTTTTTGGTACGGCGCACTTGACCCATATTTGGTGCACGGTAGAGCGCTTTAGGGATACCAAATAGCTTATTTATTGTGTGCATTATCGTATGCGCTTTTTGTGTATGTATCGTTCATTTCTGACATATGGTATCTGTTGGTCGCCAAACGTGTAGAATGTTCCAGCACGGCTAGAACCCACGTGTAGAGTGTTACAGCAGCTCCTAGTGTATATCGGACAGATGCGCTAACCTCATATGAGGTCAGCGCGCCGGCACGCAATATTAAAATAATATTGAAATCTGATCCGCATGTCCCCACATTTCAAATTTTGAACTTGAAAATTGGCCAAGGGGGTGGTCTTTGAACTCTAAGTAGTTGTAGAAGACGACCACTGAGCCATAACAGCAGCTCCGTGGTCGTCAGGTCACATGCCAGCAACAAAAAATGAGTTTGAACCTCGTTGAGTTTACAAAAACTCCAAAGCTCCTTCGGGAGCTCTACCAACTCTAAATATATTTAAACACTCAGAACGTTTTTAACACCCACTTGAACAGCAGAAAAAATAAGGTGAAATCTGTTAAAGGGGCAGTTTCGTCATAGAGTTTGAATAATCTAGCAAGTCTAAGTAACGCGGATTGAATTGGTAGGGGGCTAAACGTAAAATGATCTTATTGTAAACTTTGGCATTAAAACATAGATTTTTACTATAGAAACGAAGGTTGAAAAGGTTGTTGACATCCGTATCAGATTCTGAACTTCAATATACCGTGACATTTTTCAACTTGTTTCATAAAACAATCTCTATTAGTACCAGTGTGACATAAAACACTTCTTTTTCCTTTCTAATATAGCACCCAGAACATAAAAACTTGGAATTTGTAATTCCTTTGCAGAACTTGCATCGTCCTTGATATAAATGTTTTGTAGTCCTGCCATCCTTGTTTTTTCTCCGTCTATTCGTTTGCATTAAATACAAGCCAGTGCCTGCAAACAATGGCTTCTCATGAACGTTTTCACATTCTTGCTCATCTCTACTCATTAGACCTGTGGTATCCCATGTATTCTGAATTAGTTCATCAGCAAATTGCCAATAGAAATGATGCAGACTCTTCACGTTTCTGGTTCCATTTGCGGCTTTGTACAACTTCGACGCGTCCACAATACAAATAAAAAAAAGAGAGCAATTCATTCGAAATGACCACTCTTTCACTTCAATTTTGTTCTCCAAATTCAGATCATCTTGTCTGTATCTGTTATGGCGATGGACCATTGAACAGTTCTTGTAATACTCTTCACACACTTCGGGAATTGCGACCTCCAGTTCCACTTTCTTAGAAATATTTCCCTCCCGTCTCCACCTTTCTCGAATAATAGGAGAACCTGGATTAAGCGTGCCAGAGGTTGATACGAAATACCTTCTTTCTCTGTCCATCCACATTATAGCCATTATATTATTATTCATAATGCTTCCTTTTGATAGCATAGATACAAAATCTCCCCAGTCTGATAGAGTAGTTTCGGAGAGATGTGTCATATGATATTCACGAGTAGCATTTTTGACAACTCCAGTAACCCTTAAACCTCTCTCCAGTAATGCTTTCGCGTTACTGAAAGACGCAAAAAAGGAAGCCGCACATACCAACCTTCCTGATCCAAACCATGGTTGCACTAAGTGAAGTAAGACTGCCATTCCATGGGCGTTACCAGAATAAAAAACTTGTTCCGGAATATTTGCACACATATTGAGCTCAATGTTCAGCATCATGCCACTTCGTGCACAACATACAGTCTTCATTTCAAGACTATTTTCCGGCTTTCTATCTAATGCCGTATAGTATGGAAGCCCGACATCAATCCAATTACCGCCTCATCCGTACCATCGTGACCTTCCTTCGTCAACACATAAGGCATGTGATGGCGTGACAGAAGACCAACGATGGTCATTGATCGCCTTCACAGAATCTGCTACGAAGGACCAACGTGCGATTCCCTGCTCTTCAGTCAAACCATTTCCGCTGAAGCATATTGAACTTCTAAGCATTTCAAATCTGTTCCGTTACATTGCAAGACCAATAATTGGCTGAGGAATAAACTTAGAAAAAGGCTCGAAACTCTAAAGCTCCCGTCTGTTAGAGCACTCAATGCGAGTCATGAGGATAAGAATTCCAAAGAATTTGAGCAGTTCTCCCCCTGAAGTCCTCCGAACGTCTTTGCTTTCTAACCGAACATTCGTTTTGTTCACTATAAACTGCAAATGCTGCATAGGGAACATCCAAAGGAAGTAATCTAATGCGCTCATGTTTGGAGGAACGGGACGGGGTGAGATAAAGTCCTGGGCCAACCACTTTCCACTCATGCATTTGCATACAACCATTCAGACGACTCAACGTCGTACTGGTTTCCCACACACGCCCATGAATCAGAGTTGATTGGACAGGTGCATTTTCGCTTAATAAACTTGTTTGCGGCTGCAAAACGAGCATCTGAGATGGTGTGACAAGAGTATCTTCCTCGATATTTTGCGTATTAACGGGTTCAACCTCGGTAATAGGTTCTTCTGCAGCATTCACGGCTTCGTCAACACTACAACCTAGTTTGACACTGGAAAGAGGTAGGGTCACTTCTTTTTCTCGGTTCGGTAGACCAAAATTCACAGTAAGAAAAGTGATACTTCGTTTGTTGACTTTTCGAATGTCAACATTGAGGACAGAACCTTGTACTGTTGTTGATTTCCATAGAGATTCATAGTAAAGTTTGCATTCGGCGTCATTTGTAACCAGACGAGCACGGCTGTTGACAGTTGTTCCAACAGTTTTGCGAAGATCTGTGGACGGGGCCATTGTGTACGAATGTTGTTGACGATATTGCTTGATTCCACAGCTACGACTGTTAGTGATGTGTTGTGGACATGGTTCAGCGCTGCCAGTGCAGAAGACATGACGAGAAGATCAAAGCGAAAAAGTGTTTGGAAAAGTTTTAAGGTTTTGATAAAGTTCTAGAGTAATTAAAATTGACTTCATATGAGGTTGCTGGTCAGATAGACACTAGAAAAGCCTATGCATCGCTGGTCCAGTCGTGCTAATGTATTCAAGTGAAGCTGGTGCCAGAATCCGGAGTCTTATTGGTTAGCGAGCAGCTCCAGAGGCTCCAGAAAGCCAATGGAGTACCTTAAACGCACAAATGAGAACTTAGAAAGTAGCAATGCGTTCCTGCATTGTTTGAAGTGCTTTTGGACGCTATAAAGAGGCATTTTGAGGCACAGACTTTAATGTGGACTCATCTTAACATTACAATTATACACAAAGCTTACTTCTAAACCTTTGCAACTCTTTTGATCATCCATTCAGCCACCCTCTGCATACGATAAGACGTTAGACGCGAAGTAAATACTTGAAGTAGAGAACTGCCGTCGCTGAGACCGGTCGAAGCGCTTCAAGCATGGCCGGGACACGTGAAGTGTGTAAAAAAGATGCTTTTATTGTCTATAAGCACAAGTGAGGCTAGAGAGTTTGTCATATAATGGTATTGGTCGAAATAATTGGCTATTAACAGACCAAAGTGCGAGACTGGAACTTTTTCGCAGGCAACGTGCCGTGCAACCTTTTCTGCAAAGCACCAGATTGGTTGCAGATTGAAAGCATATTCAGCTGTTAGTAGTTCTCCTTGGAAATCCCTGTAAAGACTGTAAGCGCATTTATCTGGTTAGCACAGTAGAATTTAGGTTGCATAAATTGCTACAACTCTATAGGGTCTGCTTGGAAGCCTTGAATGTGAATTGTAGTGACCATTGACATAATTCTTCGGTTGCACGCCGTTTTAAGAATTGCTGAAGAAGGTTTCCGAAATTGAGACTCTTGCTCTTCGTTTTGTTTTCATTTTTGCTTAGCAGGTTGAGTCCTTTTGCTCCCTGTATTTCCATTTTTTTGTGCTTTCTATTTATCATTTTCATCTCTACGGGGCTTTCAGCTACGAGGACACCCCTTTTAGCTTGCTTTATTGCTAAGTTTGGACCCCCTGCGTCACCTTTTTGTGATGGCGCCCGCAGTATCTACGTATTATGCTGGCTTTGAAGGCCGGCAATGCGTTTTATCCCTAAATGTTTTTTTAAATCTTTGAAAATAACCCAGCTGTTGGTACATGACGGTAGACTGGGAATGAAAAGAATTCTTTTCTTGGCGCTGTGGTGGACTCTGACAGCCGAGATGCTCTTCCACTTACAATCGCGGATTGTTCAAAAGTCGAAATAATGTTGGTGCTGATTTGAGCCTTTTCTGTGGTGATGTAGACATGTAGACGCGGTTTGGGCTGGAATATTTTCAATTGAGCTCACACTGAAATTGGTTGCATTGAGCTGCGTGTTGGACGTGCCGTGCTGGACGACTGGTGCTCCTTGAGAAAAGCAAACAGAAGCGCGCCAACACTATTGCTGATAAGGTGTTCCTTTTAGCTCGTTCATAGCCGTTCCTTTAATAGCACCTTATCGTTGTTCCTTTGATGCCTGAACTTCGATGCTCTCAGCGTAAACAGAAAGCAAGAGCTCACTGAGGGTTGGGCGAGCACGATCCGATCCGTTTCAAACGCAGCGCCGATGAGCATTTTTAATTGAAATAATACATCTTGACAGCAGGACACCCGAAAAATGTGATACATGAGCAGAGAAGCCACTTGGAAAGCGATGATTGGGCACAGCGGAAGCAGTACGTGCATGGGATAGGGTAGGGTTGCGGCAATGCCAAGATTTTTTGTTCAGCATTCCTTATCAGCGGCACCTGAGCTCATGTGCGGAGATTCGCGTGATCCGTCGTTTTCTGCCACAACAGCGGCCACCCATCCACTGCAACCAGCAGCACACACAACCAAATACACACATACGCGCACCTCCCGCACCTTCACTTTCGGTCTATCCGCTCGTTTTCCACCTCGCTCCGGTCCCCCTTGCCGATCACCGTTTTAGACTTTGTTCCACATACCGCGTCACCGCCCTCCTCCCCCCTCCGTCCGAAATGTCTCCTTCCGCATTCGTTACAGGCCCCTCTTTCACTGTGCGTACTGCCTTTGCCGGCAAAACGCTTCCGAAATGTTCCAATGCGCCCGCCTCCATCACCATGAGCCAAAGCTCCGTCTCACGGAGACAAGCCCTCCTCACCGGAGCCGCCCTTTTGTCTGCCGCGGTGCTTCAGCCACTGTCAGCCTACGCCAAGGGCGGTGATTCTCCGAAGATTTCCGTATTCGGAGTGGGGGGCGCCTCCTCGCCGTTCGATGCCGGCATCCAGACAGGCGGAAAGGTCCAATACAAGCCCTTCCTAGAGGACGAGGTCGCCGTCTTTCAACGCATAATCGACGATGCAAAGGACCGTTTAATCGGTTCTTCCGCCTCCATCAAGGACAAGAACTGGGAGGACATCAGGAGTCAAATCAGACTTCAGTACGATCTGCGCAGAACTCAAATCACAATTAATGGTAACATGCCTGATAAAAAGACGACTGAAAAGGCTACCAAGGCCTATCAAGCATTCAAGACTGACATTGAAAACCTTGACCAAGCCTGCATCCAAAAGGATCAGAGCAAGGCTTACAAGGCCTACAATGCCGCCTTGAAAAGCTTCGCCAACTGGCAAGCAACCACTGGTTTCTAGACTTGCGTCGTTTTGCACTCATTTTGGCTCCTCGACGTCCACCGTCGAATGCTCTGCCCTTTTATATTACGTAAACCGTCCATTTCCACCGGCCTTTTGCTGCGCGTGTTTACAGGATACGGTTGTCTCTTTCACCATGTTCAAATCACTGGAACAATAAAACTACTACAGTTCTTTATTAGAAGACCACTTTTGTTTGTTTGTGCTCGTCTCAATGGCTTCAATACTTAAGTTGACTCCAGTAGGGGCTACGGTACGGCATCAGGGAGTAAACCCTATTGGTCCATTGGCGTATTGCCCTTCGCGCTCGTGTTGTCACATTTGTCCTAGAAATCTGTCTCAGCGAATCGTACGCATAATGCATGGAGCAAAGACTGACACTTACCTGGAAGCTTGACTTCGCTTCATAGCGTAGTTAAGCTTACCAAAGACTAACTTGTATTCTATGAAATAGGAAGGGCTGGTCAACGATGATCGAGTTGGTGTGAGTTCCACGCGCTGCAAGGCGAGCCCACACTGGCAGGCATGGAGGAATGAATATGGAGGTATGTAGCTGAACCGGACCGACACCCCGTTACCACTTGTGAAAATCATTACAAGCTTGTAGCAAAACAGCGTCATTAACAAATGTACGAGACTGCAACAAGCTTGTAATGACTCGCACAGGTGCCAACGAAGTGTCGGTCCCGTCCACCAACACAAAAACCCAAAGAAAAACCAGCACAGTGGGACGATGCGATTCATTCAAATCATCATCAGAATGGGGTTGCTGGGAGCAACACCCACTTGTTGCAACAACCAATACGCGAAAGTCACAACATACAGAAGAGTGACGTAGCAACTCAGAACCGTACCTAAAACCACCACGGTAAACCAAATGCTTTGTGTCGTCTCTGAGTAGGACGGCTCTTCTGCAGGCTGCTCCTCCGGCACTGGAGGCTGCGGTTGTTGACCTGGTTCGTCTTCGCTTAGATCAATAACGAGGTAGTCCCGCACTCGTTGATGATCTTGCTCGGAGAAACAGCTCATTTTTTTTGTTGAAGATTGTTTGATAGTTTGAAACGTTGGGGGTTCGGTCAATGAAGACTTACTTGCGAGGGAGGAGACGCGAGGATGGGATGACAAGCGACGGTCATCTATTTAAGGTGTTGATGGGTTTGTGTTGCAGGAGAAAGCTAATTAGAACGACTCTCGAATTGAAGGAGCAACTCGCGCCGCAAGCACCTCAGTCCTGCACACTCCCTATGCGGGCTACAAGCCGCATGATACTCTGCTGAAGTGAACCTAACTTTGTCAGTGCAGGGACATCTACGACAAACAACCTGATTAACAGTTTGCTGACAGAGCAGGAAGAAAAGTATTTATACCCCAAGGGCATGAGGACGACAGCTGTTCTATTCAAATACCGCGAACTCTCGGCTCGCCCTGGCCAGTGGACGGGAGACTGGTTGCTCGTCTCGGAAGGGCTGTTGTCGAATTCCGGCACCGTCGTGCGGGGTATTGAGCGCTTGTTACGTACTGAGCCTCTATTCACATGGTGAGTTGTTATGACTTCCGGATCGATGCACTGAGGAGCCAAGGCGAGATGGGGCACCGTCTCACTTGCATCAACCCATGTCGCTATCCGGCTCCCATCCAAGAAGCGGAGATTCATTGGCGAGCAGTATCGGTACATATTGTTCCACTTCGCCAGAGACACGGGCAAGCAAGCAACCAAATGAAGTAAGTAAGCGTAAAACGTGAAGGCAGACAACTGGCATTCATGTGACATGCTGCCTCTTTGCAAACCGTCTCCGTTTACCCCTTAACAAAAGCTGCGCCGTAACAATCAAGCCAAGGCCAATCACCAAACCATAAGCAGCAGTAACATTCATCCATTCAATACCGCGATGAAATTCAGCAGGTACAGCCGCCATCTCCCTACCAAATCGCGCGACAGCCTGAACACTCATAGCACCGTCATAAACAACAACACGTTCTCCAGCAGACAGCCATACAATGCTCGGAGCGTTCTTAATCTTTTCCAAATCCTTGACCTCTGCTATAAATGGAAAGCCTTTGTCCACATGCACACGAGCGACGACAACAAATCCTGCATGTGATTTCAATACTTTTGCAACTTTCGTCATCAGGCTTTCATACTTTGTACAAAGACGACAATGGCGTGTGTACGTCAGTAACAATACGCCCCTACCGTCAAACGAAAGCATTGCCTTCAACTGCTGATGAGTGAAACGCATAAGTTCGCCAGCATAAGTGTCAACAAAAGTGCGGTTGACACGTTGTCGCTGTTGATAAAGCCAAGTGGCGCCTGAAACATTCATACTGGGATCATAGCGAGAAACAATAGGTTCCATATTACCCGCTCGATAAACAACATATTGAGTTTCCCAGTCCTCAACAAATGCATCATGATCTTCAAGTTGCGACACGTTAAGACCAACATAATGGGCAAACTCCCTAAACTTGGCGACAGGCATGTACACCGGGAGCATTTTCGGCGGTTCCGCATCGGCGTGCGCAAGAAAATAGATGACATCCCAAGTGGGTGCATCGCCCTGTCCAAACGCCAGTAACATGGGCCGTTCCGCATGCAGCACGTAGGGAGCTGTAAGGTGTGAAAGCTGAATGGGTTCATGTTCGGGTCTTATGACGGTATGCATAAAGGACGCAAGACTCTCTCCATCGCGGATGTCGGGGAACCAATACTGTGCGTCGACAGTGAAGGAGGATGCGGATGAAGCGGCGGCAAGCAGCGGTAAACGGCCGTGTCGACGTAACAAGCGCTTGACGTGATTGTTGGTGCGATTCGGAATTAAGAGCGCGGGGTTATCGACAGTTGCAAATGCTACTGTGGGGGCTGTGGATGTGTGCATATCGGATGCGGTTTCGACAAAGGATGACGGCGGTGGATACACACTGAGTATAACAGGGCGTTCGCTCATGGCGTGCAAAAACTGGCGCAAAACGGATTCGGAGTGTATGTGTGAGAAGAGTGGGGTATCCTGCAACGAGATGGACTTGAGCAGAAAGTCAAACATATGAGAAGTAGTACGGACTCCATTATATTCAGCGACGAGGAGCGAATTGCGGTATAACTTGAGGGTTGGAAAGCCAGTCGGCGAATGCTTGCGAAGCAGAGGTTCGGTAATGCGGTTAGAGGCATCAACCTGAGCGAGCGATATTCGAGCGTCGGCTTCGATGGATTTGTTGTGGTTGTACTTGCGAATTGGATGGGATAGCTGCTCAAAGGGCTTTTGAAGCTTCTGACAGTGCGGGCATTTCGGATGAAAGAACTTGACAAAGGTGAAGTTGTTCGCACCGATTTGGTCGTAGAAATGGTCTGGACTGCGGATGGAAATCACTTGCGAGGCGGTGTTATTGGGAAGGGCAGCCGCCTCTGCGGGGCGGAACGCAAGCGCGGCAAAAACGAATATCGACAGGGTGTGAGGGAGAAACATGGCGGCCACCAGCGAAAGTGCGCTGTGAGGGCGCACTCACCGTCCGATGGCCGACACCTGAAGCGAACACTGAAGTGAAAAAACTCACCACGGGATGCGAAGCGCAACTTGAGTCAAGCATTGCTGGACAAAGGAACACATGAATTGGACATCGCAGTGGCGAGCCACATGTCTCCAGATGACAATATGACGGTGACACGGCGACACGGCGACACGGCGACACGGCGACACAAGCGAGTGCAGACCGCATCAAAACGGTCACAAGAGCACGAAACGCAAACACGCGCCTCATTCGGCAGCCGTTGACGTACGAAGGGTAAAGCGCGCCATACGGCACGTGCCGCCGTCACACAGCACCGCTCAACGAGCACAGCGACACTTCCCTTCCGTGCGCGCAGCTCAACGGTCACCAAACGGCCGCCATCCGCCCGTTGCACCCCACCGCAGCCCGCCATAAAGTTCGCCCACCTTCCAATCCCCGCCCTCCTTCACCCGCCGTCCATCTCTCCACCAGACTCTCCAACAGCCCCTCCCCCACCCCCCCCCCCCCCCCACCGCTCTCGTAATCATGTCCATCACCGCCCCGCCAGACACGCCTGCACGCGCACGAGCCGCTAATCGTCCGCGTACACGCCATTGGCAGCGACTTCTTTCAGAGGCTGACCTTAACCAAACCAACATTTCAGCCACCAGAAAAGTGCTTCGCAATCATCTCGCCGCTGCAGACAGATTGCAAAAGCGTCGCGCACAGCTCTCCCATCGTCGTCACATCCGCAATTTGACCGATCCCACTTCAGAATGGACCGCACGTCGTTCCGCCTTAGTAGCGCTGGCCAACACCACCGACCCTGAAATCATTCGACTCATTGCGCCTTGTCTGGGAACACAGCTTAATGATCTGCGTTCCATGCTCGTTGTCGCCGCCTCTGAATGCATCATTCGTGTGGCCGATAAGCTTTTGTTGGAGGAGAGTATCGCTTTGTTCAAAGATGCACTTCGTGCTTCACATGCCACTAAAAAGGTTTTGCATGATGCTCGTCGAGATGCCGCCCTCGCCATCGCTGCATGTCAGACAGATCAACACTTCTGGCAATCCCTTGTTGAGCAACTCAACAATCCCCATCCGGTCCCAAGAACCATTCTGCTGCATGCATGCACATCCCTCGTCAAAAACGCATCCGACCAACAAGAAAATCACCTCAACGTTGCAAAAGACACAACGCTTCAAATCCTACAACGCGCCACAACGGACAGGATAGCACAAGTTCGCGACGCCGCTAAAACCCTCTTCCAAGCCTACGCCACTCGTTTCGGTACAGAACAAGCCAAGACACTCTTAGAACAGCTGGACAAATCCGCCCAAACCCGCTTGAACTCCGTCCTGCAAACCGACAGAAAGAAGCCCGACAAGCCGCAACGCATCAGCATGAAGGAGCAAATCCTCAAGGCCAAACGAGAAGCACTTCGCAAGCAACGTCAAGCTGCAGTCCCCACTGACCCTTTTGACTGCGCCCAGTCCGTGCTCCTGAATCAAATCGCATCAAATGATCAAGAAAACTTGGAGAACCACGCTTGAAACACCCTTACACTTCAGCACTACCTTCAGTCACGCTCCAATTTCTTCGGCTACAAGTGCTACGCATTCCCCCACGCTCGACCCGCGCAACATCGCCCCGCATACCTTCTCGTAAACGCCGTCATACTGCTCCAATAAACCCTTCGCCCTTTGTATTGCCGCTCCGACAGCCTCCTTCCGTCCACTCCAATCCCCACACCGTCGCACCAATTCATATGCAAACCCTAAATCCGACTCTATCAACATACCATCAATATCGATCTCAACAACGACTCCGCTTACGAGCCATACCAAGCATCGCTCAGCCATCTCTTCAACATTCAGCATTTCGTGGTTTCGTCGTTCCTCAATCCAGTCCGCTACGCGATGTCCATCGGGACGGAAACATATCCATGGTAACCCAAGTACATACGCGCTTAGAAAACACGCTGCGTCCACACGAGAACTGCGTACAGGGTCGTCTCGAAATAGACGTGTAAACCCTCGTTGAACGCGTCGCCATGTGACGCTTGACGCTACGTACCGGTCATACATTAACGCTAAGAGAAGCAACGAAAGTACCAATGTAGCCTCATCTGCTGAATGGTGCCATACAACTGGTTCCACCACTTCAACTGATAATGCCGATCCAACTACTCCGACAAACCCCACCGCAAGTGCAACGTCCATTTTCTTTTGCTCATCCACCTTCAAATCCGCAGAATACTCTCCAGCCGTACTCCCTTCTCCACCGCTCTTAGCGCTGCGTACCACCTCCTTTGAATGTATTCCATACCCGTTTGGAACGACTGTACTGAGGATTTGTTCAAGCTCACCTGGCGCTGGAACAAATGCGTTGATTACGCTCGTGAGTGAGGCACGTTCCAATATACCTCCAGTTTGGTTCAGTTCGCTCACAAGTTTGAAGGTGGAAGCTCGGTCATATTTTCTAGCCATCGAATCTATAACCGCGTTGAGTTTTACCGACGAGGAAAGTGAATCGAAAGCTGGAGTTTTTGGCGATGGTTGCGTCGCGCAGACTGGTGTGTGTTGAAGACATCGCCGTAGGACTGGTGGTCGCGCGCAACCCGGTACCGTTACGAAACTCAGTACCGTCTGCATTATACGCTTGAGTGATTGTTAGTTGAGTGCGGTTATGTTGGATGTTAGTGTTGCTCAGGATTTTCTTGGTTTGACGATCTTCTTGAGTGGGAAGTGCAGTGCCAACTTTAAGGCAGGAGGAGTTGCGATGGAGAAGCGCCAGAGAAAAGGGCTGTCGAACTGTGCAAAAGTGATCGGGAGATAAAATTGCCAAGGGTTTTTGTCTCGGGAGCACAAACACGTTTTATGATAGCTGCGTCAGTTGAAGCTTCGCAACAACCGCCATCTTAAGGTGACATCATCATGATTTCTGGAAGCTTAGGCTCACGAAACAGCCCACGCCTCTAGTGTAGGACGACTGAGGGTGCACAAGTTCCTGCTGCACGAAATCTTCCACCCCAGTACTCGTTTGGGAAGACTACGCCGTTCCCTGCCTACTTTAGAATTCAGTCCAGGTCAAACAGCATGCAAGTACGCAAGACGTTCACGGAGTGAAGAGGTTCCCGGCTCTAGAGGCCAGTGAGAACAAGATAGTTCCAAGGCTCCCACAGAATGACATGAATAACGTGGCAGATATCGACTGAATGACGGAGCCCTCTCGTCGCAGGTTCAGCTTGCTCCTTGAAACTGCCACGGAAGGACTTCATAATTCAACATAGCGGTTTCAAGATGAAACTTTAAACGTTCCTCGAATGCAGTCACATATTGTATGGATACTCCATGCATCCCCCGCGAACGCCTGGCTTACACTTCTGCGGGCCGAATATCGCAGATGAGAGAAACGAGCCGGGTCGCCGCCAGCTGCAGCCCTCAGCAGATGGACTAGCATGGAAACGCAGTACCCGTTCGAGTCTTAGCACTATCGCGCCCAACACACGCAATGTTGCAATAGCATGTCGTGAGCTCAACGAACGGTATCCACATGGACTCGTTATGTACGCTGTTCAGCTTGTCGGTACTAGCTATGGTCAACTTTTGGTGAAACAACCTCAGAGCCAACGCCCCGTACTAGCTCGCAAAAGCAAACAGTAGTTTCTCAAGCTTGGGAATATGGCGGTCCAAACTACCGCCTCAGAAAGGGTACTGCATTGGCTGAGATCAGCATCACAAATCTTGGGCAGATCAGCGACATTTGTTCGAACCATGCGCATGCACGTGATAGAAAGGAAGCACACTTTCGCCATATCCGTACGGAAAACTAAGGACACAGTAAGATGCCTATATCTTCGCATGAGTGCAGGGATGGGCACATGGAGGACGACTGCCTCCTCTGTTTCATCGTGGCTGTTCAGTTGCAGGATGTCATTTAACTGAATGGGGTCCATTGCTTTGTTTCAGCTTAACTTGGGGTGTTCGGTCTTGGTAACTTACGAACTCCTTCTCAGGAGGGGAGCAGATTCTTTTTATATGCAGAGAGCACAATGATAGAGAAACACTTTCTTGGACAGAGAACCTCTTAGCATGAGCTCCGAATTAAGACCTGTTTCGAGCACTGCACCGACTTCTGAAACTGACCATCTTTTGAAGGATTGTTATCATCGGTCAACGTCACAAAGGCTGACAATCAAGGCAATCCAGGCATCGACTGTCTACCCCTCTGAGAACATTCTTCCGCGCAATGTTTCAGACCTCTGTGGCGTTTTGGAATAAAACAGTGTCGTGGAAGGTGGCAAGCACGTTTGGGTTCTGTTGTAGTATGTGAGCTCTTAATGCCTCATTTCGGCATCTGGGGAGAACTATCTACTTAAGGATACTTCTCTCTTCGCAAGAAACTAAGAAACTTCTCTGCCCACGATTATGTTTGCATTATCCAGGATTTCAACGGCTGCACAGATAAATACCGAACCGGTACACAGCAAGAAACAGAATAGAGTGCTCCAAGCGGAAGACCGAGTTATATCGTCGCAACAAAACCCTTTTGGAAGTGTAACGGAACCGCTTCATGCTCATTGTCATGGGTACGCATATGCTTCATTAGGTTTGACAACTTGTGTAGCCGAACATATGCATCTATACATCTTGTACAGAAGAACGAATACACTCGGGGCAAGACAATCGTCGCAACCGAGGTTGATGTAAAGTCACAAACAGATGGTATACAGTCCACGGAGTCCCGACGCCGATAACTTCCACCTCTCCGAGGCAGGCAAGGTTTTGACGTGGAATCAATAGAAAGAACATGACCAGAAAAGTTACTGGTTTATCTAGAGAGAGAGGGGTTCTTTTCACTTTAACCTCTACCGTAGTTCTGGAGTAAGGTGCACGAGCTCATATAAACACACAAACGCACACACACAGTCCACGGAGCCCTTCTCTTTGTATGGTTTCTTTGACAGTAAGGTGGTGGGACTGATGCTTTCAACAACCCAATACTGATCCCGATCTTCTCGCTTCGCGCAGGCTTAGGCCGACAGTAGGATGCCCATATCGTGCTTCTTTAGCTTCTTGAGCGGTCGAAACAAGAGATATAGAATCAGGGTGAAATGGTTGGAGTACTCATTGATGATCAAATCACGAAGGGAAAGCTAGCCACCCCTTGCACATCATTTTCGAGTAAGCAACACACTCCTTTCTGAATCCAGAAAGGACACTCGTTATCTTTACCCGCGAATCTATATCCTATCTGCGTTGTTTTGCCGTTAGGCATGAAGGGAGACACACTAAACATGCTAAAGATCATTATTATTTCAACAAGGTCTGCGCTTGCTCTGGCCAAAGCAGATGTACTCAATAAACCCACTCCTGCCCAGAGACATGCAGATGAAGACTTGGATTGTAACCATTTTTTGCATTAGTCGTGAACAAAGCTGCACCGCCTTTCTGAGAGCCATCCCACACCGAATACACCTCTTGCCCTTTGCCTGTACCTTCGGTACAAGTAAAATTCTAAATTATCCCGAAACCGTCGACCTGATGTGCCGATCACATGCACAAGAGACTCAAGGGCGCCAAAAGGGTGGCCATGGATCACGACATGGATCCGTAAATCCCTCGTTGTACGCAAAGTCATCGACGTGAAGATTGTGGTCTTCATCTGCATAGCACAAGATGATGTTCTCAGGGCGATTCGAGATGTCTTGAACGCACAGCGCAGGGTAGCCCGGTGAAATCGTCTGGGCCGGTGGCGGCGCGATAAGCTGGTCAAATCTGTTTGCATCCGGCGTGAATGCGGCCTCCTCTCTCTCGAGGTTCTCTACGTCCTGTGAGAGTCTTTCTAGCTCCTTTTCGAGAATCTGCATGAGGTAGAACTTATATCGGCGTGTGCGCTGAGCGCATGCTATGTTATTCTTCTTTCTTTCAATTAGCGTAAATCTGCAGCCTCGTCTCGGCTTTGGGATATCCTGTTCAGCCATTGCCCTCGCTTTGGCTGCGGCATGGTCCATGAACTGGTTTTGCTCCGCATCAGTCTGTTTGCGTAAGTCTTCCTGAGTTAGGTTGTCGCTTTCCATTGTAAGAACCAAACAATATCAGATTGTGTAGAGCTACGGAGAGCAAGTTTGGTACCGTTGGTACGACAATTTGTGTTCCGAACGAAGCAACACTTAGAAATTCGGCCTGGCAGTTTTACGGTCTCCTCCCTTGTGATGGAATGTAAGAGACTTGCACATGACAAATGCCCTTCTTCGATTTACCCTCCACTGCTGTAACCTTACTCGCACACGTCATCTGCAACTCCGTGGAGTTCTCTACCTGATTGCCGAAAGCTGATTGGTTTCACATGCGCAGCTCATGCCGCCAGAAAACACAATTCTGTTCTGCAGTGTGAAGAAGTGTGTGGCCGGCAGAAAGTGTTAGACGACTGGGCTACAAAAGTGTCCGGCCAGACACTGATGCGAGCTTGTCCAGCGATACTTGTAGTGAGCTTCCACGAGCGTAGGCGGAACCGAGTTTGAATGAACGACTCAGCTTGTAGTGAGCTCCCACACTCCCCGGTCAAACTCGGTGGAGCCGAAGCGAAGCGTATGTAACGTTTTGACGACGTGTTGTGTAGATGTGTAGATGTGTAGATGTGTAGGTGTGATTGTAGTGTAGACGTGTAATACTCCCCGGTGATCGGTGTGACCTTGTGCGATTGAAAGTGCGGAGCAGAGACAATGGCGACTGGTGAGATTCGAACTGTGTACCACAGCGGCAGCGATGAGGGCCCATAACCTGTGAGACGACTGGGCTACAAAAGTGTCCGGCCAGACACTGATGCAAGCTTGTCCAGCGATACTTGTAGTGAGCTCCCACAGAAAGCACAGACTGCGCCGCCGGCTGCTCCTTTATAGACTCTATCTTCTAATTTTCTGTTATCATAATTAAAGGAGAGTAATAAACGCAGTCTTAATTCGGAGTTGCATTGTAATTTAGAGAATTACAATGCAACTCTCTCTAATTCTATCTCTCACACCATCTTTCGCAAACAACTCTAGATGTTTTACGCTGGATACGGAGAATACAAGATAAACACTATGCTAAAGTGTATAGCTTAATAGCGAACGTTAACAATCTCTTGTACCAGTAAAAAACTAGTGCGGAAAATATCTGCGTACAATAGGAAAAGGTATAGCTCTTGCTTAGTTTGATTTTGTCAACATCGTTTTCCATAAGTTCTGCTAACGTTCACAACACAAAAAAAAAAAACAAAAACAAACGTTAGAAATGTAGTAAAAGGAGATTATCTCAAACCGCAAAGTATAGAAAGCTTATAAAAGTGGTCTTGAGAAACAAATTTTGTCATAATGTCCGCTGGTTGAACTTCGCTTCGTATCTGCGAGATACTTAGGACCTCAGACTTCACAAGTTCCCTAACATGATTGAACTTCAGTGCAATATGTTTGTTCCTTTCAGAAGTCTTGGATGCATTCACAATAGAATTCGCAGTGGAGCTGTCGGTACTAATAGAAATTTGATACATGTCATTTGGTTCATCTTCGAGAATGGTACCATTTGGAAGCTCTCAAAATAGTCTTCGTAACCACGATAGCAGCTTCCCACAATACGAGAGAGCAATGTATTCAGCTTCTCCAGAAGACAAAGCAATGATCGTTTGCTTCTTCGTCGTCCATAATACGGGTCCATCATTCATCTTCACTAGTAGGCCAGTTGTAGACTTTCTAGTTTCGCGACAATCAGCCCAGTCAGCATCACCACAGAATGCTTCCATTGGAGCACGACTCTCTGACGGGAAGTATCGGCAAGGGTTCTTTGTGCCTTTCAAAAATCTTAAGACGCGTTTTGCCAGTGCAAGATGCCTCTGACATGGATTGTGTACCTGTCTCGCCAACATTGATGCCACGAACATAATATCAGGTCTCAATGCCACTGCCAAGTATGTGGAGCAACGCTTTCCCGTCGGTTGGGAGTTGTTCCTATTCATAGGAGTATCCACTGGTGGATTGGTTCGATACCTCATTTATGAGTTGATCCCTCGCGGAATAGCGATGATGTGGCACTTGAGGGACCTGGACAGGTATTACTAGTGGCATTCTGGTGACAGATGGTACGCTGTACGCGTGTGGTAATTTCGGTTCCAATTTTGGATATTTAATTCTATGGTTATCGCCACTTGTGGCCCAGAAAGTGGGAACTCCACGTGTATGGACCTCAAGAGGTGTGCACCAAATTAGTTAATTTATTTAGTTTATTGTAATGCGAACCTACTTAGGTAATCACGGCTTCGCCGTCAGCACCACCAGTAAATGGTAACCTTGGTTCTCTTTCGAGATATACTTTTTGCAGAGTAAGGCTCTGGTAAGAAAGGCCCTCGTAGGGATTACGACTGCTCGTGGAGAGTATCCACGAGTGGATTCCGTCTACCATCCCCTTGGGAACATTCAGGCGTCACTACTGCTACAGTATCACCGTGTTCGGTATTGGTTATTTGTTTCACTGTCAGTCTTGGATTCCGCCCCAGTATTGGGTTCTTTGTCGTGGTGTTTACCACGTTTGGGATTCGTTCTTTATTTTGGTTCGCCCCGTAGCCGGGTCTGTTGCCGCGTGTTGCACGCCCCGTCACCGGTTCTCTTGGGTTTTCCCTTTTTCCTTTTGCTTTCCTTCACAGGATATCGTGTCATTATACACTCACGTGTGTACCATCCGTTCCTGGAGTTTACCCTTTTTCTGGGCCATTCCCGAACCTCTGCAGGTATAGCCAGAACCACGTTTGTCTTACAAGCCAGCCTTTACGTGGCGCAGAGGGCTCTCTCAATTGAGACACCATCCCATAGGGAGCGAGGTCTCGAACACCTTGAGGGTACTTCCCACTTCCGGGTTTTGCTCTACGAAGTACATCAGGTAACCAACCAATTTACGTTATTTTCCGTGAAGCAATGATGGAAGAATTGTTTCAACACGACCTGTCGCTGAAACAGTAGAAGGAGACGGTAATGGAGTCTTTGCCGGGTTCGCATTGTAAAGATTGTAATCCCGAAGTAGTTTCTCCACATACCTCTCTTGGCTTGCACGAATGCCATTCTTATTTCTTTTTAGTTCCAGACGAATGAAAGACTTGGCCTCACCAAGAAGGTTTACCTGAAACAGCTTCTTCATTTGGGCCTTAAAGTCTTCCAAGAGAGACTTTGAATCGGACACAGTGAGAATATCATCTAAAAAGACGACAATAATTATTGTGCCACTTCCTGACCTGTAAATGTACAGCCTACTGTCCGTCCTCGACTGTTTAAATCCCAGTCGAACTACCTCGGTGTGCAAGAGAGATCCCCAAATTTGTCCTGCTTGCTTTGCACCGTAAATGGATTTCAATAGTAAGCAAACTTTGCCAGGAGCATAGGAAGAGCACGAGGCATTTTGGGGTTGCTCCATTATCAACGGATCTTCTAGTTCACCATAAAGATAAGCGTTGCTTATATCCACTGTCTCCAACAGCAGATTCTGTGCAGCTGCCTTGGCTAACGCTAGTCGGAATGTTTCAAGCCCAGCCACAGGTGCGTACAGATTGTCAAGATCTTAGTCCAAATAAGGTCTTTGCATGTAGCCTCTTACGACACATCGAGCTTTGGGGAGAATTTCTGGAGGACTTTTACTTATTTGTTTCCCGTTAAAAGTCCACAGAAATGGAAGGGGTTTCATTCCTGCCTTCCTTTCAATGAGTCTCCAAGTTTTACTTTCAACCAGAGCATCGTATTCCCTATTGATTGCTTCTGCCCATACGGGAATATGTCTTGCTTCCTCGAAGTTGTTTGGTATCTTAAACGAGTCATTTTCATCCAAGGAGCGAGAGTGTGCAACTAAGCAGTGCACGAGAGCGGCGTCATAGTACTCCTCTTCCTCTTCATCGAGTCGCTGCTCGGCTTCTGTCCGGCTCAAGGACGAGAAGTCAAGTAGCGTGTTGGTGGATGGTAGATAGTCCTTTGACACCTTGAAGTCCTTTTGCCTGACCATGATCACCTTTTCTGTGGAAGGGATGTAAATTCTGTATAGCGTTTGAGTGCTTTATATTCCAACGAAGTGTCCCTTCGAAGATCGGGGTAGTAACGTTTTGATCGTTGCAGAATCAGAACGATAGATATACGCATGACCTTCTTGTCCGAACCTAAGTGGAGCAGAGAACTCGGGCTTTTCACCAAATCATTCCGTGTAAGGGACCTTCATGTTGATTCTGGAATTTGGTAGACGGTTCCGTATCCAATTTGCATGGGATATGGCTTCTTCCCAAAGCGTTAGAGGTAGTTTGGATGCGTAGATAAATGTTCGAGCCGTCTTCCACAAATCCTGAATGATTTTCTCAGCAGTTCCGTTCGACTAGTGTGCATAAGGTGGTGTATATTCAAGGATTGTTCCGTTGTCCAATGCATAAGTGACGAACTCGTTCGCTTTATTCTCACCCGCTCCGTCAAGGCGAACGTGGTATAGACGGTTCCTTGATTGTTCATTTTCCGCGAGAGCCTTGTACCACTTTATGGAGACGAAGAATTGTGATTTATTCGATAGGAAGTAAAGCGACGATGCTCTTGTGGCGTCATCAAGGATTAACTGCATGTCCTTTGATCCTTGTAATGACGGTGGGGTGATGGGACCAGTTAGGTCTGTGTGCGTGAGCTTCAGTGGGGAAGTGGCTAAGGATGAGGATCGTTGTAGTGGAGCACGCCTCGATCCCGCTTCTAAGCATGATGTGCAATGGATGTTTTGAACATCGGACTTCGAGAGATCGGGTACACCGTCCGACTGGTGGACGGTAGAGAGTAGTCGAGCTTTTCCAGGATGCCCAAGCTTTTCGTGCCAGTCTTTCGCTGTATCTCCAGGTGTTGTAAAATTGGCTTGAGCACGAGGCGAAGGCACTGGGTTTGGTAGCAGATAAAGTCCGTTCTTCGCTGTGCATTGGTGAAGCAGTGCTTGGTTTCGAGAATCCTTTATGATAAACCCGGTAAAGGTATTATCACTGCTGAATGTGACAGTAGACTAATCTGCAAGTACTGATAAAGACACGAGATTGGAATCAAATGAGGGAGTGTGTTTTGCACGTAAAGATATTCCATCTCCCAAAGGCAGCATGATCGTTCCTGTTCCTCTTATCTCAGACTCTCTGTCGCATGTACGCACTGATTGATTCTACACCGCTTTATAATCCCAGAAGAGGGTTCTGTCGTTAACGAAAACATGACTGGCACCGCAGTCCAGCCATGTAACTGCCTCATGTTCGTGAAAGGATAGCTTTGCCTGTGTTATCGCAACAAACCCACGAGGCTCGGTGTTCTGTCTATCTGGGTTGGTCTTGCCGGAATTTCTTCCGTTGGAGTCACATTCCTTCGATCTGAAGTTGCTATTACGTATTTGGTTAAAAGATCGTTTCCGGTGATTCTCGTTTGGTTTGGAATGTTTTCTCCAACGACACTCGGATCGAATGTGGCCGGGTCTTCCACAATGCCAGCATCGAACCGTTGTGGATCTCCTACGCGGTTTTAGAATTGCGGTCTTGGACTTACGCGCGGCCGTATGGGGGTATTGGGAACCACTTTGTATACCAGCGGTTTTCATGGTACTAGTAGAATTACGATGTTTACGACGATCCATTTCAGATCTTATCAACGAGACCACCTGGTCGTGTTCCATGTTATTGGCATCTGCAAGTAATGCGATTGCCATTAACGAGTCTGGTAAGGTTCTCAATAAACAAGCTGTTCGCTCCTTGTCGGTTAATGGATCTCCGAGACGAGCTAGCTCAAGGAATGTTGTTTCCATTTCATAAAGATGTTCGAGAATTTTCCCGTCATCCTTGAACACAAGACTGTTGAGACGTTTTCGAAGATTCATTTTCTTTTGAATGTTGTTCTTTTTGTACGTAGTCTCAAGCTTGGTCCAAACATCTAATGCAGAACATTGCGTTCTTTCAAGAAGCTCTGAAACGGCAGCAATTGGCTGAGTGCCAAGGTTCTGCACAATATGTGATCGTGCTTTTCTATCCGCGTCGTCCCATAGGCGGCGAGCTTGGGCAGAGCTCTCACTTTCCAATGGGCGGGCCTCCATTAATACAAAGAGAACTTGGTCAGCGTTCATTATGTCTCGAACATATATTCTTCATGTGCAATAGTCCGCGGATCCCTTAAGGCGTGGGATTGTTCTCTTGCCTTCTTCTCTACTTCCACTCATCTGTTCGGATTAAGAGTGAAAGGAGGGTGATGAACTCTGGTTAGCAAGGTTGCTTTTGTTAGCCTGCTTGACCTCTAGCTAGCGAGGTTCCTTTTGTTAGTGTTCTTGGCCTCTAGCTAACGAGGTTCCTTCTGTTTGTCTTCTTTTGTTCGGGCGCACTGACAGGAGAAACTACCTCTGCTACCCTAAAGGTTTGACCTCTGGGCCTGGATTACTATCTCCCAGCGAGTTACGACTTTCTGCAGCCTGCGAAGCTCTGCGAGAACTAGAGCGAGGTGCGTTTAGTCTCTACGGAACGTCCAAGGGAGGTTACTAACTGAAGATAAGTTTTCACCAGTTGACCCCTTCTAGTTCCTTGCAAGACTCGAACGCAACTTCTTTGGTTAGTAAAGAACAAGTCTGGTTGAACAGCTTGGGCCGAACGACGACACACCGTGTCACCAAAGGCAGACAGAGCACACCCCAGCTGAGCCGTTTATCCAGTGTTATATCAAATCCTAAGGATTACTTCAAGTGCCCAATCGATTCCCGTTCCGGTACCCAGCTTGCGAGCTGTTTGGCCTTAGGTTGATAGAACAAGATGAGAGGTTGAGTGTACAAGGTAGGTGTGGTTGTAATAGCGGGGGTCGCAGACACAACCGTCTTTGAAAATAAATGTAACTTCTTTGGAGTAGGGTGTGAGAGCTGAGTTGTGGCTGGCCCGTTACTCTACTTTTTGTCGCCGTGGTGTAAAGTGGGAGTCCAATGTCGGTTTACGACTTGCTGGTTGTGAATGAAAAGGAACAACCGACAGTGATTTGCTGGAATGGAATAAGGGACAGTGCCGTCAACGGCGCATGAGTTTGTACCAAAACAGAAAACAAGAATCCACGGCGCTGTTTGTGTCGAGTCCTAAAATTACTTCCATGGCCTTCCAAGAAATACCGATAGTTGAGGGCTGCGTTGCGGCTCTTCGATGACGAGAGGGCTACGTGGTTAAGAAGGAGGAAGAGGGCGAGGAAAAGCTTCGGAGGGGCGGTCAGGAGGGGTTGGGGGGGGGTTAAAGTGGAAAGAGGGATAGGTGCGAGAGTTGAGGTCGAGGGATGTGTGAGCGATGCGACCATGTGAAGAAGTGTGTGGCCGGCAGAAAGCACAGACGGTGCCGCCGGCCGCTCCTTTATAGACTCTATCTTTTAATTTCTTGTTATCCTAATTAAAGGAGAGTAATGAACGCAGTCTCAATTCGGAGTTGCATTGTAATTTAGAGAATTACAATGCAACTCTCTCTAATTCTACCTCTCACATGCAGCCCCCTTACCCCGGCCAGCGTAAGATATTTCTAACTGCAGCATGCCATATCAATGGTACAAAGATAAGGGTTAAAGGACCGCTAACCCTTACCAACGGCACGGGTACCGTTGTACAAAGCCAGCACGGCCCCATCACGGGGAGCTAAAACCAAAAAAGCCCATGTCGTCTGCATCGTGTGGAAAGTGTAGAGGCTGTCCACGTGGACATACTTGACTGGCGTGCATGGCACGCCAGTGTCTATGAAGACGTTTGATTGGCCCTCCAACGATCTCGCCGGAGGGCCAGAGCTAATAAAAGCCGGCCCGTCCCCCCTTTCCATCCGAAGGGGGAGGCCAGCCACTTTGTTGCTTTCATGGTAATCTCGAGAAGGGACTTTTTCGAACAATGTCGTCATCCCCAGCAATTGTGTTAAATGGTGAACCTGACTCAGATGTAGTCAAGTTCTTCTTTTTCTTTGACAATGTTGTAGCGAAAGGTGCCAATGATTCTGAAAAAGCAACGCAGCTCTTGCCGTGGGTCACGGGTAAAGCGTTTGACTTCTTTTACGTAATATACGCATACGAGGGAGAGTCAATCGAACAAGCATAGGATTACGCCGCTGTGAAGCAAGTCACGATTGAAGAGTTTTCTGAAGTGATCAGTCGAAAAGCGTACATACGAAGAGCAATTAATTGTAGGCTCCGTCCATTGGACATGGCTAGTTCTCTGGCCGATATGGATGTGGCTTTCAAAAAGGCTAACTTCAACGATGAAGCTAAGTTTAGACTGCTAAGAAACCCAGTCATGGAACATATGGACCTGACTCAATACGTGTTGTTGGGAGGTGTAAGTGACTACGAGTCACTCAAGCGTACCATTCGGGACTACGTTCGTTGCCAACAATCTTTCGGTGAAGCTTATATTGGGAAGGGGAAGGGAGAAGTAAGCGGCCACACGCTACGAGAATTCTCCATCGTCCCGAATAAACCGTGGAGTCACTGGAAAATAGGTTGGAAGACTCACATCTCAGATAGCGGAACTTGCTCTTTTGGTTAACAAGAAACAAACTTCGAACGAGGAGAGCAATGTTCGTGTCTGTTCATTCTGTCACAAACCGGGACATGTCGCGAACGTGACAAAAATCCTCACCAGAACACTAGATGCCCACGATGTGGGAAGAATGGGCACTCAGAAGCTACGTGCTGGTCAAAGCCGCAGATGCCAGAAACCACCATCGCCGCTAATGACACAAATATGAAAGTAGAAAGAGACAAACCGAAACACTCTGGAAAGAAGAAAGAGTACATGGTGGGGATAGTGACTGAAGAAGTTGGAGAAGAAGAGACTTTCCATGCTACGAAGAGAGACGCTGAAGGCAGGTCACTGCGAAAGCAGCCAAAGAAGGGAAGAATGGCCGTGAGGGAGTTGCTGAACCCTCAATCCCGCCCTGTCATTCACCTCACGAAAGGTTTACTAAGCCGAAAGAGAGTTAAGACCAAACCTCGCAAACCGGCCCGAAAGAAGTCCCAGAGGGTCCGAAAAGATGACATTTCAGCAGATTTTGTGGGGAGGTACAATGTACTCATTGACCTGGCAAATGCTTCATGTCCTCTCACGTTTGGCCAGCTGCTCCGTGGAGATGCGGAAGAGGCAAAAAGACAGATTCAAAAACTGTTTGTGAGGAACGCTAGAAGTCAGAAGGTTGCTGTCGCGCATAAGCCTAGAAGTATCAGAAGATTAAAATATGTGAAGGTGAAGCTATTCGGAACTAAAGTCAACGCACTGCTAGACTCAGGAACAGTGCCAAGCCTTCTCTCCAGTTCTCTGATGGAAGAACTTGCGCTCTCATCGGAAGCAACCACGAGGAAGATTAAAGTCGCCAATGGATGCTCGAGTGTAGTACGAGGCGTTGTCAAAGACGTTCCTGTATTGTTCGGTGAATCAAAGACCTTGCTAAACCTTCTGGTTGTGGATGACCCACAGGTGGACGTGATTATCGGATCCCCGATCTTAGAGAACATTCAAGCTTGTATCTACACGGGAAATCATACCGTGACCGTGACTATAGAGGAAAAAGAATCCGTATTAGATCTCGAGTATGATGAATGCCTCCCTGATTTGGAAGGGTCCGAGATTGACAGTCAGGATTTCACCTCAGACTCAGAAATCTATCGAGCGTCTTCCAGCTCTGAAAGTGATGAGGACCAAGAGCTGGTTTTGGCTCTAGCAAAGGAGACCGAATCACACCGGACAACGAATGGTGACGATGAAGGGGAAGGGCACATTCCCCTGCTCTTAGAAGAAGATGAAGATAATGATATTGAGCAAGAGGAACTACATGTTCTATTCCTGAACGAAGAGGAAGAAGACCTCAAATCGGCATTACTCCCGACAAAGGTCAAGCATCTTTCGGAACGGGCACAGAGGCAGCTCTCTTCAAGACTTATAGACTCGAAGGCCGTTGCTTGGTCCTTGGAGGACCTCAGACCTGCTGATGTCTTTTCCAAGCATTCTTTTGAGCTAAAGGATCTAGAACCTCTAACATTCAGGGCAGGACGTCTCCCACCGCGACATAACGATTTGGTAAGGAGTGAAATTGACAAAATGCTTCCTGCAGGAATCATCACACCAGCAAACTCTGCCTGGTCGTTCTCTATTGTGATCCCGACAAAGAAGGATGGAAGCCGGAGATTTTGCGTGGATTACCGCGCATTGAATGCCAAAATGAAGTCCGGTCGATGGCCATTACCACGCATAAAAGAAGTATTTGATGACCTTAGTGCATCCTCATTATTCACAACTATAGATTTGTTTTCAGGATATTGGCAACTGAACATGGCCGAGGAGTGCAAAGAGATGACGAATTTCATCTGCAGATTCGGTACAGTCAAGTTTGAATTCATGCCATTCGGATTGATGAATGCACCTGCCACATTTCAAGGAATGATGGACGCCGTCCTGAAAGACTTATCCTTCATCCGTGTCTACTTGGATGACGTTGTAGTCTTCTTTGACAATATAGAGGATCATCTGATGCATTGCAAAACAGTAATTGACAGGATTGCGTCACACGGTTTGAAGATTAACCTGACTAAGTGTACTTTTGGGCAGCCTCGAGTGAAACTTTTGGGACACATCATCGACAAGATGGGAGTCACGACGGACCCAGAGAAGATCAAAGCTATACAGGAAGCCCCACACCCTACCTCCGCGACGGAGCTAAGAAGTTTTCCTGGATTGGACAGTTACTATCGACTATTTATACCTAGGTTTGCTGAAGCATCTGCTGCCTTGCATGAGGCCAAATCACCAAAGAAAAAGTGGAGCTGGACCCAAGAAATGGAAGAACCTTTCCTATGTCTCAAAGCCAAGCTGGTGAAACCCACTGTGCTAGGGTTTCCAGACTTTGATGAACCATTCATAGTCAAAACAGATGCATCCAGTGTTTCCCAAGGGGCAGTCCTTTCACAGAAGAAAGAAGGCAAGCTACATCCAGTACAGTTTGCTAGTCGTATGATGACCGCCACAGAGAGACGAGACGGTATTCAACCTGTGAACGGGAAGCGTTAGCCGTCATCTTTGCGCTGAAAAAGTTTCGTGTTTATTTGCTATCTCCTCTCCCATTTACACTCATTACTGATCATCAGGCCTTGCAGTATGCGTTTAGAAAACGGCATATCCACGTAGGACTTGCAAGATGGATGGATTTTCTTTCGGAATATGAGTTTGAGATAAAGTACAGGCCTGGGGCAAGTAATCGTGTTGCAGACTACTTGCTGCGCATACAGGTATCTGCAGATCGAAATAAAGATGAAACCGTAATGGAAGTTTCCTCGGAAGAACCGATATTCGAAGACTTAGAGCAATTCATTGTTGATACAGGGACCTACATCTTGGGATTGATATTGAGATCTAAAGATCCCCTTGCACGTCGCAAGATCAAGAGAAACGCTAAGAATTATATGGTATGGAACGAAAAACTCTTTCGTAGGACAAAGAAAGGGCTCTTGGTGATACCCGGGATAGGAAAGCGACTACAGATCTTAAGGAGTTTTCATGATGATATTGGAGACTGGGACGTTAATAATACCAAGCAATTTGTGCTAGAACGTTACTGGTGGCCAGAGGTATATAAGAATATTGTGGAGTACGTGAAAAGTTGTGATGGGTGCCAGTCAGCAAAGCATGTTCCGACGTATCGAACTACGCTCCGATACCTCTTAATGGGCTTATTTCATACGTTTCTATCGACTTTGCTGGGCCTCTGCCCAAAACACTCCGAAAGAATCGATTCATGTTGGTGGGAGTAGAGCATGTAACAGGTTGGCCGACTGCGAAAGCCACACCCACCTCCACCGCAAAAGAAGTGGTTGAATTTCTTAAGGAAGAGATCGTGGCCCCATTCGGCCCACTTCGCGTTGCGGTCTCTGATAATGCCACTAGTTTTACTGCAAACGCTCTGTCAGAATTCAACAAACGCCACGGCATCACCTGGAAAACGGTGATGGCGTATGCACCAATGTCGAATGGCAGAGCTGAACGGATGATTAGCATTCTGAAGAAGTCCATGATGAAGAGCATCTTAAAGTACCAAGAGCCTTGGAAAGAAGTTCTACAGAAAGTACTGTATGGATACAGGCGCCGTCATCTGAAGAACGGGCCTTCTCGCTTTGAATTGCTGTATGGTGTTCCCCTACGCATGTCACAAGATGACCCGTCCGCTCTCGTCATAAGCGGTTGCGACTTATATCGTGGTGTGTAATTAGAGTCTGCCTTGCGTCAAAGGGCTACGCGAGCCTTGAAGCACGCAAACTCCAAGCGAGCTGCTGAGGATAAAGTCTTTCAAGTAGGAAACGAATTAATAATAGCTCGAGGAGCAAGTATGAACAAAGCCTAGAAATAGCCCCCGTTTAAATCCAAGTTCTATGGTCCTTGTACAATCATTAGAGCTAAGCATCCTGCTTATACTCTACGTTCAAGGCGTGGTAAGATAAGCAGGAGTCCTATTCACGCTAGACGCCTGGTCCCATATGTAAGAAGACCAACGATTCTGGAAAACTGAAAGGAAGGTGAGCACGGATGCGTAATTGGCTAAACAAATAGAGTATAAAATCTTGATATATGAGCTTAGGAAAGCAGATGCATGTATGCAATTTGTGCGCAGTTTATTGAATCAATGCATAGGGGTTGAAGGACTAGCCCTTGATGAAAAACCTAATCGAGGACTATAAGTTCCTCCTCACAATGTGACGCATGCCTACGACGACGCTTAGTGTGGTTATCATTACGATGGCGTCGACGTTTAGAAGAACCATGGGGAGTTAAGACTAGTTGCCGGATTTCGGTAACCTCAAGAAACTCAGAACCACTACCAACGCATCTCTGCAGGCAATATGGGCAAAGCACTAATCTGTATGGCTCCATACAGTCAAAAATATGACCATGATCAGTATCGACTGCCAAAGCGTGGTAGACGCCTCCAGTTCCATGCAGAGTGAGAAGATAGACTCCAGGAGGAAGATAAACAACATCTGTGAGACGAATCGAGTGACCATTTCCATGAACTCTTTGAAGGTTTGCATCACGCTGAGAAAGGTGTTTTTGTAGATCACGGAGATCTCGAATCCGGGGGCAGAGATACCAAACTGCGCAAAGGCATTCTGATAACCTTGGAACCTTTCCCAGTATTCATGGCAAACAGAAGCGTGGAGAGCATGCAGCCCATTGCATAACGCTGCGGGGAGACTTAAACCAGTCTCGTCCCGGAAGCAAATGGGCTGCACGTGAGGTAGCTCGTAATCTCTAAGGCTGGGATTGGGCTTTCGAGAACGGCCATTCGACATTCGTAGATAACGTCCTGGGTTCTTGAAGCACCACTCATCCACTTCGGAAATTGCCGTGATCCGATTACCCATGCCAAACCTGACATTTCCAGATTCGGTTACGGAATAGAACATCGATGCGTTGGAAGGGGTACCCAATATTCGAAGGGTATACAGATCAATGGCATGTTCGCGCTGATTAGCTTCGTCGCCACCATAATAGTATCCATGTTTGAATACTATTTTCTCAATTACCCAAGAGTATCCCTCAAGCGTGCCGTAATCGACATTGTCCTTCACGGAGAGTGTCAGCCTCAAACGATAAATATCATTGAAAGAAAGCTCCTCCCATGGAGAATCTTCCAGGAACATAAGAATATGCGGAACTGCAAGTTGCCAGAACTCTTCTCTCGTGAACTGAACTTCATCACCGTTGGAGCAATGGATAACGAATTGACGTAGCTGTACCCGGCCGTCCAGAATCTTCACCTTCTATACATCACCACGTCGAGAGAACTTCAAGAGAAGATTATCTCTGGGGTTGAATTGAATAGCGTTTATAGCTTTTGTTCTAATTTGATGATGTGAAGGGGCGTCGCATACCGTCTTCTTAGCGGTGGGCTTCGTACGAGCCATTTTGGTTCTCTTGGTTACTTTAATACTACAAGTCAGCTTGTATTAAGAGTATACTAGGGGACTGAAACCCCACTTTAGTACGTCTCAATTAATGCAAACGTGGCTTACAGTAGGCTTTCAGTAACCTTTACTAACAAGGATAAATAACCGCTAGACGAAGTGACCGTTTCTGAAGCCTGGTTCAGGTAGATGTGTGCGCTGACCCCAATTTTGAGCCGGAAGGTGGTGACGCCGGGGCGCAGGGCGCAGAGCGCAGTTCAGAGACGGATGTGGCGCCAGACCGCAGGGCGTAGAGCGCAGAGCAGAGACGGATGTGGCGCCGGGGCGCAGAGCGCAGAGCGCACGGCGCAGAGCGCAGGGTGCACGGCTCAAGGCAGAAGCAGAAAGAGTGCTGCTAAGTAGCAGCGTTGAGATGGAGCAGACAGTGCGACGGTGGCGCGGTGGGGCAAGGCAAGAACGCAAAATGGTGTCGAGATGACCGGAAAGAGGAGAAAAGTAAGAGGAAGAAAAGTTCACTGATAAAGCCGCCTGTGGCGGTGGCTTTGGAGGCAGACTGTAGAGGCTGTTCATGTGAACATACTCAATTGGCGTGCATGGCACGTCAGTCTCTATAAAGACGTTTGATTGGCCCTCCGACGATCTTTCCGGAAATCCAGAGTTAATAAAAGCCGGCCCGTCTGCCCTCTCCTTCCAAAGGGGGAAGCTTGCCACGTTGTTGCCTTCAGGAACCATATCGGTTACTGGTAGGGTTCTACGAAGGTTAGGCTTAGAAATTCTTAAACTTTTTATTTTTTTGTATAAAGTTACGCGCCAATCACTAGAGCGTCAGTAGCACAATAATTGCATCCACTGGTTGAAATTTCAATACTAGAGTAGTTCTAGCAAAGCAGTACTATCGCAACCCTTTCTGCATATCCGATAGAATTTCTCCATCAAACTCTGCGGCACAGAGTGGCAAGGACGGAAATGAAAAATCTGTTCGCTTGTTGCGTGAAGAGCAAGTGTTCTTTCTTAGCTCCGTAGAGTAGACTGCAACCCTGACACAAACGTAGCCTAAAAATACCTTCCAAATAAACACTGAAAAAATTCTGGTCCGCTGTTCTTGGTGTTCTCAAACACAACTGGTTTTTACAATTGAACGGGCTCTCAATTCTACCTCCCGGTGCTATAGAGATTAGTAACGAAACATAGCGACCTTCAGCATCAACATCTTGAGTAAAGGGATCCAGAACCCGTCGACACCAATTCTAGGTGCTAATGGGTGATTACTGAAGACGGGGACTGACGCTTTCGATGACGTTTGAACTGTTGAAATAAGAGCTATCTCCGAAGATGCAGATTATCTATTCCTCTTTTATTTAGACTGCAACATTTATTTTGAATGACGAGGTCACAGGAGCGCACAACATGTACACGTACCAAGGGTACCAAGTTGGTACCAAAGGTACCGGTACATCATGTACGGTCGCGAGCAAAACGTGGGACCCAGTTCTCATAGTTGAGCCGTTTGGCGCATGAAACGTGTCAAACACTACAGTACTCACAGGCAGTACTTGAGCGAGCGACGACTACGACGTGTCCAGTAAACAGAAAGGACCTTCCATAGAACGCTCTGAAACACGGCGCCGTGTTCTTATGGCAAAAAGAATAGCTAGTAATGCTCGAGTGCGCCATGCTGCTTCATTTAGTTGCTCCTTCTCTCTATTTATTGATTCTGCAACGTGCGTACGGAGTTCGACATATGCCATCTCAGAACTCCAATGCGTTTCGCTCCATGGAAATGGAGCGCGTCACGATACAATGGTTACCACGAAAGAAAACATGGTAGTAGATTCGCTGGTTTAGGGTAAGGAAAAGACTGATGATGGTGGTGCCACCCACTGGGCTATGCAGTTTCGCAAATCGAAGTTACTAGAGGTGTTAGGGATATTGGTGGTGCTAAAGATAACACGTAACCGTTTACCCCCGTAAGCCTTTAACGCAAACCGTCATTCCGCTATCTCGGCGTGTGTGCAATGCGTATGTGCATGGGAATGAAGGGAAGTGGATGCAAAACTGGGTGCACGTCGAGAGCTTGTCGTTCAAAAACAGAGATTCGATCACAGAAGTGGCAAGATTTAGTGCGACCAAATAGGGCAGATGGACCGACTACTGTCCTAAGAAGCTCCGTAACTGAGTTACACCGCTTGCGCTCACCCGCGTGAACTGGGACAACGGTTGTCAGTGCATTCATATGTCGGCACGAGTCGGCGGTGTCAATGCGCCACATGTAAACAGTACCAACGGCAACCCAACGCAACCTCGCTTTCCTTTTTTTTTCTTCTCATTTCACGGTTCGCACTGTACCTTTGTGTATTGCTGTGCTCATCATTGCGCCACCCACTTGGAACATCGTTGTACATCAGCCCACTTGCGTAAGACTTTGCGCGCCAATGCAAGCACTCCCACCTACGCTGCACTTCTCGTCCCCCCAACTCCCCACCCCCCCTAGAACGGAACGGCGTTGGCGCTGGTGAACACGACGAGCGAAGAACCACACCCTCAATTCTTGTTCCCTGTGAACGCCAATTTGAATCATTCTCGCCAAACACCTACACTCCACGATTACATACCCAACTGTCAGGCTGCCACTCTAAGCTTGCTTACGACCGCTAAGCTCTTCCGCCCACCCTTCAAGTCCACCACCGCCGACGAAACAGCTCACACCTGCTTGTACCTCGTGTCCATCTTTGTCCCTACCGACATGGCTGTCAACTCCCCGAAACTTCTCAGCGCCTTTCACGCAACAAAGAGTCGCAAAGTTGTGCGAAGGGTATCCCACGTTCTTCGTCAATTTCGAGCCTCCCACGCGGGCTGGTTGCTGTCTCTCATCCTGCTTTGCTACGTGCTTCTTGACATCACCCGCCATCACCATCGATCCGACATAAGTTCGCTCCAGCTGCTCCAAAATGAGGACCTCATTCGCACCAGAATGGAGGCCGCTCGCAACATGTCAAATCTGGGCGACGTTCCTTACAAACTGGGAAACAAGTTTTGCATTCTGCAGCCAACACTTTCTTCGGGTAAATCACAGTGGACTCCGAACGACGCCCGAAATCACATCGCCTTACGCGCCTTCTTAAGAACGTTTGCAATGACCGTCACCGAGGGCGAGCGCAACAATTTTCGATTTGCTATTTACTACGGTCATGATTCTGATGACCCCGTGCTAGGTTCTCCCACACTGCGAGCGGTATTCCAATCCGAAGCGAAGCGCATTCTCCACGACGCCGGCTTTGAACAGGATGCCGTGCAACTTGTGTTTACCCCGCTTTACGGTCTGCACGGCCGCATCAACGCTATTTGGAACGTACTGGCGAAAGACGCATATTACGACGCTTGCGACTACTTCTTCATGTCAAACGACGATATGGTCTTCTTCACCAAGTCCTGGGTCTCCAGCGCGCGCGACTCCTTGAACGGTATAGGCTCTCCAGCCGGCCATAAACGGCCCTGCCGATACTTTGGAATCGTCCGTTTCAAGGACGAGTGGGCCAGTTGGGCCACTTTCACCTTCCATGTATCAACTCGCATGCACATGGAGATTTTTGGCGGTGTGTATTACCCCGTACCGTACAACTCGGCACACAACGACTACTGGATTAATTACGTTTACCGACAGTTTGATGCCAGTAAGTTCCGCTCCGAAGTTCGCGTCAGAAATCGCGTTGATGATGTTGATTATGCATTGGCGCATCCTAAAGATACTAGCAAGATTGCCCCTCCACGATACGAATATGACAAGCTTGGAAACGCTCGGAAGCACATTATCGAAGGCAGAGCACGCGTTCAGCAATGGCTTAAGCAATATCAAAAGACATCAAGATGTCAGAAACCTCTTTAAGGCCTAGGAAATCATGAATGTGACTTCGCATTTTCGGAAACGATTTACCAAAAGGACTCGTTCATAAGGACCACTCAAAAGAAACCCAAGATTAAGTGCAGGTTATGCTGATTTTGGTGTGAAAGATATGAGTCATTCAACATATAACAAAGTGTACATAGGCCGTCGTTTCACTTCTCTATGGTTGTCACGTATGTCGATCCAAACTGGAATGCATTAGTGCAGTAGTGCAGTCGTGCACACGATGTGCGTTTGGCTAACGTGCACATCGGCGTCAGACTCTACATTCCAGTGCTCAGTTTTCTTTACAATAAGTACAATGTTAACCACCGCTCAGTGCGTCGCTTCTTTACCAGGCATTTTCTGTGACGCATGAACTCTTTCCCATCAACGTTGCCCTCAAAAAATAGCCAACCAGCAATTGTCTCACTCCAAGCACACAAATAACTTTCTTCACTCCTTTAGCACACTGCGGGCGACGGATTCAGAGCTTTGGGGGAGGCGTACTACAGCCAACGGTAATAAAGAATTGACTAGTTTGTTGCATCGCGTTCTCGATATTAGGCTTTAAGACCTGGAAAGGGCTTATGTGAGAGCATCGCAGCTCAGTGGAGAATTGCAATCAGGGTACATATGTGAAACGATTTATGTGAAGATTCCTTAATAGAGAAGGGTTCTTCGCGTGAGGAGTCTACCTTGCCTTCCGGATTAGGAACACGGCCCATATGCAAACACACGTATAACGATGCATCACTTTCTGCTTTCCGGCACTTGTCGCAACAGTTGATTGAACGCCGCTTAGATGACAAGCCTTGGTTGGGCTCTTATCCAAGCCTTCCAATGTACGTCATTCATTAACGTTTCTTCGTTTCCGACGACCACGAGGAGGAGTCGTGCCCTCGTTATACTGACATTCAATCTTCGCCAGTCCTTCAAGAAACCGACCTGACCAGTCATATTGCTTCGAACGGCCGAAACGAGAATAACGTCCCTTTCCTGTCCTTGGAAAGAATCCACCGTGCTTATTTTCATGTCACTGTTTTCACCCTGGGCGATCATATCGTGCAGGAGACGAACCTGTCCTTCGTAAGGCGAGATAATCCCGATGTCCGACGTTCTAAATGTCTTCTCGCTTACCAAAGCTTTACCTTCGGTGCGTGGTTCCAGGAGAGCCACCAGTTTTACCACAGCCTGAGCTTCACTGTGATTTAGAAGGGAAGTGCCCACCTTTCCTGATTCACGTGACGTTGATACGCTTTCTTCAACGCCATTCTCAACATTGCAGAAGAACGACCGGCCCTTTGAGAACAGACGAATGGCTTCGTCCGAGAGATTCTTTGGAGCGACTCGGTCCTCGGATCGCACTCCGTCTCGTAACAAACCGGAGTAGAAGTGCGCACAGGGAAAGCTTGCAATGCTAGGGTGCATGCGATATTGAGTATCTAACAGTTGCACTCCAACGCCAGCCAGCCAAAGTCTCAAAAACATGCTTATCCCCAAACCTTCTGTGTTAGACAGAGAGGTTGTTGATAACACCGTTGGGGGCAATTGACAGTGATCACCGATAAGCACGCATTGCGAGGCAATATCGTTGGAAAACGAGAACGGTATTAGGGTATCCGGCTCGGTAACTTGAGTTGCCTCATCGATGATTACAAATGAAAACTTAAAGTCCTTGATCTCGTCCCTACCACTCCCAACACAAGTCGCGACAATGACATCTGCACTTCTCAAAATGTCGTGTGCTACGACTTTTTCTAGGGCTCTTAGATTCACGTTCAGTCCCTGTTCCACATCACGCCTCGCTTTCCGAACTTGCTTGTTTCGCTCCAGAAGTCCATCTAGTGACATGTTCCATAGATCCTCTTGCACCGCTGAGACTCTGCCCAGTCGAACTACTTTGGCTTTAGGACAGGTTTTCAATATATTTCGCATAAGGTTATCTGTAGCGACATTTGTACCGGCACATGCAAGTACAGGGCCGATGTTCAGCTGAAGAATACATGAGATGAGATGAGAAGCCATGAATGTTTTCCCGGTTCCAGGAGGTCCTTGTACTAGCGTGAATCTCCTCTGTAATGCTTTTCTTATGGTTCGTATCTGACTTCGGTTCAGTCGGGGTTTCAATTGACGGATCACCAAATTCGCATCTTCGTCACGAAACCTACCCACCGTTTCACCCGCAATTTGTTCCCACATGTTTTTATTGTCGGAGAGATGCCGGCTTGCGAGCTCAGTAGCAGACAACTTCGTCTGAAGATCTAAGTACAGATGATCTTGGGTTGCAGCAATAGACATGATCAAGAGGCGGACAGTGTCTGAAGACAGTGGTGTGCCTTTCGATACAAAATCCAAAGCTTTCACCGCCCGTTCGTAACTAAGGGTGTTGATACCAGCTTCAGCATGAACACACTTTGCGAGAGCTGCATACGAATCTAGGCGATCTGCTGCCTCTGAGCCTATCGAAGCGGTAACGAATAGCTTTCTCGATTGACGTGATAGAATTAGCGCTTGAACACTTTCAGTTTCGTAATGAATATCAACAAGATCCCCTTTTCCGAACCGCGATTGTGGAAGGGCCTTTCTGGATTGCAGGGAATACACGACTTCGGCAAATATTCGTTTTTCTCGACGTATGGCAAGACCGTGCAGTTTCACCATATTTCCGGAGTCTTCGGAACGAAGCTGACGCATCTGTTCCTGTTCTGCGGCTACTTCTGCATCTAAAAGTGGCCTGAAGTGCTTGTTGTAAGCCTCCATTGCACTATGAAACGCCTGGCGTTTCGCTGATCGGCCACGTCCTTGTGGACGACCTTTCTTCATGGATGAACTAGAACGCCTACACGCCCACACTTGAGATGCGCTGGATACGGGGAAAGTGCTGATTCTTACGCAAGATGCAGCAAATGAGAGAGGCAAGCGCCCTATTCCTCTTAACGGATGCTCAGTTTCTTGAATGCATAGCTTCATATCGTCCAATATACTAGATCCGTGAAACTGTAGACCCAGACAGAGACAGATACGTGCCACAACGGAATGTTGACGAAATGGGGGATTGAAACAAGAGCGGATGTCTCCCTGGTATCATTGCGGACTGAAACCACGTTCTGCTGGAAAGCTCTTCTCTCACTTTCACATCCTTAAGCTTAATGTTCACCGCATTGCCTGGCTTGATCTCAATGATTTGTTCAGGATAAGAACCGGAACTAAACGAGATCTACGAACACGATTGTTCAGACTATACAGCTCAGAAGAGTGTTATGGATCAGATGCTTGTGAGCTGTTCTCAAGAGGGGTAACCCTCACAGCTGTGTTGGTGTGTAGCCATATTTTATTGCAGATCAGAATAAATTATGCAGAACAAACTCGATCTACAAACACGGTGAATTGTACAACACGTGTACAATCTTTCAGCCTTTTTGACTCGCGGCGTAAACGATCGAATGAATAAACATCCTGGGTGAGTGGTGGGTTCGCACGGTTTGCAAAAAAAGAAAGTACATCTGTATCTTACATCCAGCCTCAGAATTCTGAACAAGGGTAAGTTACCCGTGTTCGGAAACTTCCGCACAGCTCTCTGATCCCAAACCTGGAGATTTGATCCATTGGATCAAATCAGTAGGCCGCCGCCTTCCTGATCACCGCTCCAATTCCTCCTTCTCTCTAGAGAGTGACGCGGAAGACGACCAACCACCCGCAAAGAAGCCCCGACCGGATCCTACACCACCCACGGCCGTCACCACTCCTGTATCTTCTCCGCTTCAACCCAAAGCTCCGTCCCCCTCCCCACCAAGGCCACCAAACAAGCGGTGATCAAACACTTGAAGTATTTGATCTTTTCGCGCGCTGGTGTAGAATGGGGTTAGCGGAAGCAGCTGCAGCTTTCGGCGGAGCTGCATGGTTGCGGGGTAAACCTCAGATATGAGAGAGGTCTCATCATCAAAAAGGCGCAAATACTGCCTCACCAATCTGAGGATATGGTAGATATCGAGAGCACTCTCGTGAAGCGAGTCGTCCTTCACCGTATCCTCAAAAACTCCACGCCGTTCGTTGTGCCGTCTGCCAAATAAGTTCTCTTTGAAATCACTGCACTCAATAACCTTTCTTAACACCACTTTGCTCCTCAAAAAAGAGCTTAACATTGACTCCGACGAAGCGAAACGAGTCGGAGCCATTCGTTGCGGTAAAATAACAGCACCTGGGAGAGATACTCTGCCATACTTGTCATACGTATTTGAAGTCGTTTCCGTTACCAACTCTTTGTTGTAAAGCGCCTTAAATTCCTTCAACCTGTGGTAGAGCTTTGAATGATTCCGCACTTCACTCACAACGGTGGAGACCATATCCAAAATTTCTCCTACCCAAGGAAGCTTGCCAAAGTCCTGCATGAGCAGGTTAGCTAAATGGGTCTGGTCTTGAATCGGAAGAACATGATTGTGCGCGTCTGCCAGAGAGTTTTTGGCTTTAACGCAACTGCTGGTATTGTCGCTCACAACAGCACATACCCTCTTCATACTCCCAAACTCCGAGAAAACCTCCGTCATCACGCGACAGTAAAAAGCTGCGTCGCAGCTCTCCGATCCGGTATAAACGGATTTAAGAAAAAAGGTCCGACGCACTCGCTCGACTCCAGTGAGTGACAACAAAACATTTACGACTCCTTCACCGTTGACATCGGTCCATCCGTCGAAGACTAATGTAGCAAACGTTGCGGACAATGCAGAGGTTATGGATTCTTTCACTCGGTCGAAAACCGATTTGTGGTACAAATCAAGGTTTTTGGTCTCCATGCGTTTGGCTGTCGGTATCTGTTCTGCAATATCCGCATTCGCAACCCGAATTAGTTGATATAAAAGATCCTGCCCTGGTTCGCGAGAAAGCAGAGAGAACGGGAGCATTTTTGTGACGAACAGTTTGGTCAGTAGTTCATTAAACTTTGTGCGCTTCGTATAGGAATCGTCACTATCCGCTTGATTTGAATCCCTCGAGTCCGCAAATGCTCCACTACCAGACATTAGGATCTCTCCAGAACTTTTCGATTGAGGTGTAGAGCGGCGTCGTCTTCTTTTAGATGGTGTCATTGGAACACCGAAAAGCTCTGAGCTTCCTTTCCGTAAGTGCTCGTTGTAGTATTTGGCCAGTCGCTCGTTTTCCAACAGTCTCTTTCGAGGTGATGGAGATATTCGGCGGCAGCGAAGTAAGTGCCGACCTAGCTGTGATGTGTTAGGTACCTTGGCTTTTGTAGACCATTGACAGGTCTTGCACGTGAGACATTGTACAGCGTTTGAGCTGTTTGTTGCGGTAACTGTTGTACTGGTAAAACATTCCTCTGTCCACCAGGCTTTTGGGCGTCCTCCTTTTGCCCTTGGGTAGTTGGTAGAAGAGCCCAGTGCTTGTGGCGCAGGTTCGACTGGAGTGCTGCTGATTTCCTGGGACATGTCAGAGTATGTTACCAGTCGGTGTCGCGTGCTTTCCGACGAAGAGGAAACGCGCTGCGCTTGGAAAAGGTTGTGGACACGAGGCAACACTGCAGCTGTAATCAGCGTGAGGGGGAGATTATAAAGCCAGAGGATTATTGACTCAGTCAAGCTGAGATACCTCCGAAAAGCAGAAGTGGGTCGGGCTTCCAGCAAAAAACTTTGTTCATTACACCGGATGTAACTTGCAATGGACTGCAAGTTACATTTATCGAAATCTACACTTGAAACGACTGCATAGCATTCGTATTATGAATACAGTGGGTACTACTGTATAGTGCTACCCTCGTACAATACCGAGATGGGTGAAAAAGAAATGTTTGGGGGTTTCAACGAAATGTTTGAGGCGATGGGTATATTATCTCTTTTGTGCTGTGCACGGCGGATGTGGAGGAAAAATTCTCCTCTACGTCCTTCACGGCCTCACAGTGGGGAAATTCGACAAGAATTTTGGACAGTAAAAATCTTCATCTAGGCCCTCACACAAGTAGGTTTTACGCGTTCCACTTTTCACCGCACTCCTGTCAAAACGCACCTGGAGAAATTCGACGAACTCTAGATTACCGCCCGCTGCCACTCCCGACATCATCCACCTTTCGCAAGATCTAACAGAGCGCCGGCGGCGCTCGCCGCCGGCTCGTTTTTCTTCCCAATCCCGCGCAGCACCAGCCGGCGTAGCCTCCACGCCGTCATTATTGGGATATCGTCATCCGCATTTACATCCCATTTGTTTAACTTCACGCTGCTTTCAAGCACTGCAGAAGCCACAGACCAATTATATTTACGAACACCATCGGCTTGAGTCATCCGTCCGCGTTCAGTGTTCAATATATCCTTCATTGCACCTCTGTTTGTCAGTACCGACGCTGGTGCACCGCATGAATGGGCAACGCTTTTTTGCACACCGCGCACAGGGGCTTCAAGAGGTGCAGCTTTCCACAGGATTCGATGCGTTGAGCAATTTTCCTGGAGCGTTTGCTAAATCATGCAAAGTGCTTGCGTAGCACATGGTTCTCTTTGCACAATCGCCTTAATTCGAGAAAAGAGTACACTGTCACTCGTTCTTTTGGTAATTCGTAGTGACTTTATGGAGCCGTTTGAGCTGGGTTCTGAGCTTCGAACTTGGTTGTTCAGTCTTCTTCGCAAGGTTTCGAAGAACTGAAATTCCATGGGCCACATACCAGTGTTTATGAAGCTTTGCCTTGCAATTTGACTGGTAAGCGACATATATCCTGCCACTCCAAGCTTGATTTTAAAAGCGATATTTGCGTTATCGTATAATCCTGTTCGTACTAAAATGTCCCTAACTTCTCTGGTTCTCTCCTTGAAGGTCTTGTTAATTGAAGAATTGCATGGCTGAAGGAAATGAGAAGTGTTGGCAGGAAGTTGAACTACAACAATATTGGCCTCTTGGCAGTACAGAATCCATTCGTCCCCTCGTCGTGAACTGTGCCCGTCAAGCAGCAACAAAACGAGCTTCTCTGGTGGTACTGTCTTTCTGACAAACGTATTGAAGTGCTTAACGAGGTCTGGCATAAGGTTCATTGTCATTGACCCTTTTGCAGTCGTAGAAATTTTCGTATCCCGTGGAGGCCATTCCGTTTCACACATCCAGCGAAGGTCCGAAGGGAGTTTGTGGGCGTCTAAATGATCAATATTCTTTTTCCAACCCGGCATCACCTTCTTTCCTGCAGCTACGAAGAAGGGCGGGGCATAAAGACGGCATGCAGAAGCCGCAATCACAGCCGTAACATGCGCACCGTTATCTTTGATATTGTGGCGTCGCCCTCCTGAATTGTTTCGAGCGCTTGTAAACACTCTGACTCGTTTTCCATAGGTGGCGTTGACTGCCGTCTCGTCAAGATTCCATATCCTGTTAGGATCTTCGAACATGTCTGGATGTTTTTTTTTAGTCTTTCAGGTGGTCTACTAAAGTGCCTACATGGTCCATGTTTTCTCCTAAGAAGTATTGGTGGCAGTGGTTTTCTGACTTTCGAACTGTGATTTCCCGATTTCTGGCTCGAAACGTGCGTACTGTGTCATCACATGGAAGGTTGTTCTTGTAAGATTTGCGCCCGTCGCTTGCTATCTCTGCCATATATCGCTTGATATGATTTATGTCTAATGCAAAACCTCTCTCACCTGCATGTTCAATTCGCTTGACAATCATTTTTTGCTCTTCTGTGTTTAAAACAGAAGGTCTTCCGGGATGGTGTAGGACAGGGTTAAGGAGTCGCTGTAGCAATGAAGTGTTACTGGTCTTCCAGGTTTTGCGAATGCGATAAACAATAGACGCTGACAGGTTGCATGTGGCAGCTACGCTCGCAACTTTTTGTTGGTTCTGGAGAAGTTCGAGAGCTTCTTTTCGAGCATTTTGACTGTTTTCTCGTTTAGCTTTGCTTTTGTCGAGGTGAGCTGTCTGCTGTCGCATAGATTGTGGCATGTTGTGCACGGGAGGAGTGAGGATGTGGAACTATCTGTAGGACTGCTGGGAGTGGAAAGATGTGTGAACAAGCTGTTAATCATGAGTATAAAGAGGAATGAGAATAGGTGAATGTGTGGCTCTGACGTGTTTTACAATTTCCCCATTTGTCTAATTTACCCACAGTGAGGGTTAGCAATCAGAATGGCTCAATTTGAGACAAAAATTGCGTCCCAAAGAAGTGCGATTTTGACCCTGAAATCACAAGAAAACACCGTCAACAAACGTCGTCGACGCTCCACTTGAACAATGTGGGTTTATTTGAGACGCAAGCTTCTAACTTCACATGTGTTAACTTGCCTCTCTCAACGAGGCAAGCGGATACGAAGCAATGCTCTTGCCCTTCTGTGGTCTCTCCGCCGTCTCTCATTGCCATCGCAGAATATCCCAATGCCGCACGACGTTCAATAAGAGAGCAAATTGACTTTTCGTCGTCGCTTTCGCATTGTAAAGTTGAGGGCAACACCTTCTTCCTACCAGTTCTCTTGCGTCTTTTCCGAACAGAAGCGTTCCCTGCAATACTCGAGACTTGATTTTCTTTGTCAGAGTTGGCATCATTGCCCGGCTTAGGACAGCATACTGGCTTTGTTAGCCAACGAGCTGGGGTTCCTCCAAGAGATGGTCGTTTTGATTTCACGATACGCACAGGTGTACGCAATGGAGTACATTCCCACAAAATTCTGTTCGTCGTGTGGTTGTTCTGCAGAATATTCTTGACGAAACTCAGCGCAATCGTCGGATTCTGTTCACTATGCAACATGCTTGAGGATCTTCGTAGTATTCAGGTATGACAATTTCTGTACGTCTATCAGGATATTGGAGAATGAAATATCCTTGCCTATCTTGGGATACATGGATAGTATTACTGACTTCCCGCCTTTCCTGCGGTTCCCGATTATCATACTCGTTATTGGGCAGATTCTGTGAGGGATGAACCTCTTACCCAACTGTCCCTCCAGGGTATGTCATCACAGGATTCCCTTGTTCATCAATGCCAAGTTCGCCTTCAGATGCGCAGGAATCGCTCTTACGCATATCCTGTTCACTATCCCGCGCCTCAGGGCGATCTCGAACTTCTTGTGATCCCTCTTCCTGATTACCTGAGGGTTCCAGAACGAGGGCGAAATTTGTTGTATTTTCCACTTCTATACGAAATCTATGATTGATCGGGAAGTCTCGAACTTGTAGAGGTATGGGATCTCCTGGAACCACCTCGGGCTCCCTGCGTTCGACAAGTATCTCAAATGTATCTGAAGTGCGGGTGGTCTCAGGAGTTGGAAGTAAAATTGCATGATCCATAATTGGGACTCGTAATACTGGATCCGGCGGGACAGAGTGGGCAGACTCTTTCGTTGAATCCTCGCAACTGTTTTTCTCGGCATCTCCATCTCTTTCTTCTTCGACACTGTTGATGCGTTTGGTGGACGGTTTTGGTTGAATACTATCTGTACAACGATCGCGTAAGACAGTTTCATCACCTCTTCTTTCACTTCTTAAGTACCCCGGAACATCTTGTTGCTCGTTGACTCGATCCTCTTCTGAAGCTTGATCTGAAGAAGGTGGTGGTGTACCACCATTTGCCATTTGAAGCGCCTCGTGTTCACTTCGTTCTTTATTGGTGGTCATACCCACAATTAACACTTTTTCGGTGGTTAATTTCTGTAATGATGTTAAAGAAAGCTCGGCATTCTTCTTTTCTGTCTCCAACATGGAAACATCTAATTCGTCTTGTTCTGAATCTGATTCTGTACCGGACATTAAGGCTTCCGAATCTGACGTAAAGTCTTCAATGTCTGTTCCAGAGTGTATAGGAGTGTCGCCCATCCTTCCACGCTCATGGTCTGAACAAAGAGTGACAGATTTTCCTTGGTAGTTGAGTAATACTTTTTGTGTCCCCAGGTCAATACATGCTCCTAGGCGTTCTAAGGTCGGACAACCTATGATGACATTAAAGGGATACTTGCCAACCACGAGGAATTCTAACAGAACGCGTCATGCCCCAACCTTCACACGAACGTCAGGAAGGACTCCGCGCACAATGGTGGTAGTGCCGTCAGCCACTGTAATCTTCTTATTTGTTGGGAGTGGTTCCAACAATAAGTCTTACGTGAGGTGTGCAGACAGCAAATTTTGTATTGCTCCTGAGTCCAGTAAGGCTTGTACTTCAGTTCCATACAACTTTACCGGGACTAACTTTAGCAGTCGGGTCTCGTTTGTGGCTTCAGCGTGGTTGACACGCCGAGTGGACGTGCGTCCTGATAATATGCGACGTAGATCCTTCTTAGCGTCGTCAGCATCACCACGAACAAGCTGTCAGATGATGATTTCAGAGGAGGCATTTGCAAGTTCCTCAAGAACATTATACTTCCCTGCATGTTCCTCTAGCTTTGATTTGCTGGAAGAATTCCTGGGTGGCATCTTTTGTTTCTTAGTGGGCTTCTTAGGACTTAATGCATCTTTCGGCAAGCCATGAATTTCCTTCCCTATTATTACTGATGGGTTAATATTACTGATGGGTTAAGTAGAGAGGGTAACCGCATGGGTCCCTCCGTTCGAGGCTGCTTTGGTACTAGCGCACCGCCAGCTGTTCTCTTCGTCGTGGTCACGTACTCCTCATTACTTTCGTTCTCGACGACAACGAAGACATTACTTGTTTGCTGGCTGTTCTGCACGTTACCTCCCTTGTCATTCTTCTTGAGTCAAGTCTCACTTTTGGACTCCACTTGGACGTCCTCGAATCCAACCCTGCGCTCAACATCGACATCTTTCTTCCAACACGAGGCCCTTGCGTGGCCGAACTTGCCCCAACGCCTGCATCGGTTTATTGCGATGAGGGTTCAAGTTGCATCGAGTTGAGTAATGTCTTGGCTGCTGACAATATGCGCAGAGTCGATCCTCTTCATTCCTTCTATCCACAGCTTGGTTATTCTTGACTAACAAAGTTAACTGTGCCAGCTGGTTAGTGCGTTCATCTACTTTGCCTTCGAGAGGAGCATGAGAGCCTGGCCTATCCTTCTGTAGAATTTTCTTCGGGGGCGCAAGAATATGTAGGGCACCATGGGAGCTGAGGACCTTTTTCCCAGCCACAAAGTACCTTACAAGATCTTTCAATGCTTCATAGTCTGCCGTTCCCCGAAAGATAACAAACTGAGCCAGATCTGAGAATTCCATCACAGCCTTCCGAAGCAACCCAAATTTGGCCTCGGAATTGAATCCTGCCTTCTCGAAACATGAGTCTACTCGTTTCAATGATACCAACAAGTCACCGTAGTCTAATCTGAAGGAGACAGCCTGGCGAATGTACTCCTCGGGTTCTTCAGTCCCACCAAACCGTTCTAAGAAGGCTTCCTCTACCGTATCGTAATTAGATGCATCAGCAGTTAAATCCCCATCTGAAGCCAAGTTATCATAATAGAATCTGAATGCCTCACCTTCGAGGTAGCCAAAGAACTCCAATGCCCGTTCCTCGTTCGACTTTTTTCTGGTAGCGACATTCTCATAAAAGAAAAGAAACTTGCGGACGTCAGAAGAACATCCATCGAAGGAGACCACACTTGTAGTTTCCGAGGAGTTTGGTCCTCCTCGAGAGTACCATGTGAGTGTTATTGTGCACGAGGAAACGACACCAGACGACGATAGTCCTTAATATGCCCCCTTCTTAGCTAAAAGAGGACAGTAAATGGGTTTTTAGCTCGAGAGTACCAGCACAGGCATGCAATGCCAATGTAGTGAATAGGCACAAACTGTTACGAAGAACCAAGATGAAAGGTAGAAAATAAACCCAGTAGTGACCGCAAAACACAACGAGCGCCAAAGCCCGGTATAATGTAGCAAAGAGACTACACCAGCGGATATCCTACGCGATCGAAACCTTAGATCTAGTGTATTGCTGATGATCATTCCTTGTATACCACAATGTTCAACACACACGACCAAAACCTTAGGTCTAGTACGTAGCAATAGTGTACCGTGCTACAAAAGACGGGCCCGAACAAAAGCAATGTAGTACAAGCATGTGGGAAGATGCGGGACACCGAGCCACAAAACGTAAAGCGGTGAGTTTTGAAGAGTGTGGTTGATGGCAGGGAGGAGCAGACTGCTCTAAGAGAAGGTGGGGGTTGCCAAAGAGAGGAGAAGTGATCTGGCCCGAGTCGGCCTGGGGCCTGCCGAACCCGGGCTTCTATAGACAATTGTTCTATTTGCATACCCCCTAGTTCTGCATACTAGGAATAAGTAACAACCCATAATAACCTGTTATGGGACACATCCTTGCCATGATGGACCAGCTTGGCAAAACGTATTATACCTCTTAAGGTATTTTGTTTTCTATATAATATCTGGTGAGGGCACGAGATAGTTCCAGCAACATTTTTCCAGTCACCTCATCATGCCCAAGCCAGACGTAACCTCTCTCGTTGGAGGTCTTTCTGATGGTTCCAGCTCATCGCATCTCTCCATTCCGTACAACCAATTCGTCGAGATGGAAGCTGAAGAGGAAGTCGAAGAAGATGAACAGATGGGCGCGCGAACCCCAAAAGCTACCGCACAGGAAGACTTGGAAGGGTTTCCACCACCCGTCGAAGGATTAGGGTGGTCCAGAGATCTACTACTAGAATTCGAGGAAATACTCCTCTTCCTATCCGAGAACGAAACCACTATTGAGGCCGAGGCCACCAGGGTTAATGATATTATTGCCCAGATACCAAGCTTGTACGTGCGTGGACTGTTTCATGGCATGATATTTTCTGCCAACTTTCATACCCTACAGAACCTCATGCCTATTCATTCCATGCTTATGATAATAGATGCTCGTTTGAACAGGGAAAACTCTGGTTAAAGTGCTAATGTGATGCTATATTTGGCTTGTACCGTATTGCGGCGACGCCGGGGTTGATGATTGGCAGCGGGGGAGATGCAGCAGTAGTGTGCGGTGAATGGAGAAATGCATGGAGAAACAGCGGTGGCAAGCAGTGATAAGTGGCGGTAGCAGGAGTGACGGAAGCGGCCGGTGGCTTCGTTAGCAACGGCGGTGGGTGCTTGTGCGGCGGCGGCGCACGGACAAGCGGGCGGCATGCATACTTATGCGTGAGCATGCCCTTGCCATGATGGCAGAGCATGTAAATTTCGGAGGCATGCCCTGCCATCATGGCAAGGGCATACGTCCACGTTCACACTTCCCATTCGGATTTCATTTTCTTAAATTTGAAAACTTTCCAATTAATGAAGCTTCATTTATCCATGACATTACGATGAGGAAATTTCCTCACCGATTTTTATGGTGGGGGTTGGTAAGGTCGTCCCAACTCACCGACATCACGTCCTACCGTCCCGCCTCTCGGTGAATCTCACCGAGCGTTGGTCTGGTCACCGATCTATTCACCGAGCGGGACGTAGATCCCTACCGTATCTTGGTGCTTTTAATCTTGGTTTTCGTCGCAAGCATGGTACAATGTTTGCACCTTCCGGTGATAAACGTCCCACAACCGATGTGCACTATAATTGCATCATGTTTCCATGCCAGACCATAATTATTTCAGCACTGGCAGCGGTCTTGAGAATAAAACAGACAGTCTACAATTACAAACTCCGCAATCGCCAAAAACCAACATTGAACACGCAAAAATGCCATAAAACCCAAAATTGGACGACTTACCATTGCGGCAGCCGGCGAACTTGAACATATCTCTTGAAATGGATTCCCATACAACTCAGACCCTTGATAAATATCTCAACTCTGTTGTAGCCGGAGGATTAGCAACCTGAAGATAGTGACGAGGATTCCAGCTCTCGAGGTTCCGACTGTTACTACACAGACACTAATTGCACCGCTTCATCTCTAGAAGGAGCACAACTTTAAACACAAGAACATACAATTTCTGACAACGAAGTACGTGAACTTCATGAAGGTTTGAAAGCCGCATCCACGCGAAATAGATGTAAAAAGTCACTTATAACCGTTTTGAGGCCCGAATAATAGCGGTAGAGGATGTTTGGTCTTCTTTGTTTAGCAATGAAATGGATTGTACATTCGATAACACTCAAGATTCTCATGATTTTTCAACGACAGTGCTAGTTGATAATGATTCAGAGAGGGGAAATTTGGGCAAAGGCCTAAATGAATGAACGTATTGTTCTCCGCTCAATGGAATTGAGCTCAATATTGATGAGATCGACATGGTGTTTGGCAAATGTTTTGTAGAGGAGGCAAACAAGGTTCTTTACAATGTTACAAATGAGATTCGAGAATTGTCACCAAAGAACAGTAGTTCTGGAGATTCTAATCTCTCTCGGCTTGCAACGTTTGAGTTGTTTCTACCCAATTATGTGCTATTCAAGATTGCCACCAATGTTAATCGGGTGCTCGAAGCCCGCTGTCAACCACCTACAAATGCCTTCGAAATGAAGGGTATCATTATTTTTCATGTTCTTGCAGCGTTTTACTCGACGACAGTGAGCACAATGACAAAAAAAAAAAAAGGCGGAATTCTTCTTTCAGACAGTAATTTCTGGGAAGCGGCATCTTGATGTCTGGTCCGCGTTGAGATGCACAACTAAAAGAAGACAAAGGGTAGAAGAGTGTGGATATGGGTGGTCCAATTTGCCACAAAGGGCTTACTCTTTTGTAACATAAAATTTACGGATTTAAGGTTGAAGTGTCTGTGGTATCGAGTGATTTGCCAATTGAATGCTCTATTCATTACCCTGGATCAGTAGCGGATATTCATATTATGCTTGAAAACTTTTGAAATTTTCGTGCAGCTGCTTTGAAAAAGAGAATTTTGAAGAGGAGTGTTACGGAGATTGGAATTTTATCTGATGAGTACGAAGGTTACTGAGCTGTACTCTTGCAAAAACGATATCAGAGGGCAAAGAAATTTGCAGGGCTGTACATCCCAAAAAGAAGCCAAGGAACAGGTTGCTTAGTTTGGATGAGGAAAGTGAAAATAGGAAATTTTCATCGGATTGGATTATCCTCGAAAATTATTTCGGTCGCCTGTGCATTTTGTGGTATATTCTATTTTTGAAATTTAGGTGGAACGAAAAATTGTATGACAAAATTTTTAAATTTTGTCTTGGAATGACAAACACGCATGTAACTTTGCATCCGCTCCGAAACATGGATGGAGAATTTTCTGTGCGTGTCATGAACAGACAGTATGCTATAGAAGAGGAAATTGGAAAAAGAGGAGATTGACTATTCAGAAATGTCGCGAAAAGCGGCAGCGCCGCTTGAAAGTTCAGTTTGGTAACGTTGCGAGCGATGACGAGACGCTAGATCCGCATTGTTGATTGGCAAGTACGTAATTTCGAGTTTTACTGGTGTGTTTAGCTAACAACGCTAGTACTACACTCTATGATAAGTTTATGAGTAAATGAATTGTTTGCATTATATGCGGTGCTGTGCGCTACCTGCGCATTAACTCGATATCAACGCAAATCCAAGCTCTTTGCGCTACAGTAGAGTAGCTGTTTTGTAGTCTTAGTGTTTCAATACACCCACATTAAATGAGCACGAAGAAGAATCTCACTGCAGTAGATTGGAAGGTCAGTAGAGCCCAGTAGTTTAAAACTTTTACCTTATTCACAAACGTCCAGTCAAACGCTTATGAGAATAGCTCCACCTTACACAGACAGAGATAGAAGCTACAAACCATAAAAAGAGTCCCTAGACTTTCAAAAAGTAAATCCCTTGCTTCATATTTTGCATATAACGAAGTCATACTACAACTTTTGACGATGGTTTATAACTGATTGACAACGCATTCGTCGACAAAATCTGCCTTTCTCTGTGTTAACGCGCTCCAATGACAGCTACGCGGTACTTAGCAGCAGTGAAGTCTCGTAGGCGTTCGGCCCATCTTGAAAAAAGATCGGTGAGATCGTCCTGTCAAATTGGTGAGCTCACCGAAGTTCGGTGAGGCTCCCCGAGAGGGGGGACGACCTCACTGACCCTCATTTTAGAAAATCGGTGAGGAAATTTCCTCACCGAATGTCATGGGGTTATGCCACTCCTGCATTAGACTGGGCTGTCAAAACCCACTCCGACCCCCCAAGTATAACTTACCCAAGGATTGCTCTGACAACGAGCCAGTTGACCCCCTTAGAATACATCAATAAACGCATATTTATTTTCCTCCAAACTACTATCCAATGGTAATCAAATGATTTGCCCTATTGGAGCGAGTAAGGCGAGCACATGTAAGATCTGTCACTCTCGACAGCCTAAACTTTTATCAGCCCCATCAAACCCGTCTCGCACTTTTATATCTCTAACGTCTAACGAACAGGAAAATCCTTGCTGCGTCCAATCAGGCCATAGTATTCCAATTCCATGTACACGGTATCGATCTTCGGGCCTACGAAGCAAAAAATCTCTTCCAAAAATACCAATTGAAATTGCCACGGTACACATCAATGTGCTTCAATGCAGCCTGTATTTTGCACAATGTTTCCAATAGTGTGCTCAAGCGCGGTAGAATAGCATCGGAAAGGTCTTGCAAACGGCATAGTTGTAGGTAGCAAACCTCTGTTTGAGACATATCGGCCATGGCTTTAGACGATAGTTGAAACGAAGAAGTAGAGTGAAAAAAGTTGTAGGGGGCTGCTTGGAGAAAAGTATTCTGCAAATTTAGAGTACATTCTAGTTTAAGTACACAATCTTCAGCACATTGCAAAATAGGTAAATACAAACGTATCCAATTCAAACAACAAAATAAATAACGTACAGTACAACCTGCGTACACCCTTCTACCAAAAATAGTTATCGTTTCCCTAGTGCATACGTATGCTGCACAGTACTGCAAACGTATACCCTTCTAACAAAAATAGTTGTAGCCTATGTATTGCATACGTAGGCTTCGCAGTTCTGCAAAGGTATACCCGTCTAACAAAAATAGTTTTCATCTATGTAGTGCATACGTAGGCCACATAGTTCTACAAACGTATAACCCTCTAAAAAGAATAGAAATTAGCTATACGTTGCATACGTAGGTAAATTCGTACTTGATATGTATTGACGTCTGAAACCAGTACTGAATAAGAATGCAATGCATATGTACTTAGTAAAGAACTAAGTATGTAAACGATGAATTTAATGCTGGTTTCAAGAACATCTTGAGACGATGAAGACAATATGTACACGTATACATCATGCGGGAAATTATTGTGCAACACCAGTTCTCCACTTAAGGGGCAGAGGCGGTACATGTTTCATCGAAACGTGGTCACCAAATCTCTCATTCTCTCTCCGGTTCTCGCAGTGCGACATGAGTTCTTCTTCGCATGGACCGCCTTCACGGCGTGGTGGACGCCAGTCAGAATCAGCCCGTGCATCATTGAGACATAACCGATGAGCTTGCGCAGGTGGACTTAGGGACTAGAACAGAGCCTCCCCAAAATGATATGGAACCTCAGAACCCTGAAGAGATTTAATTGGACTCCTGTCGTTCTTCTGGCATTCAAAAGGAAGGATATAGGACGGTTATGCGCTTTGCTGGGAGACTTCGTCAAGGCATTCACTATGGAGCAAAATATGTCTGAGATGCAACGGCAGAAAATATTCGTCAAGGCCTAGCAGGTCTGAAGTCTTCATATCCAGAGTACCAACCAGTCACTTGCACACTTCTAGCGTGTTGTGGGACGTGCAGTGCAAACAGCTACCGAGCAACTCGATGTCTGCTCCAATATTCGGGGGTGGGTGTTTCGTATTCGTATGTGCAAGTATTTTGGCGCAGTTCTGCTTGGTGCAGAGATCGAAGGAATATGCTGTGGATATAAAAGCTCCAGATCGCTTAGAGTTTCTTTCAGACGAGTGCATATCGATTCGCCACTTGAAGACTTATATCGCTTACCTTCTTTTCAAACGCTATCAACACACTTAAATGTGTTATTTGCAACCATTGTCACATTCATGGATACGAAGTACGTTTGGGGTGGAGGTCCGTCATTTCTTCGACTTCAAGGCAATTTGTCTCTTTCTGTTCCAGGCCAGGACGTGCGCTACACATATTTTTGGGCGTAAGGTCCTCCCAGTCTTAATTCACGGGATTATTATTCTTCTTTCACGAGGAAAATGGTGTCTAACCCCAATATTCGGTACTTGGTTCCAAAGTTACACCATTTCTTGCAACGACGACCACATATTGTCCGACAGAGATAGAGAAACTAGTTCAGACCAGACCAAAGTGTTCTGAGTATATCAAACGCAGACGAGTTTACTCTGGACATCTCTTCAGACTCTGTTCAGGAAGGAATAGTTTTGCAGAATTATCAAGGTGCCCATAAAGCCGAATTCGAGGTGAACTCCGCTGCTGGACCTTTACCATTGTACAGAGGGAACAGAGGTCCTGTCATGAGAGATTTCGTCGTGGAGCCAAGTAGACTGTTCATGTTGAAAGCCCCAGGTGCCAAGGTGGTAGGGGGAAGAGAATCGGATCACATGTCAACCGGAAATCTTCAACATCAAGTTGTCAAGTACGAGGGTTTGAAAAGGGCTTTTCCACTGCTCTACCCTTACGGTATGTTTCATGCTCCATATGATACAGCAAAATATATTTCATCAAGGGATGCGAATAACAGAGACGAAAGAATCCTCACACGGGCAGAACACTCTAAGCAGAGACTGTAAACCGATAATGTGCTGCTGAACTCTGGTACTCTTCTTCAGCAATGGTTGCTTCGTAATAGCACAAACTTTGAAAAATTGAGACTTCGTTACTTGAAAACAGAACAGATGAGAATGGTTGAAGAACGTGAGCTGTGAGCTGGAACTGATACCGAAACAGATGAACTTGGACCTCCCGGTAATCTCTTCCTTCCAGGTAATTACCAAAACTCTGCATCGTACTGGAGACAAAAACGACTGGATGCAGAAGAAATTGTCTCTGGACTGGGCTCCCCGAAGCTTTTCGTCACAGTAACAATGAGCGTATGGCGGGAAGAGATTAAAAGGCTTAGTATGGACAGCGAAAAATTTGGAGCATTTTATCCCAAAGGAGACAGAAGCCGTCCTTTTAATAGGCTTGATCTTATTGCGAGAGTGTACAACCAGTATGAAAATTCAATCATGCACGATTTACAGAATAATTCAGAGCAGCTCTTTGGCTTGAAATGAATTGGGATGGCCCAAACCTGAGTTCCAGGAGAGAAATACTCCACATCATCACATTCTTCTTTTGTTGGAGGGGGGCTTAATTGAAGATCCTGAGATCATTGACACTGTGATCAACGCAAAACTGCCTTAGAGTGACTTGCCTGAAGACCTAGAACTCCGAAAACTGGTGAAGAAATTCAATATGCACAGACACTGTCCATATTGCTGTGGTCGTACCTCTGACGCGAGGTGCCGATATGGGTATGATCGACAAGACCTTATGTCTGAAAAAATAGAAATGAATACACAAATCGATTGACGTATCGAAGAATAAGAACAGAAGATTTGAAAGTGGTACCATACAATCCAGACCTCACAATGAAGTACAAGGCTCAAGTCAATGTTGAAAGAATCCAAGGTGGCAGCGCTGTACCACACCTGATGAAGTATGCTTTTAAGAGTGCCAAAGAACAGCATTTGGTTGTATCAAGTCGAACGGAAAGCCAATCAGTTGCACAGAGCGACATGCTTCAAAATGAGATCAAGGCGTACATGAGCGCCAGAGTGGTGGGCACGGTTCAGGCTGCATGGAACCTCTTTGAGTTCAGGCCTATTCGAATCAATCTAACTGTACAGGAACGTGACACATATCTCCATGGAGAGCGACTGGTTTTGATACGAAACGTAAGGCTGCCTAGACGTCTGAAGTCTTCCCTGCTGGAAAGATATTTCAAACGCCCTTCCCAATACATGGACTTGGACTACATGACATACTACGAGACTGTAATTGTATACTGTAAGCTATTCCGCTCTGTACCACAGTCTGAATCTACTTAGGATGGAGGAAGTCCACGAATTTACGTCGTGAAACGATCCGAAAATGATCGAATTGGGAATCGAATTAGATTTGCTTCTACAGCAAATCCCGAACTCTTCGCTCTTCGAATATTGCTCATGAACTCCGCATTCAGCTTCTTCGATGATTCGAAACGTGTTGGGAGCAAATCCTACTGAACTCATAGAGACGCAGCAGTAGCCCGTGGACTATATATCCATGGTGACGAGTACAAACGGCTTTTGATGAGGCAGTAAGATAGCATTCTAATCCGGGTAAGCTGTGTTAAATGGTGTTAAATTTCTTTCAACAAGGGGAAATTCCTAAAACTGTGGTTGAAAAGCATGAAAGAGCTTCAACTGCAAATATAACTAAGGGAAACAGAGCATAAAGAAGAGAAGCACTACACCAAAGAATCATTGAGATTTCGAACAGACATGGTAGTCACCTTACCAGAAATGATCCCTTCTTTCATCATACTGTATCAGAACTTCATCTCGGAGAGAGCAAACTGCAATCAGCACAGAAACGAGCTGAAATACGTCGCAGCTCTTCTTCGAGGTTCAAGCGAAGGTTGAAAGAGTGATATGATGATCTCAAAGAAGGCGCAAAGAAAGTCTTTGACAAAGTATTGAGAGACGTACAATATAGAGAGAGAACGAGAGAGTCTGAAAGACTCAACACACACATGGAAGGGCTTTCTTCTTACAAAGACGAGCGGGGACAGTGGAGACGTATCTCCTATCATTTCTGAGAAATACTACTGAGCAGGAAGGGTTATTGATGCTGATGACAGCCAATACAGGTACTGCTGCTGCACTATATGAACGCAGGAGAACGTTGCACAGTTTAATTGGATTGGGATTCGATGACAACAAAAATTGGCAAAGTAGAGAGCCTTGGAGACTTTCCAAGTACAAACCACGATTAAGGAAAGCAGAACTATTCCTTAGGACTGTTTTGGTTGTGGTTGATGAAGCTTCAATGTGCCCGAATATGCTGCTGGAGCCGGAGGTGAATGCAGTGCGGCAGGTGCATTTAAACTAGTGCTCTCGTGTGGTTGTGACAATGAGCAGGGGTCTACTGAAACCTCCACTGCTCACTCTTTGAACGAGCCATGCTTTCTTCCACAAGAAGAGGTACCAGGTCTATGACCTTCACCTTGCTTCACAACCACGCTACTGGTCACCAGAGCTCGGGCAATGGCCGCGATTTGGTTCTTACTTGTCAGGACGACGAATATGCCGTTGAGTCGAACCGAGAGCCACACCTCGAACACCAACGCCAGGGCCCTGGAGACGACTAGTACGGCCTCAAGTTTTCCCTCGAGTCTGAGCACGAAGACCGTCTGGAGACGAACAGCAACACCCTGAGTCTGATCTTGGACCTGAGATCGAAGAGCATCTCGGAGAAAATGGGCCTAGCTCTGAGCATGATCTCAAGCCTGAAGCCGAAGGCAGCCTCGGAGACGAAGAGCACAGCCCAGATTCTGATTTCTAAGACGACTAAAATGGCAGTGCAACGAACCAGGATATGCACCATATGAATCTCATCCTGGATGAGCTCTTTCTGAAACCAATCCCAGATGCATTGGAATTTTCCGGGCAGCTAACGGACTGCAATATATTCCTGAATTACGATGCGGTTGACAAGGTTAGGCACGGCGTCAGAAGGTGGAGTATGTGAACGCGGCCATTTCTAGTTACGGGAAAGTGCCTTTGTTTCGTATGCAAGTCCTTGCGTTTCAAAGATTCTCCGCTTTGTTTATTTTCAAGGGTTTTAATCAGCTCTGCCAATTGTAACAAGCTATTCAACTACCTCCTCACGAGGAATTTCATAAGGCCGGAAACGATCAGGAGGTGTACGTAGATTAGCTCGAAGACTACACTATGGATCCGACCAAGAAACTGATGATTTCAATCAACTTTCTGAAGTCTTGGCAGCTTTTCACCGAAACTGGATCACTCGGGAGGATATCATTATAAAAGTTTATGAACCAATAAAAAACAAAAGACAGTGTTGAGACGCGATGCAAATCATCGAAATTCGCAGATTCAGCCCATTTAGGGGCGATCCACGAGTTAGCGCAACTCTGAACCTAAAATCAGATGCGAATTCAACTGTCAGACGCCCTAACTGTAATGCCTCCAAGGGGCAACGCCACGACATCAACCTTATAAGCTGGTAAAGAGAATGCAACTTGGTTGCGTTCACGTCGCGTATATTTGACACAACTGCAGACGCACCTCGTCTTCACAATCTTCTCACCCGGAAGAGCTTTCACTTTATCTTCTTACCAAAAATGTCCCGCAGCAAAAGAGAATGTCTAGATCTGCTCTGTTCTCGTCGCAAACTATATCTGGTTTTATACAGGACAGGAAAATCACGAAAACTGCAACAACAGAAGCAATATATCTTGTGCCTCCTCTAGAACTCGTGATACGAAGTAAATCGCAATGAAACAACCAAGAAAATCATAAGTCGCCAACGTTTTTCTACACTGCAGCACATACAAGTCTTTTTTGAGTTTGGTTTCAAATGACTTAATCGTGTGTGAAAACTGCATTTTATCTTGCTTACATTCACTTTGCGCCAGCCATTACAAAGAAAATAACGCCATAAATCGCATATAGCTGCCGCAGTTGGCATAGAAGTTATGCTTTTTGTATGCCTTCGACTTTTGGCAGGTGGAAGCTAATTGGACGTTGGATGGCCATACGGAATAGAAACCTCAACAACTTAGGCCATGTTTAACAAAAAAATCTTTGCTGTCAAGAACTGTCAGCTGTCGATACGATTTGCCCAAACAGAGCAAGAATTCAAAATGAATACTAACCATTTTTGTAAGCTTCGTAACCGTCCACTATGTGGCTTGATTGCAGCACTTGATGGAATCGCAATTAAAATTCAGAAGCCTCGTCTCTATGACGTTCCAGATACTCGCAAATTCTACAATTTCTTTTTTTTTTTTTGCGATATGCGTTCAGCCTTCTGTACAAGAAGATAGCAACGAATGTAGAGTTCTTTCACCGTACGCTGGTCAGGGGTTGGGGCAAAATGAAGACACTTACAACCCCTACCTTTCTAGTTGTCGCACTATCGTTGAACAAGCCTTCGGTATGCTTACAAGCAGGTGTTAGAATTAGTTATTATTTACCCTTCTTTGACTATAGTAGGATGTAGTATCAGTTCTAACGTGCATAAACTAGCTAGTTTTATTCTACTCGATCTCCTGAAGAGATCGGTTACCCATTCCCCATACCACACTGGTCTCAAAGCCGAGTTGACATCTTTGGACACCCTATCTGTATGAGATGACAACATATTCATGTCAGAGAAGTCTTGGTTGACCACGTGGACATATTTGCTGTAAAGCACACGTTGCCTACTACTCATAACGTGGACATACACTTCACTCGGTACAGCATGGATCGAACTGTCATGGACGATTCCCGAGGGAGTCGTGCCAAGTCAACACTGGCACCCTGGGTCCATGCCAGATCATCAAAGACCTTGTCTGATGACAAGTCATCCGCATTGATGGAATTTGCCAAGTCCAAACGACGAGATCCGGCATTGAACCCGGTAAACCAGTCGCGTACGGAGGCCAGCACGAGCACCAAGCATCGTACCGTTTAACTCGGACGAGTTCTCATCGACTAGTGGCCCTGATAGAACTAGACTAGACACTCTATATAAACCCCGATGGATGTTCCGAACTTCTAACTCGGATCATCACCATCGACTTTAAACCAATTAAACCAATGCACCTCTGTTCCTAACAGCAGGTTTGGTGTGTTTTAGTCTACGATAACGTATCCATTGAGAAAAGTTCCTGTCATCATCTTGGTGGCATGTAAGCTGCACAACTTTATTATCAATAACGCAGATCATACAATATTCGATTACATCCCAGCCAACGAAGAAAACCACGTACATGGATCACCAGTTGTCCATTTTCGAGATGCACTTCACATGGAACGTGATAGTTGAGGTCACGAAATTGGTCTTGCTGATCATCAACATTGCGTGGCAATGTTTCTGAGCAGTAGCAAACAATGGGCTTCATACGACGAAGAACAACACAAACCCGTCAGTGAAACAACAAGAATGTTGGTAAAGGTAGCAATCCACTGTTTCCGTCGCCTGCGCTCAGAAACGCCTCTCTGCACGTTTACAGCTCCGTGACAACGAGCTCCAGTCTGCTTGGAGCCTCTACTTTCCCCGCCAGATTCAGCACCTAATCCGCCGCGCTACGTGCATCGCACGCCAGTAGCAGACACTGCAAGTGCGCTTCAATCTCATCCAGTGCTACATCTTCCGCGCTGATTGCAAGCTCATTCGCACCTCTACAGAGCTCTAACGCCTTATTAAGATCTCGCAACGCGCTCACCTCCAAAAAGTGCATAGCGCTCAAAGTTCGATCCAATTCAATCACTCTGAGCGAGCGCTTGCACCAGCTGTCTGTTCCAAGCGGTCTATACAAGTCTGCAACATCTGCCCTCCTACCTTATTCCACTCGTGCTTTACCGGGGCTCTCTCCAAGGTAGACGCCACGGGTACCAGCTCTCTCTGGTGCGCCTCCTGCGCCTCCTTGGACGTGTCGACGCTCCACTGCTCGTCTTCGTCCTTGTCATCAATGGCAGTAGCAAAATTGGCAGCGGAGAACTGCAGCTCGCCCGGCGCAGCGTCAGCGTGCGTTACTTTCTTCGCAGCCTTCTTCGCGGCCTTTCTCTTGCACCGTTTGTCGTCGGTATCTACAAGCTCGCCAGTGGCCCTGCAAGCCTTGGCGGCCGTGCGAGTGGCCTTGTCTTTCTTTCCGTCGACCTTCTTCTTGCGGCCGTCGGGCGGGCTGTTGACAATGTAGGTGCACAGCTTGTAGATCATGTGACAATCGGCCTCGGCGGCACAAGCGTTGCAGAGCTGAGTGATGAGGCCATTATATTTGACCTTGACGTCGGTCTCAGGCAGGGAACAGCTCTGGTACAACAGGAACGTCTTGATAAATTTCTGCAGCGCGTCTGCCAGCGCGGCGTGGCTGAAGAACCCGATTAGAGGAAGATTTTGGCTCACTTCTCAACACATGATGAACGAATGACTGGCATTGGAGACCTGTTCCAGCTTTCCCTTCATCGTAGAGTTGCGTTACGTGGTACAATACAAGAAATCAATCATAAATATTGCGCATTAAACATTCCAAAGTTCCTCCAAGACCTTCTTCTCCTGCTCGCTTGAGGGATTTGCTAGCATGTCCTTCACCTTCGCGATGGCCTCCAACAGGGCCTTTGTGCTTCCAGCATGGGCTTCAAATGCTTCAAATCATACCTTATCGCGCTCTACCTCCTCCTTCTGTCACGCCACATGTTCCTCACGCGGTGTAAGTGCCACAGCCAGACGCTCCAATCTAGATATGGCAGCGCTACGGATATCAGCTTTCACTCGTTTTGATTTGGACTGTTATACCCCAGGCGATCCAAAGCCATACTGTGACACTTCCAACCCAACTCCAGCTTCCTGCAGAAAATCAATTCGTAGCGCTCTGGTGCAAAGCAGTTTCAGAGAAGAATGTGCTTGTACAAAGCAAATGGCGTACATAATGCAAATCTTACCGTCTGCATAGATTGCAAAAGCTTCCGGATCTCCCTGAACTGATGCTTCATACCGTGTTACGTATGTACCAAACAAGCTTTTGATCTCTGTGAATTTTCGTTTACGAATCACACCATATCGCACATGAGTACGTAGAGCTGGATTAGTTGAACGTATTTCTTCACGCATCACGCCTCCAGCGAGTACCAAGATCGGCTCAGTCCAAAAGTAAGGATCGTTAAATAAAGGAGCTATAGATTCAGACCATGGGTATACCTGTTGAGTGTCCAATTCCACTCTTTTCATGCTATACATTAGTTTCTCCCGAATCGTAACCATGCAAGCATCTATTAGAATATGCAGCAGTCTACAAAATACCACTGCTGCAAAAGAATGTCTACGCGGGGACTGCAGAGAAGAAACTGCATTTGAGGTCCAAACGGTGGCTCTCCAATGAGTATTACACTACCGGCAAAGACAGGTATGTCTCTTTTAAGCCAAATAGCTGCTTCTTGATCATTAGAGTTGCGTGTAGCTCGCACTGTTGTTGCCGGTAGTTCACTGGCAGGAGCGCAATCAATACTACTTGCGTCAGCAGATAGATCAATCATCTTACATATTGTTGCAAGGCTCACCTTCCGTTGTACCATTTTGCTTGTCAATAGACTGCGTTTGGTGGTAAGTTTTGCATTTTGTCCGCCAATGACGTTCAAAAACTTAAAGGTCAGTTTGCAATGATTGTTATCGAAAGGAAATTGCTCCAATGTTTTGATACTGCTTTGTATAGTTGTTCGTATCAATACAGAATTTTCTGCAGTTGTAATTGCGTCGTCGGTGTTAAATGGTGTTTTACTTGTCCTCAGGGTATTGAGCTGCGGTAAGGCCGCCATTGAAGGCTGCACTAATCGTCGCAAGTAGAGCGCTGTTGCGAAAACTGGGCTAATGTTAAACGGTGGAAGAGAACGGGTTATGCATTACGGTAAGAAAATGGAAAAGCAGTTTTCGTTTAGCGATTACTGCGGCAGCTGGAAGGCTGCAAGTGGAAACAGAAAGTGTGTACTGACGTATGCAATGTGTCATCCTCTGATTCGATGTCCTCGGTCTACTTGATTTAGAGTTTTGATTTCGTCAAGTCGTGGAACGGCCCTTAGAAAAGTAGACTCGTTGAGCTACTTGCCTTTGTGTGCGAAAGAACTCGATACTCGAGCAGAGTACCGATAAGCAAAGAAAGGTATCCCAATAAAAGAGCTTCCCCAATCATAAAAGCAACATGCAACAGATCCTGTTCTGCAATCATTGTTTCCAAAGTATAGATCCCCATGGACCAGCGTAAGAGAAATTTCGTAGGCATACAACTCAGCACACAGCTGTTCTACAACCGTAGTGGCAGCACAAAGCTCTCTTACTTTTACTGAACTCCCAATGATGGCAATTGTGCTTTTAATTCGGACCCTTTCCACTGCTCTCGAAACCCCCAACATGTCAATCTGCTCAGCACCTAACATTCACAGGCGATGGAGATGGGCAATATATCTCCGTTGTAAACCTGCCAAGTTTATGATACTCACTTCCAGATTTTTGTTCTCAGTGTCATAGCTTCGACCGCCCATTTGTAAAAAAGCATTTAACTGGACATTGACATCTAGAACAGAGGGTACGTACGCAGAACTTGAGGCAATGAAATTCGTCAGGGGCACCTACACAGAATCCATTTTCGCAGTCAGTCTTGACGTAGAGCACAATGGGAGTGTTGTTGCCAGCCAATGGAATGCCTCCTGATACCCGATATTGCAAAATGTTGGACCGTGCGTTACAATGAACTTGGAGCACGGGTCCATTCAGCTAAATGGCCTTTTGCTTCAACACAAAATGAACCCAACTTGAAACCTTCGAAAACCAACCGACATTTCGCCGGGGACAAAAAAAACTATCAGCCCCTCGTTCAGATGAGTTGGGACCAAGAATTTCATCTACAAGGGATGAAATAAGACCGCCACATATGAGCCCTTTCTTTTCAAAGCTCCTGATATCCTTCCGTGATTCCCATTTGTACATGGCATCAATAATCTTCTCTCGCCTTCTCAGATCCATAACAAGAACTAAACGTTGATTATTAGTTTCGCCCTGCATTTGTACAAATTTCGATTCCGAAAAGATCAAATCCATTCCAGTTGACTCCAGCACACTTCTACTCACGGCTTCTGGATTGTTTTCCCAAAAATCCTCTCTGCAGTCCCTACTCTGTTCTTAAACCGAGATATGGACATGAGGTAGCATGTACTTCTCCTTACCGCTTTGCAGAAGAACCATGATTTCATTCTGGCTAGCAATGATGAAATGAGCAGGTTTCTCATCACATAGTGCTTTTTATCTTAGAGTGATGCCACGAAACTTTTTTATCCAGCTTACGATGTCCGGAAGAATTGCTTCACAAGCCCAAATCGTTTCTTCTTGCTCCGCAACATTGCGTTTATCATAATGTTCTAGTTCGAGGTATAAAATTATGATTTCCACTAGCAGATGGGACACTAAGCAGACTTCTTTTAACTTTTCTTTAGGTAAGCATTTTGACCACATTTCGAAATGTGTATTTCTGGCTGCTTCGTCGGTGAGAGCATCGAATCTGTTTTCAGTAATTGTAATATAGTTGAAGAAGGGAATGCCCAAGAACATTTGAGACCAGGCCAGCACGCAAGGGCACCGTTGTGGTACCACATTTGTTTACATGTTATCCATCGTGAAACATCCGTTGACGAGTGCACTGGAAATGCCATATGAAGCAAAGGTGGTACAACGGTTACCAAATTCATTCGAAAAGACCTGTAATTGCAACAAGTATGTAGAAAGAGGACGTTCTAGAAGATGTCGTAGTATTGTAGATGCTCTTGACGCCAACCAGGAAGTTGCTAGGATGGGAAGCCACGTTTGTCGAAGTTAATCAACAACACCAACAGACTTGACCTGAAATTTAACAAGGGAGCTCAGTATGAACACATCAAGTCCTTTGTATAACGAAAGAGATCCAAGGTGTAACAGCAGGCTTAGGTCATCGTCGACGTGAATAAATTTCGGCAGAAACGTAGTGCCAAACGTGTGGACTAATTTCGCCACCAGCTTCGGTTCACAGAATTATGGCAAACATATCTTCAAGAAAACACATGTGTCCTGACGCTCTTGGAGTACTGCGGTTACCATTGCGCTCAATGCATGGGACGGTTCTTCAACACGAAGCAAAGTGTAGTGCCACATATTTGAAACCTGCCTCAAGCTTCCAGGAACAAGGTAAATCTCTTTGGATGCGAGAAATTCATGCACTGAAGTTGACAAATGACGAAGCCAGCCACGCCCCCACCATGAAACTTTGGCTTTGTATGTACCTACACCTAAGAACTCCGAATGGACGCCAGTTGGAAGATTTGCGACATCAAACGTAGAGTGCACTGGAAACCAATCCATGGCTGCAAGGCTGTCGCTTCCTGCCCAGTGATATCTGCTTAGGATACTCGACAGGTGCTCACCATCGAATATAATAACTACATCGTTGTATTAAGGTGGAGTATCGGGGTTGAACAAGACAAGATTTTGGGCGTAACCAAAAAGGGAAAGAGAGCGGGTCAGCGCTTCGCAAAGGTCGTCGAGTTGTGTGCTCTATGACTCAGTCCACGGGACTTTACCAGTTTTAGGTGGGCACACTTGTGGCAGCATGTACCTTTCGCCAACTTTTGCCACAAGCAGAAAACATCTTTTGGCAGCTCGAATGAGCAGGCGAAACACATTAGGTGCTCCGCCATGATTCGCCTCGTGCTACAGTGGGTTGGAAAGGTGGGTGGTGGTTGCCACCTCCAGTTTCACATTTTGACTTGCAGACTGCAAGTTGAGTTGAGCTCATGCAGTTGCGGGTGCGCAGTATCCATTGTCACACGTGTTACGTGTGCGCAACCATGTCATGCGACACGTGACCCCGCACTGCGTGGCTTCAGAGAGGGGCGTCATTGAATGGCTAGCGAGGACGAGCACCAGTGTTGAGGGTATAACCACAACCTTAACTCGTTCATATACGTGACACACACGTATTACGTGAACGTTCGACGACGAGCACCAGTGTCGAGGGTGTGCCCACACCTTTAACACGTTTACATAGGTGTCACACACGTATTACGTGAACGCGTTTGGTAGCTATCTGGACGTTCTTCTTAGCTAGCTGTTAGCGCTGCAAAAGAGCAGCGCCAAGAATTTTTATTGTTGTGTCTGTGTGTTCCTTTTTTTTGCTTTCAAGTTCATTGTGTAACCGAGGGCAGTGAAGCAAACTTACTTATATGCTTCTCGGTTGTAACAGAACTCTTACACGTGGCAAGCAGCTGGAGGTTTACTTGCCATGATACTGAATAGAATACAGAATAGCAATGTCGTTGCTAACCTATGTCATTGCTGCCTTACACGTGTTTCACACGTATGAAACGATCCCCTCCCCCGCGCATGCCACGGGTTCCGCACTTGAACTCTACATAAACTGTAGTCAACCTCTTCAAGTTGTCTCTCGTAGCTTGTGTGATATAGAATCGCCTTCCGACTGTTTTTCAACTTCTGATAAACGGTCGAAAGTCAATGTTCGCGGATTCCTTTGTACAGGATCAGAGTTGCAACTGCGGGTGGCCGACTCAACATAGGTTCACAGTTTAGTCTGTGCGCTCTTTTAGCTACAATGCAAAGTCGGAATCCCCCAAAAGAGCGTACACCACATTTTGCTCGACTGCAGCCAAGCAATCCTCCAATATGTCGTTCTTTGCGTTATCGTCCCCCTTATTCAAAGTAGTTCCACTGCGATCAACCATTTACTCCTCGTGCTGATACTGCGGATATGTTTCATGAACTCTTAAAAGAAAGTGGAACTTTAGATTCAAACTCTGCCGGCACTTCTACGTACGCTTCTTTTTCTTCATCAGGTGGTAATCGGCAATCTTCTTCGAGTAGTTCGTCTTCTCTACGTTCTTCTCATATTTCTGCAGGTGGATCATCTTCGAATTCTGTTCAAACGTCACGCGATGAGTTGGCCATTGAAAAGCTATTGGTTTAAGATGGAACCAGTCTTGGAAACAAAATGTTTCGACACGGAATGGTTTATGCATGTGCGTCGTCTCCAGGTGGCATTGATCAATTTCATGAGATTGATATCAACTCAATTTCACTTTTCAATGAAGACGGGGACTCTGTGTCCCGAACCATGATTGCTGACACTCCACATGCACGGCGCCAAAATCCGCAGAAGAAATTTCGTGTTCGCTTAGGTGTTTCGTCATCTTCTACTCCTGGTAGACAGGGGTATACCCAAAGGATATTGGATGCCATTCGGAGATATACAGGATGTAGCATCATTATTGGAAAACCTGCTGCTCGTTCACCTGTCCCTGGCCTACGACACTTTCATGATCCCCACTGTCACAGGCCATTCCAGCACCAGAATAGCGGCAATATTTTTCTTGCTGCTGCTACGAACTGCGCCTATCAGATGGCTCTGTACCATTATAGGTTGAGCACGAAAGCTGCAGAGTTTGCAGGTCGACTGGAGAATGCAATGTTTCAGTTTACTCATGTACTGGCAAGTGTTGCTAGTGCATCAAATGCAATTCAAACTTCTGGTCTCGGGCTTGACCTTCGACGTATACGAAACTACATGTAAACTTTGGTTTCTTAGCTTGTTTCCCTGGTCTTCGTTGGTACCTGGTTCGTTTTCGCAAGAATTCTGGAATAGACCATGTCATTTTCATTGATTCTCTGAAAGGGATCATATTCGACAGTGCCGATTCCCGTCATCTTAGACTGTCTATGGCTTCTTTGAAACTTTTTGGTAGAAGTGAGTGGCGCAATCCTCGCGTCGCGGAAGTAAGAGAGATGTAATTCACACATTAGCAATAGCAAATAATCATATTGAAACATGCAAAATGCTTAGATACGCACATGCAGTACTCATGAGTTTTCAATAAATCACATGCTTCTTTCTTAATGTTCTAGCAGCAATGGGCGTCGGTGATACAGATTTAACTTTCTTGCATGAACAGGTTGTCTTGTCACTCTACCATGCGTACTCTTCGGTTCATAGTGAGGGTGAATGGCGCTAGTCACACGGCATGGGCCGAAATACTTGTATGTAAAGGCCGGCCATTTTTTAGCGGGATTAAGTGCTTTGCCTTTGCAGATGAGCGCCTCATCACCAACGTTAAATGTGATAACTCGCATATGTCTATTCTTCGGTTGAGATTGATCTTCAATTCTCTTGAATCTTCTCGAAATCAAAGTATCTAGTTCCAATTTCCGATGAGCTTCAGCGGCACCTAGAAGTAATGGGGTGGCGTCATCATTAGTGATTCGGGGAGGAATTCCGTAGAAGTGTTCAAAAGGTGAACTGCCTCCTAGAAGTGAATGGTGCCGATATCCGTATAGGATACCGGGAATTGCTTCATCCCAAGAAGTCTGAGACTCTAAAACCGTTTTCCTCATAGCATTCTTCAAAGTTCCAATCATCTTCTCAGCTCTTCCATTTGAAATTGGAGCATAGGCCAATACGGTTTTCCAGACAATGCCATGCTCACTCATAAAGCTCGTTAAAGTGCTTGCGGTAAAGCAAGTAGCATTGTCAGATATGATCAGATGAGGAGGCCCAAAGGAATAGATTACTTCCTTCTGCACAAAGTCGACAACGACTTGAGCTATGGCATTTTGTGTAGCCCAAGCAAGAGGCCATCCAGGTATATGCTCAACTGCGACTACCATGAACCTATTTTCTAAAGTTGTGGCTGGAAATGGTCCGGAAAAGTCAATTGAAAGTATGTGAAACAAGCCCGTGAGAGGATACTGCAGTGTCGTCCTGTATGTTGGTATGGACACAGCTGGTTGACATCCGTGACAACAGATCACATAATCAATGATATCACGATGAACGTTCGGCCACCAGTACCTGTCCTAAAAAAATTTCTTAGTACATTGAACATCCCAGTGCCCAATATCATCATGAAATGTTTCCAGAATTAACGTTCTTGAAGAAAGTGGAGGGATTCTTCGGAGGCCCTCGGAGCTACTTCTCATCAGTCTATCATTCCAAACAGCAAACATCTTTGCGTTTTGGCGGATATTTCCTCCACTTCTGGGGTTTTTCTCCAAGATGTCTTTACCGTTGAGGTGTCTCAGAGTATTTTCCAAATGATTCTCCATTCTCAATGAATACACGTTTCCCATAACGATACAGCTCGCATCATGATAATGTTCTTCGATATCATCAATCATAATTCATGACAAATAGTTGGCCGCTTGGTTCTTCTTCCCTGAGCGGTACTGAATCTTGAAATCGTATTTGGCTAGAAAATCCATCCATCTCGCAATTCTTCCGTGTATACTTTCTTCTTAAATGCGTACTGCAGCGTTTGGTGGTCAGTTATCAATGTAGAGGGAAGGACTGAGTTCAAGTACACCCTGAACTTCTTCAGCGCAAATATGACTGCAAGTGCTTCACGTTCGCATGCTGAATAGTTTCTTTCTGCCGATGTCATAGTCTGACTTGGATATTGTATGGGGAGCAGCTTGTTATCTTCTTTTCTCTGAGCAAGATCAGCACCAAGCGAAACAGAAGAGGCATCTGTTTCTACAACAAATGGCGATTTGAAGTCAGGAAATGAGAGCAGAGGTGGTGTAATATCCCCTTCATAACAGATGAGGTTCCACAGCCACCGTTATCTTTCTAGTGGTAGATTCTGGAGATAAGCCAAGTCCTTCTGCAAATGAAAGAGAAATAAGACTCGGTACTCCTCCCGACTCCTATAATTCTGCAACAGGCGTTCCATAAACCTTCACTGAGATAAGTTTTAGTCTTCTAGTCGGTGAATCTGTCTACGTAGCAGTCATTGCTCGAGGTGCAACATTCCTCAAGAATAACTTCTTAATTTGCTTCTTGGCTTCATCAGCGTCTCCGCGGAAAAGTTTTCCCAACGTGAGGCCACATGAGGCATTCAAAAGTTCAACCAACACGTTGTACATCCCAACATGACCCGGTATGTATGATTTGCGTTTAGTTGAAGCTTTCTTCTTTTTCGCTGTTCTTCGAGTGGAAGTTCTCTTCCGAATGGAGGGGAGTCGCATAGGCTCTTTCTACCCGACTTTCATAGGAACGGGCTGTATTGGATTCAGCAAGGGCGGAAGATCGGCTTCTGATGCCTTATGCTGCTTCGGCTGAGCCTGGAAATCCAGAACTCGTTTGGTAGTATTTACAATGTCTATTTCTTGATCTTCTGTAAAAAGGAATTCTGTGTAGGTGTTTGGGGCACCTTGAGGCTCCATAACCGAGGTTCTTGCAATAAGAACAGTTGCGAATCCTACTCTCTTGTGTTGGCTTACTCTGTGATTTATTCACTAAAAGAGAGAGTTGTGATATCTGCTCAGTCAGATCCTCCACCTTACTTTCCAAGGACTAGACGGACTGTTCTAAACGAAGCGTGAACTTCTTTCGGTTCATATCCACGAGATGATGAACCGTAAGCAAATGAATATGAAGACTGGAAGGACTTCAAACAAGTAAAATCGTCTTAACCGCCTTCTTGGAAGGCTCCTAATCATCCACTTCTCTCAGCAGAATGCACTGAGTAAGATCCATATGCTCCACGACAGCACTTCGAAGAAACCCATACTTGGGTTGTTCGATGTAACCTACCTTCTCAAAACACTGATCCATTTCGTTTAAATAATCATAAAGTTCCAGTTTTCGAAGTTGACATGCCATTGCCTTCCTGATAAGCTCTTGCAGTTCCTAAAAAACCGAAAACCGTTCGACTAGCGAACATTTTATTTCAGAGTATTTCAGAGCATATTAAAACAAAGCGCAAGCGCTTGAATTCGTATCATATTGAGAGGCAAATGCTTTACCATAAAGATATCTGATATTTTTTGACGTTCTCTTTTCATATGACTTTTTTTCATAATGATATTTTCATAGTAGAAGAAAAATTTGACGACATCATCTTGTGAACTGTCGTGGAAAACGTATATGCGAGAGCTGCACTAGAGGCGTCGGCCCTCCTCCAGAATACAATGTTTGCGCTGCAAAAGAGCGGCGCCGAGAATTTTTATTGTGTCTGTGTGTGTCTTTTTTTTCTTTCAAGTTCATTGTGCAACCGAGGGCAGTGAAGCAAACCTAAAGGGGAAGGGAAAGGAATAATTGGACAAAATCCAAACAAACGGCTGTATCTCCACAACAAATAGACTTTGGAATCCCTAATTAGTATCATTGACACCGTGACAGTTTTCAAATTCCTGTGCCAGAAAACTAGATTCAAAGGCTACCAAACGAATGAGTCCTCGTGAAAATAGTTCACGGTCCCGATTCAGACAAAACATTGCGTATGATCGGACACTCACGGCGCTTTGGCCCAATAAACAATCTTTATTTGAAACTCAAGCACCCTGAAACGTCACCCAAACCTCTGCTTCCTGCTCGTCGTTCGACGCCGCGCAATGGCGCGTTTGAGAGACATCGGGCGCTGATGGTCCTTGAAGCGCTCGATGCTCATGCGAGCAAGAAGAGCTCGCACGCGTTTGCGGTCCGTTCTAAAGCGCTCTGCTGCCTGTATCTGCAGCTGTAGTCTTTGATCAGCAGCACGAGAACGAGCAAGCTGCTTTTCTCGCTCTTCGGACTTCTTTGCTACGTCGCGCGCTCGTTTAGCCCTCGCCATCTCCAGCACAGTTTCTGACGTCATAACACAGCCATTTGTAGTGTCCACAAATCCACAGTCTAGCACACGCGCATCTGCGCCCAGTATCTTGTCCTTGTATTCTACACAGCGTTGTCGAAACAACTCTTCCAGTTCGTCCACGGACAGAATGCGATCAACAGCGCACGACGCCGGACGCGGTACATTCAGCAGACGCCCCGAATTAACAGGCCATAATCCGGCCCTACGAAAGCCTGCCTGAATAACTTCTCTTGTAAATGCACAATCATAACCTTCTCGAAGTAGTGCCATAAATGAAAACATATCTACACCCTTGTTCCTAGCACTGAACGTAAATTCACAGCTGATCCTATTCAAATGCGCTTTAAAAGCAGAAAATGTCACGACGTCTAGAGGTTGAGTTTTCCCAGATGTATGCGCCGGCAACACGTACACAATTATGTCGTTTTAGAAAAGCATTTCCAGAACTTCCAAAGAGATGTGGGCCCTGTATGCATCGTAAACCAACAGAACCTTTCGGCCGTTTGCAGTCAGGTCCTTGACATGGTCGACAAACCGTTCCGCCCAGGACCGAAAATTAGCGCTGTCAACGCCCCCTGTTTCCGCTCTTGTAGCAATGACAGACCCTCGTGGCAAGTTTACGGCCGGTGTTTCTTGATACGGAATTCCGTTACGCATCACAGTCCGGTACGGAATACGGGTGCCTTTGACGACGACCAACAAACGTCCGATTTCCCCTGCAGCGTTAACAACGGGCATCATCGTCACTCTGTGTTTGTAGCTGTAGTCGTTCATCACCATATCTCTAGACCCACCTCTTGCAAATAGACGCCTAGAAGACGTCCTCCCTGAAACAACCTTGTCTGGCGTGACTCCCACTTCATCAAGGTTAAAGATGCGCGAGGCGTCAATGTTGTTCTCTTCGACAAGTTTGCCGACAGTAGCGAAATGATGAGTTAAAGTCTCGGCATTTACCGCTTTGAATCGTTTGTTTTCTTGAGCCAGCGGCCTCACAAAACGTATTCTCTCGTCATGTCTCCTGCGAAAGCTACGAAAAAAATAGTCGGAGACATTGGTGTAGTTAAACGGTAAATTTTCCAAGAGTTCTGGGGAAAGCGTTTTGCAAAAGATTTGAATCGCTTCTCGCAAATGGTTCTGGGTTAGGGGCGTAACTCATTCGGCAAACCGCAAAAGAAGCTGAACAATACATTCTTCATCCTCATCGGGTAGTCCTTGACGCCTTCCAGGACGAGCATTGCGGTAGTATTTTAAACGGTAGTGAAGTGTGGATCTTGTCATGCCATATTCTTGTTCTACGGTACGGTATGGTCGTCCTGCTGCGAGGGCTGTTAGTGCTTTCTGAAAGAGTGACTCTCGCAACTCTTTGGACTAGTTGACCATGGTCGCTTGGCAAGAGTTGCGGGAGATCAGTCGGAGAAGGCCGTCGAGCTTCAGTGCCCAATAAGAGACATTTGCATACAGTTGCAGAATGTCTCATTTGAATCGGCCAGAAAGCCCGCCAAAATGGTTTACAGGGTCGCAAAATTGAATGAGAAGGTCTATTTTGGATTTTATCCACAGGTTTTTAAGATATCGCTGAGTTTTGTCCCAGAATCTTCAATTGGATCGTTGAAAATTGGGAAATCTTTAATTTTGGATATAATATTGTCGTTCAAGTAATGGCTTCGCGTTCAAATATTGCTACGCCCCCCCTTTACTTCTATGCTTCTCGGTTGTAACAGAAATCTTACATGTGGCAAGTTGCTGGAGGGCTACTTGCCATGCTACCCAGTAGAATACAGAATAGCAATGTCATTGCTGTCTTACACGTGTTTCACACGTATGACAATAGCCTCAACGGTTTGAACGTTTTGAGACTAATACGTTGAAATTTTTTACTTGAAAAGGGCCAATCCGGAACAAATGGCAAACACAACAAATCGTCCTCACATATCATGATCGTCACCGTCACGTTTTCTGCTCTCACATCTGTTCAAGGAAGATGCATTTGTGAACACGTTCTTCTTCTAAAGTAGCAGAACTGCAAGTTTCACATTTTGTCCCAGAAAGAAGCACTTCACGTTTCATACTTGTTCTTACGGAATCTCCCGCCGAAGCAAGCGTGATGCGCCAGAAGACTGCGAGAATCGGTACCATCGATGTTGCACAGTGTCATGATAATCACTGGGCGGGGTGGGATTCTTTTATACCGACGAAGCATATCGAAACCACTAAATCAACCTAGAATGATTGCTGGTTTGGTCACGGCGATGTGTGAATTCTCGATGGGAGCTATATCATTGCCAGTAGCTACAGTCGAACTTGAAGACACATGTCTCTCGCTTGTAGAGCTTCCCGTAGATGATCTTCACAGAGACAAGGAATTCCTTCGCGCCGTAGTGTTCCACGATTCGAGTGATGTGCGTGATTTTCATCATCTCTTGTGCGCAACGAAGGATTGGGCGTGTGAGGAGCAAAATGCAACCTGTACTAACTGTTGTCCGTCTCTGCAGGGCCCTTCTTATGGACATGTGCTAGGGTTGGAATTGCTCACCATGTTTAAAGCGGAATACGGAGAGCGTCTGCTTAATATGCAACTCGGTAACGAAGAATATGTTGAGCACGTGTTCAAACCGTTCAACGCAAAAGTGCGCACGGCAGTTATCTCGTCGGTGAAACCACTCATGAGGGCACGTAAGTCAAGGCACGAGACCATTATCCTCGAATGAGCATCTGCAGGAATCGTCATATTCTAACGTAGCGCATACGCAGTGGAAGCAGAACCTGGAGTGAAACAAGTGTTTCTTCTCCAACACAATCCAGATGACACCTTCAGCAAGTCGTTATACCGAATCTGGTATTCGTCGTCTCCTGTAGGGGGCGGCACTTTGCTTGCAGATCTCCAAGCATTGCTGTCAGCAGGGGATGATGTGCTGGCGAAACAAGGAGATGAAAGTTCGGTCATCACTCTGGGCAATAATGTACGAATTGAGCGATTGGAAGCTGCGACAATGCTGGTATTAACGCATCCGTCAAGTTCATGCGCATCGGTACAAAACGCGATTATCAGTTGTACAAGAGTACTCGCAAACTGTAAGTATAGCTTCTTTTTTCGTTTCGCGGCGACTAAACTGAGATTGGATGAGACGTTGACTAACTGCGAACGCAGTGTTCTCACTGATGCGAGGGCTTAAGGGTTCACATGGACAGCACTAGTAGTAGGGACTGGGCGGTTGGGACGAGATTCTCCAAAGAGAGGGGAATCAACGTCAAAACGACCACGGTTATTGAGGCCGACGTTAGGTCGAAGTCTGTGCTTGGTGAGACCAATGGTGAGACAGAAGAGTATGGCATCAATAGACCAAACAGCTATGAGACCGCGTATACAACCATTTTGGCGTCGGTTGAGCAGGGTGACTTCCGAAGCACCCAAATGCAAACCGTAGATAACGAACATGGTCAACCATCCCATCTCAACATAGTAAGCCGGCCACACAAGAATGGCCAAGAGAAGATGCAAAATATAAAAGGCCAGCGCGAACAAGCTGCCAGCAACGACAAAGTTAACGGGGCAGTGTTCGACGTAGATTCCGGTGTCATCTGACAACTCACTCGCCACTATGGAATAGAAATTGACGGCGATGGACATGAACCCGAAACCTGCACCGACAGCCGCACTCGTACGAAATTGATTCTTGACTCCCGGTCGGAGAAAAGCCTTTACATTATCGCCCAGCCGACCCAGAGTACGGAAACCATAGCTAAGTGCAAATCGCGCAAGTTCTTGCATTGTGACTGATAGAAACAACACCCAGGGGTAGGTCTTCTTGAGCGGAGGTACAGCTAACCAGAACGCGGCGGCGAGCATCAGCGCTATACACCAGGCGAATGCAGATAGGATTGCGATGACGAGGAGATGAGCGCGGCGTTGAAGAATTACAAGCCATAGCGCAAAGAAGGGACCAGTGGATAGGAAAAGTACACCGAAAGCGACCATAGTAACCATTATTGGTAGTTGTTGGTGTATTGCTCAACGAGTACTGAGGGAAGGGCGCTTCGCAGGCGAGCGCGTATCGTAGATACACCGAGCACTCGGAAAGAAAAGGCGAGGATCAGCGCGGAACGGCGGACATGAGTGCGGCGCGTAGTGTTTCGGTCCGCGGCTTACGGAATGAATGCGCAGACTGGTAGATAGTAGATAGCGAATGCGCAGACTATCGTAGTCTATATAGCAGATAGGATGAGTTCAACCAACAGCGTCCGACAGTCCAACAGCCAGCAGTACAGTAGCCGAAAGATACTGTACCCTCCGACAAGGAGATCACAGTAACCGATGTGAGCGCATCCCTCAAGCAACACATCAATTCAAGCAATATCTCGCCCAAGCGCTTCTCCTTCGTTCTGGCCTATTCTCGCCCTCGTTGCGGCTCTGAACGGAGGCTCCAAATCGACCTCCCAAGAGGCACGATGCAAACGTGCGCGCTTCGAGTGGGTATACTTCCAGGCGCGGCTTTGGGCGGTTTTCTGGGAGGCGTCATCGTGACTCGATTAACGGGGAGACTATCGCGGACGCGAGAACGGACGAGCCTTTTTGTGAGAAGAAGGGCACGGAGGCGATGCCCCCGTTGTGCCGGTTTCGGCATTTCGCGATGCACTCTTTGCGACGGCGAAGGTATTTGTGTACGTTTCAATTGTGCGATTGGAGTGATTCAGGGCGCAGATTGCTAACGATGTTTGCGCGCACCCCCTTTGTTCTTTTTATTACAGAGTTATACGGTGAAGGTTACGCGATTTCTGCCGTGCCCTTTATGCGTGATGCGCCGATACATCCCGTGTTCCATGTGCAATGGATCTGGAGTACGTCCCTCGGGCGGGTTGAGGCTGCATTTCGACACGGCCATCATAGCAATTCGTCGATGTTTCGATCAAGCGCGCAGCGCTTTACTACTATCCGCAGTAGTAGCGCACGAAGCGTACCTACCGAAAATGCGTGTGGTCCCTCAGGCGCAACGCGCACAGCACATGCTGCAGTCGACGTTGCAGGGCAGCCACACCAGCAGCGCTTTGTTTCCGAAACAAGGTCCATTCGTACCCGATATGAAAAGCGACTGCTGAAGCAAAACCCACGCCAACCATGACGCCGCAGAAGGCGCCTACAATGGTTCCGTCATGTGCGAAGGGAGTTGATGAAAGTGACGGGGTCACAACGGCACTTTTTCTGCCGAATGGACGCATGTGACCTATGCCCACTGCGAGACCGTAGCCAGCGCCCGCGAAACAGCCGATGGAGAGTCCTGCGGCGGCGCGCGGTTTGGCGGTAGGTTTCTTTGAAGTTGTTTTGATGGTGAAGCGATTGGGGGACGGGGTGAGTTGCGGATGTAATGAGTCGCCCATTCTTGTCGGTATCTTTAGCAGTGTTAAGCGCATAAAGGAGACGACGGGGGTTAGGTGAGCTTGTTGTGCTGGAGTTATCTACCCTTCGGTAATTGGTGGCGCAAGTGCTCAATCTGTGCTGTTCAGCGCCAGCCTCATTTTGGCACGGTTGCCCGTCCACGTGTTCCACGTTGGTATCCACCGTCGACGACGTCGGTACTACCAACGTAGACGAGCGACCCAAATGCTGGGGCTGTGCAGACCACCAAACACGGACGCGCCGCATAGCTGCTATCGTCAACGGTACGAAGCGAGGACGGCAAAAGAAACGTGAATCGCCACGAGTTACTTAGAGTGGGAAGCAGTGCGAGATGGCGCAGGGAGAGTACATCGAGCTACACCGCAAGCGGTATGGCGTGCGCATGGACACGCACGAGCGGCAGCGCAAGCGCAACGCAAGAGAAGCGCGTCGGCGAGCGGCACAAGCGCGCAACCTGACCGGCATCAAAGCGAAACTGTTTAATAAGCAGCGATTCAAGGAGAAGGCGGCGATGAAGAAGGCAATCAACCAGCACTTTGAAAACGACAAACAAAGCTCCAGACCGCGCGACGACTCAGTGCAGGACGGCGCGCTGCCGGCGTACCTGTTGGACAGAGAGCAGCAGGCACGAAGCAAAGTGCTGAGCAACACGCTGAAGCAAAAGCGGAAGGAAAAGGGCGGAAAATGGGATGTGCCGCTGCCAAAGGTGCGCGCCATTGCGGAGGATGAGATGTTCAAGGTGATTAAGACGGGCAAAAGGCAGAAGAAACAGTGGAAGAGAATGGTGACTAAGGTTACCTACGTGGGAGAAGCGTTTACTAGGAAGGCGCCAAAGTATGAACGATTCATTCGTCCGATGGGGCTGCGCTTCAAAAAGGCGCACGTTACGCACCCGGAGCTGAAGACGACGTTCTGTCTGGGTATCATTGGCGTGAAGAAAAACCCCAGCAGCGCCATGTTCACGCAGCTGGGCGTCATCACGCGCGGAACCATCATCGAGGTGAACGTGTCGGAACTGGGGCTGGTCACCAACTCGGGCAAGGTGGTGTGGGGCAAGTACGCGCAGGTGACCAACAACCCGGAGAACGACGGATGTATCAACGCTGTGCTATGTGTATGAGTGTATGACGTGTCGCGATGGCGCAACTGTCACGTTGACAAGTGTCACGTTGACAAGTGCCACGTCGACAGCTTCATGTGGCGCCGATGCTTACGTTTTCGTGCTGCGCGCGTGCAACGCACTCACCGTTTGCTCCGGCACGCGTCTTGTAAGCGCGCGCGTCTTTTCCATTCACTTTTTGGACACCTGCGCGCCGCCCGTTGATGCAATGCCATCATTTGGAACGCGACGCGCTTCCCGCGCAGACGCGAGACCCGCCCTCTTCTTTCGCTTTAAAAGTAGAGGCGGTACGCTGCATCCTTCTCACAGCCCGCCCTCACTCGTCTTCACCGTAGCCTGCTGTCCCCGCTTCCCGTTCTTGTTCTACTCTCCCCCTTTCTCAACCTTGTGCCTGGCTTAAAAAAGTGCGCTTGCTCACTTGTCGTTTGTTCGCTTCTCCTTCCTTCTGTTCGCCACACACTTGAGACTGCTGCTCGCTCAACTTGAGTCGTCACACCTGCGTTTTGAGACATGGCTGGAATTAAACACGCTACTAAGAAGAAATTCGCAAAGTCTACCACCCGCAAAAAGACCATTCAGTCCGGTATCAGTGCCGAGTTCACCAATCTGCGCAAGCAGCTCAGCTCGGTTGGCACCGCCGTCAAATCGCTCATTGCTAACATTGGCACGGCGCGTGACTCATGGCTGGCCATCTCAAAAGAGCAAACCAACTTTGCTGAGACTATTTACGCCGCCGTGTCAACGGAGGGCGAGGTGCGTTCGCATGCGAAGGAAGTGCAGGCTGCGCTGCATCAACTGCAGCAAAAGCTGCTTGCTACGGAGGGTGCCAACAGTCCGCATCGAAAGGTCACCGCCGTGCTCGACGGCTACTTGAAGAATGTTCAAGATGTTGAAGCGGATGGTTCACATGTGCAGGATAGCTATTCAGAAGTGCTGCGCTACCAGAAGAAGGTGGATCGTTTGCAGAAGAAACCTGGAAAGAGACAATCTCAATTACAGCGCAATCTTGAGAAACTCACTGTGGCCAGAAATGCATATCAGGCCAAGCTGGACGAGAATGTTGCTCGTATGAAGGAGGTGTTTGAAAAACATGAGGTGGTGCTTCAATGTGCGCACCACGCTTTCTGGATTGCGCAGCAGGGCTATTTCACCGCCGTTGATGAAGTCACCAGGGAGGTTCGCTGGGAGAGTGTTTCGGTACAGGAACGAGTTATGGACGTTGACATTAATCGAAATGCAAAGCTGGCGCTGATTCCCCGCGCGTTGGCTATTATGCCGCCTGTCACGGCTAGTGAAGTGGGATCTAGTGTGGCTGGTAGCTCGCCGAGTGCTAAGGTGCCGCGTATCACGGCGGCTTCGTCTGTTAAGAGTGTTGGGGAAGGTAAGAAGGAAGAGAGTGACAAGAAGGACGGGGTGGACACTGAGGTTGCCACTACTCCCCAATGCACTCCTAAGAAAGCACCTGAGTCTGAACCAGTCACTCCTGAAGTGAAGCCCGTAGAAACACACTAAGAAAAGTTCAAGCTTGTAATGCATAAAAGGGATTTCGTTTGTCGTTTTAAACGTAGCCATATGTAGTGCGTTGTGTTGCTTTCGGTTAGGTGGCGGTGTTACCGGACTTGCGCGCTCGCTTGGGTTTTTGCAAGTTGGTGGTGTTGGCCTTGATAATGGTGAAAAGATCCATGTGAAAACGCACGTGTTCGTGGGCAGACACGGAGCAGGCGATCTTTCGTTTTCCGTCTGTGGCGCGAACGAGACAGACGGGAGCTGGGGTGGCCTGCGTTTGTCTGCCCGTGTTGATGGGGCGCGTGACGCGCTTCATCGAGATCCATACGGAACCTTTTGCCTTACTGCGGGGGTGGGAGGTTTGTTCTTTGGGGTTAGCGTGCGGATTTGCGTCGGGCGTTGCGCTTTGTGCACTTACTTTTGGGTGTAGAGCTTTGATAGCTCGGTCATGAAGGCGTTTTGGTCTAGGAAGACCATTAGTGCGAGACTGGGGGGTCGTGCACGGCGATCAGATGTGAGGCGTGGGGCCGGAGGCGCGACGGCGGGATGAATTACCTTCTACGACAGGGTAAAGTCGAACATCGGTGGAACATTGATTTACGGCGGTAATTAGCCTTCAATTCTTTTTCCACAGGGCCGGAGCACAAATACGGTAGGATTGCTAAATGGTTAAAACCGTTGGGATCATCAAGCGAACTACCCTTTGTAAATCAAAATGCGCTACAGCTCATAGAACTCCCCTTAGCTAAATAATTAGCGAACCATTAGCAGCTTTACACAGCTGTATCTACTCATGCATGTGGTGGTTGATATACGTGTACCAGCTGCGACTATCATCAGTTCACACCGGACATGTGGCCTAGTCGTTTTGACTATGACAATGCAGACGTATGTGTGACGAGCCTTACAACTGTCACCAGTGTCCACACGACACGCACACGATTAACGACGACAGTGCCCTTGAAATAGAGTCACCTTCCTGAGTAAACAGACCTCCATGAGGGAGGCATGCTTTCAGCGTCACAGGTTATGGGCACCCACGCTACCACACATGCCTAAGCCCACCACATCCAACCCCAATAGATACCCAAGCGAACGACACAAAACAACAGGCCACAACGCTACCAAAATTATATCTCCACACCTACTAGGACGCAGACCACGCAGGTGACACTACGGATCGCAAATCTATGTCAGGCACAGTACACTGCTTCAACGGAACTCCATTTATGTGGTACTCCAAAAAACAACACATCACTGCTCTCTCTACTTGTGAAGCCGAGTAAGTCGCCTCCTGCTCCGCAGCACAACAAATCCAATGGATAAGGCGACTCCTCTTTGACATGGGATGCACAACAACGACGCCAACCACGTTGCACATCGATAACACATCGGCGATTGACGTAGCTAATAACAAGGCACCGACAAAGAAACGGAAGTACATCGATCTACGACGACACTACATCCAAGACCACATACGCAAGAGACACATCAAACTCAAACACATACCAACCACGCACATGCTTGCGGACATTATGACCAAGGCTTTGAAGCGACAATTATTCGTGCGCATGATCCGCGCACTACATATACGACTTCACGAAGCTTACCCCAACTCCAGGGGAGTGTGACGAGCCTTACAAACACACAAAGAGTTGGGGCAACCTCCGTTCACGCTCAGAGCCTTACAACTGTCGCCAGTGTCCACACGACACGCACACGATTAACAAAGACGGTGCCCTTGAAATAGAGTCACCTTCCTGAGTAAACAGACCTCCATGAGGGAGGCATGCTTTCAGCGTCACAGTATGAAAATCGAAAACATGATGCAGGAAGGCGGCCCATATCGATGGTCAGCAGCTAGACCTTTCGACGTAAAGAGTAGCTGAACCTTTACTGTCTTGCAGCTTATGTAAAGAGCAGCAGCAGTCAATCGTCGCTGACCTATCCACGCTAGTGGATTCAACGGAGACGTGTAGCTCACTTGTCTCCCCTGGCGAAACACCCGAATAAAGAAACTCTTTCCCTTGTTCGACCTTTGATGAAAGTGAAAACGCCACAAGAGTGAAGTTCAAAGCTGAAAATACAGGCGCCCTGCGTAACACAGCTAAAAGCCGTCCATGATATTGTACACTTTCGAGCCTTAACTGGAACCATCCGTCAATTCCTTAGGTCTTGCAAGGGCAATACCTCCACATTGGTTTCCTGTTGCACAACGGCAGCTATCATAAGCAATATTCAATGTCTTCGCACACCTTTCTCCGCATTTTCTTTCAATGCTTTTTGTGACTGCTTTTCGTGCAGCTTTTTTGCCTTGTCTGCTGCGTATCTGCCGATAGCTACAAAAGCAATACCACCAACGGTAATTAGATCAACAGGAATTTGAATAGCAGTTTCACGTAGGTTTAGAAGGTTACGAGTTAGCAGTGCTACCTCTCAAAGTGACAGTGAAGCAAAAGTCAACGATTCAGAGAGCAGTGACGAAAATCAAATGTCTGACGTTTGTTCATGGCAAATGCAACAACTGGGATGAACTTGAGGAAGATTTGTTCTTCTGACAGATCGAAGACCGTCATATCTTGAGGCAAGACAAGAGAGCTCTCGCGTTATATACGCTACTGATTTTCATAATTGCCACCTTTCCCCTACTCTGCAACCCTTTACAGCCTTGGCTCTTCAATTGTCAGTGCCAGACAGAGTGCTCGTTGCACTATTGTCATCACGCTTCGTATTGACGTCCGCGTCAATGCAATCAATTTAAATCAGCAAGCAACTTATTGTGAACAATATAGTTGCGAAACGCCTCTGTCAATGTCCGATCATTATCGACAAAATCCTGCGTAGGTTGCCATTGTGCCTAGTGCATACTCGAATGTTTCATGAGCGTTAAGCATTGATAACCCTGACCTCTTCGGCGGTGCGCAAGATTACGATAAACATCAAAAAATAGCACACCAGCTATAGAGTCTACAGGGACAGCATTATATCGCATTATCCGAGCAAGAAGAGCAGGTTGCTCCCTGTGCGGCTTTGTGTGCGAGAAATTTACTCGGGATAAGTACGAATATGAGATGGAAGCTTCAGACGAATGGCATTTCTCCCAACCTATGCCACGATCTTAAACGGACCATATCTTCTAGCTGATAACTTACAAGAATGCTGCACAATGCTGTAAGAGTCTTTGAACAGCTTTTGGGATATCCAAACAAGATCTCTCACCTTATGCGACGGCTTGCGAAAATGAACGCTAGATTCCGCAATCGGTTTTGCTTTTCGGTGTCGGTGAGCATATTGGGCATCTTCCATCACGCATTGTAGGCGTTTAAAAAATCAGAAAAGGATTCCAGCTTACTTTTCTTGCCAACGACCATATCCAGCGGGCTTCTTGGTTTCTATCCCAAATCGACCTCAAAAGGGCAGAGCCCCAGGTCCTCGGGCACCGCTGAATTACAAGCAAACTCGGCACAAGAAAGAAAAAGGTCCCAGTCATTCTGTTCATAGTTGCAGAAACAACGAATGTAGTTCTCGACCATTCTGTTAATCACATCTGTAGCACCATCAGTATGTGGATGCTTAACCGACGACATGCGAAGCTTAACGGCATAATTTTTCATAATTTCCTCCCAGAACTGGGATGTAAACTTCGGATCTCGATCAGAAATGAGATCATCCGGAAGTCAATGATGGGGGAGAATGTGGATGAAGAAGGAGTGTGCCATATCACAAGCTTTGTCTGTGTCCTTACAAGCAATAAAGCGGACCCGTCGAGATAACCGGTTTACCCAAATCGAAATAGCATCGTAACCACGTGGAGCTCAGGAGAGCTTGACAATAAAATCTGTTGCTATCAGACCCCATCGACGGGTAGAAACTGGAAGAGCCGCATGGTCATTCAACATCTGGTCATGAAACTCTTTCTGCTGCTGACACACCGAACAACCATCACCATACTGACGGACCTGTTCAGTCTTATATTTCCAATGAAACTCACTAAGCCGGGATAGAGGTTTGGCGAACGCAAAGTGACCGGCCAGCTTGGAATCGTGGGTGAGCTCAAGGACCAACTTTCGCGCATGAGAGGTAACACATAGCTTTCCTTTGTAGAACAGTTTTGAGTCCCTCATAGAGAACCAGGGTAGCAGCTCCTCAATCTTTGGTTGCTGCTTACAATCCTCAGGCCAAGTTTCATTCAAAGGGGACATAATAGCCCCAAATTGCTGGTCCTCTTCATAATGGCAAAGAACCTGCGACGGCCCAAAAAAGACGGCGTGCGGCACTGCACCTGTTCGATGCACAGGCGGTTCGGGACTCGAGAAAAAGAATCTCCGAGGACATGAATATTCCCGCGGACTAGATTAATCTCTCGAATGATAAAGGAAGCAATAGTATCCATCCAGCGTGGTTCACGCCGATTGAGGGACTTCTTGGTCAGTAAATGCTTCAAAATCTGATTATCGGTCAGAACCTCGAACGTAGAACCTTCCACGTAGCACCTAAACCGTTGAAGCGACGAAATACGAGCCAAAAGGTCTCTCTTACTGGCTGTTTAGTTCTCCTCTGCTGCAGTAAGCTTCTTCGATTTGTAGGATATAGCTCTATCACGACCGTTTGAGTCCATTTCCGTTAATGTGGCCCTCAACAGCTATTCTGAAGGCATCGATATGCACGCGAAATGGCTTGGACCAGTCTGGAGGAATCAGTACAGGAGCAGTAATCAGCGCTGAGTTCAAGTCTTCAAATGCGTCTTGAGCACAATCGTCCCAATTGCGTAGACCCGAACGTTGCTGTAAAAAGCCGTTGAGGAGCTGCGCGAGCAGAAAAGATAAAAATGAAACGGCGGAAGAACTGCACCAACCCCAGGAAGCCACAAAGCTCTGTCCGCTTGATTGGACGAGGCCAGTTTCAGATGACATCGAATTTGCGAGGATGAGTGTGTAGGCCATCGCAGCCAACGACAAGACCCAGAAACTCCGTTGTCTCATTCATAAACGCGCATTTCTCAGGTGGTGCATAGAGCTTATGCTCCTTCAAACGGCTCAGAACCAAGCGAATATGCTACACATGTTCCTCTCTGGCATTGCTGTATATTAGGATATCGTCAATATACACAAGCAAGAACCGATGAATGCAATCGTGGAAAACAAGGATCATCAACGATTGAAATGTTGCAGGTGCGTTACACGAACCTATGGGCATGACCAGGTTCTCGAAGTGACCGTATTTTGAATTAAAGGCCGTCTTCTCGATATATGAAGGCCGTAGGTGGATATGATGAAAGCCGGTCTTCAGATCTTAATTAGAAAAATAGCGCGCCTTACCTAACCGGGCAAACATTTCATCACAACGTGGCAAAGATGCATTGTGGCGCTTTGTGATACGGTTGAGGCCACGATAGTCAGCCACACCCCACAGGGGACGTCCCGGCTCCTCCACAAAGAACAGAAGACAACTATATGGTGATCAACTTGGACGTATCTTACCAGACCACAGCAGCTTGTCCACGTAATCTACGGCAGTGACCAACTCTGTAGGCGATAGTTTATACAACGGGCGATGCGGTGTAGATCTGCCAGGTAAGATTTCAATAGCATGATCCAGGTCACGTTTAGGTGGTAAGCCGTCACGTAGTTCCTCTTGAAAGACCTCCTCAAATTTCGTAAGCAATACACGCAGTTTAGAATCGCCTTCATTCAATAAGTCTGCTTTGGCTCCAGAAGACGGAGTCATCTGAGAGGAACAAACTTCGGCGACACGAAGCACCTCTAGGCCCTGCTTCAGACGACGCAATAGACGCCTGAAACGTTTTACTTACAGGTTGCTAACCGCCAGGTAAGAAGAGCGTGCGACAATAGTAGCGCGCAGCAACTGATCTTGCAAGGGCGCTGTGCGCTCGACGAAGTCAGCAGGTGGACGTTCATCCACGTCCCAGGGAATTCCCAGTAGCACATCATAGCGACAGTCCGCAACAACTCAGTTTCCAGTTTAGAAATATGTGCCAATACGGATGGTTCCTTTCACAATCATCTCCGTTGAAATTTCATTGGCCCCTCGCTTTGAGTGATTGACGTGGACCAAAGCTAGTGAAAAAGTCAATTGATGTTGGTCTGCTCTCGCAAACACCCGAGAAACTACGTTGGCAGTACAACCACCATCTTTCAATACCCCAGCAGGAATATCATTCAATGTTCCATCCATGACTAACAATAGAACACACTTCAACTCGGCAGAACCTCCAGTAGAATGATTCTGCAACGACACGTCTGATTGAAAACATCCTTCTAACGTGGTCTTATTCATTCCGGTAAGACCTTTTAGTATTCCGAGCTATCAGAATCTGCATTACCATCATGCTCTTCTGATGCTAAAGCTGACTCAATATTGGCCACTGAAACCTGCCCTGCATTTCCACTCTTAAGATGTTTCCATGGACGAAAAACCTCTTTATTGCACATAAATCACGCATTGTTTCGAATATTATTCAAGCGTTGCTTCCCGCGCGTAATGTTGCTGAGTTGTCCGTTACCGATTTCCATGGAAGTGGGAGAGGTTGCACTTTCCGGCGGAGATGAAATACCACCAGCAGCAGACGGTAGTGATATTCCAGAAAACGCTGCTTCAACACGCATGGCGATCTTCGTTGCTTCTTCAATGTCTTGATAGTTGGCCTTTCTTACCTCGAATTTAATCTCCGACTTCAGCCCACTGAAAAATTGGTCCCACTTCTCGCTCGAACGAATATCAGGATTGGTAAGAACAATATTGCGGAAGCACGAAAGGTAATCCGCCACGGATCCTGTCTGCTTGCAAGAACGCAGAGCGTCGCGCGCTCGCCACTCATGATCTTCCGGAACGAACTCCTTACGGATGGCACTAACGAAATCTTCCCAGGCTTGAGGACCTGCACCAAGTTTCAAAACTGTATACTCCAGATGGCCGCAGTGTTTTAGAATAAGGTGATGGCATATGAGATTCGACTCTCATCCGACAAATTAACATTTTCATTCGCAAGCTGGATAAGATTAAAGTAATGTTCAACTTTATACAGCCACGTGTTAACAACAAGAAAGTCTCGTGCTCCACTGAAGACTTGCGGCTTGTTCGGCTTCGGGTTGATCGACACAGAAGAGTTCGGGTTATCCGTGGCGAATGCTACCAGCTACCAGTGCAACAACTGGGATGAACTTTATGATGATTTGGTCTTCTGAGAGGTCAATGAACGTCATATCTTGAGGCAAGACAAGAGAACTCTCGTGTTACATACGCTACCGATTTTCATAATTGCGACCTTTCCCCTACACCGCGCCCTTCACAGACTTTGCTCTTCAATTGTCAGCGCCAGACAGAGTGCCCGCTATAGCAAACCTCGTACGGAAACGGCGAGTGATGCCCGAGTGACCAAGCCGACTGCGTGCAGTTGATGGGGCCTGAGTTTATATAGGCCGCCCATGATGGGCTCTACATGACGTTGCAACCGATCATGATCTACTGCACTTTTATTTAGAATCTCATGTAGTTTGATTAGGATTGCAGCTGTATATCAGCCATCAAACAGCCAGTGGAAAAGAGAATGAAGAAAGAAGTACACATGTAGCGGCTGTCTTGTTTTGTTGCTTGCTTGCAACTGGGCGCTTGATACTATCAATTTGGTAGTGTTTGATTACTCCGCTCAGTGTCGAGACTTGGCTTAACCATTGGCAATACACGGATAGGTGTGCGTGTGTTTGCGGGTAAGTACCTCTAATTTCGAGGCAGCGGTATTAACTTTCTAGACGAAGTAAAAGGCTAACTCTGTATTCGATGGCTAAATTCCCCTTATAGACCCAATAGCATATCCATTTGGCTTCTGGCGTAACTTCAGTGTTTTGCAGCCTGTTTCGGAAGGTCAGCACACCTCGACGGGCGGAACTGCATGTGCCCTTAGCAGGACTCGCCAGTAACCCTCTACCTTGCAGTGATCCTTCGCAACAGCATGCATCCAGCGCTAAGAGATTTAGCATCGTGGTTTTATGCAGACTACGACAGCTTTAACGCCCATAGTACACGAATATTTCAAGATTTCTTCTTCTTTATTGTGCTTAACACATTCAGATTATTAAGCTGAAGGAGAGCTTTCACTAAACAATTTCGCTTTTCAGGATATTCTGTGGCTACACAGATATTGGCGGACCTAGTAGCTGTGGTACAGAGTCCCTTGGGAAAAGTCATCGTCATGCCCTTACTTTTCAATCTCACGAAATATCCATAAATCTATAATTTAAAGTACAACTTTGGGACTATTCCTCACTTCACATTCTTCTTTCTAGAGAAAATGTTGCTCTACAGAAAGAAGTAATGCAGCCGTTCTCCTAAGGCGTACAGAAAGCACAATGTTCATGACAAATGATTTTGAATGGACGCTTGAAACGTAGCACTGCTTTGTACTATTGACTAAGCGATTTCCAAGAAGGCTCATGCAAACTTGACATTAAAGCAAGTCAAATACATTCAATATCAAGCGAAAAGGTAAAGAAGCAATGCATTTGTTGACTACTGCAATGCTCTTACGCTACTATTTTAGTTTCAATACGCTGCTTGGGCTGTCAAGAAGCAATACTGCGTTACAGAGTTTGCCAAATTGAGCCCATGACTTGAATCGAGCATGTTGTCGGAATGTCCAATTCGGTTGAAAAACTATTGAAATTCTACCATTCTCTAATCGTGCCAAATTGAGCCCGTCTGAGGATTAGCTAACCCTTAGCAGAGTTAGATGTACAGGCCCTGAAGACAAATCATTGGTTTACCAAAGAACAAAGATATCCGCTTAGTGCGTGCATATCATAAACGTCACGAACATATCGCCCAACTGCAAAGAGAATAGACATGATGTAATGCCGGCAAAATAGAGAGAGGGAGAGGAGAGTGGGAAGAGAAATAGACATGCCAGGAGGCAGAGCCACAGCGACGCACTGCCTGCTCGCACTGAAGCGCGGTCAGCAGCGCACTGATGCAGTCAGCATGCTCGGCAGAGCTCACAGTGACAGTAAAGCACACTGTATAGCCGCTCACTACTTCCCGGACCGTCTTCACAGGTATACACGGGTGTACACACAGCGAAGACCCAAACAAAACCCGGGGACGTGCACATTCAGCGAAGATGCGCGAAGAACCACTCCCAATCCTGCGTACGAGATATCCTGCTGTCGTAGTACACCTGAAATATGCCCTCAAATGACCAGTCCAGACGATGCATGATGAAGACGCAGGAGAACTACATCGCACTAAGCTCATTAAACGATCCGATTCTCGCGCTGTGAGAACCGTAGTAGTATCCACCCGGAGCGATTATGCCGAGATAATGAAGGATAACCTTGAGCGCTGACCCCATATCAGCTTTTCCTAGTTTGTCCTGTGCGCTCAGGTTAAAGAATCCTGCGCTCTTTGGTCGCATTGACTACCACCTTGCCAGCAACAGATGCCGTCCAGTCCCGTCCTCCCACTCGGACGACAGCGGGTAGATGAGCAGCAATGGGAGCGATGCCCGTTTCGCCTTCTGGTACACCAGCTTCGCCCGGATTCCTAGCGTGTCGGACACTTTGAGATCGGTCAGAGTGACATGTATCACCGTCGCCGAGCGGCACTGGAAGACGAAAGCGAATAAAAGCATTGCACACGAACATACCACCTCTCTGTCGTCAGAATCAAGGACCAAAGCCACGATCCTTCGAATTACACCTGCATCCAGACCAGCTCTTGCCAGCTTCTCTGATGCAAACCTGTCCACCATCTTCTCATAGGCTTTGAGGAGCCGAAGCACCAGTCGGGTCTTTGTGGGTGAGTCATACCCCGCATCCTCGTGATACCTAGAGACAGTGGTGACGTAGTGCCGTGCTGAAGTAGGCCACACTCTTCCTTCTAGAGATAGGTACCCCACGTAGGCCATGAATTCCCCTTCCCCTGCGGGCAGAGCAGGGCGCCCTTCTTCGTCAAAAAAAAATAACCACTTGTGCAACTGACTAACCCGATTCTTCCACTTCTCGTCCGTCCAACCGTACTCGGCTAGCAACTCAGCCGCTCGCTCCTTCGCCCCTGTCCCTGTAGTAGCTTCCAGTGACGCAGACGTCTTAGACAGCATAACCGCCCTTATTCCTTCAGCCCACTCTTCCCGCCACCGATATCCCCAACCACTATCCCCCAGCCGTCGTTGATGCGGCGCTCTCCCTCCCACGGACCGAGCTCTGTGCTGTTCGGAACGAGACGGACCATCGCCGAGTCAAACGGGCGAAAACGCTCGAAGCAAGGCTGCGCCGGCCAGTTTGGTGCCAGAAGGACGCCACGGCCCTTCTCTTGCTCCAGCTTTCGAATGACGAGCGGCAACATGTCCACGGGTGAGATATAGAGGCGTGCTCTCCCGTCTCCCCAATCTTCTTCCACCTGCGGCCGAATGAACTTCTGTCGGGCAGCCAAAGGTTTCCCCAAGGGCCGAGCCCCAAAGGGCATTTCGTCGAGTCCGTCCTGCTCCTTGATCGACTTCATCATCGCCTCTGTCGCCATCATGTCCTCGGGGTCCCACGTACGCGACAATGCGTCGGCAAACCGATTCACGGCAGAAGGTATCCACAGTGCCTCCAAGCGTACCCCCATCACCCTGAGCAGGACCTTAAGCTTACGGAGCTCGACCATCATCGTCCTCGACGCCGACACCATAGCGTTGAGTACGTAGATCACCGCCTTGTTGCCTCCTGAAACAACACTCGCCGCACGCGGGGGTCGGATACGTAGGCGAGGAAATTTCGGTAGAGGAGGAGGCGCACTGCCCGTAGCTCCGGCAAAGAATGGATTCCGCGCGCTCGCTCGCCGTTCAGAAAGCCTTTCCCCTCCCACAAACCGTGGGACTCCTGCTCCTCGCCGAAGCCCAACATCCCTCCTTAGTTCACGTAGGCCGCATCGCTGTGTACCATCTTGTCTGGGGACAGACGCCACAGATTGTGTCCCTCTCCCCGCGTTAGCGAAAGCCAGTATGCCAGGTCTCGTAGTGACTGGAGGCACAGCCGCACGCGCCGAGTGCCCCAGCCTCGGCCCCCCGTACTAGACCGCCGCTGCCGACAGAGGGGGAGGTTTAATGCGCTCCCAGCCGAGGCAGGAGTGCCGCCAGCTGAGCTTGCCAAGCACTCTCGCCCCTTTTTCTTTTCCTCCACCTCTTTTTCTCTTCTCTCCTCCTTCCTCGCCTCCCTCTCTCCTTCTTTGCCCTCCGCCAGTGACATGTCGAAGTACATCGCGCGCATGGAGAACTGCGCGAGCGGCAGCGCCAGCGACAGCGCCACGCACACGCCGCAGAAACTGCGTACCAATTTGAGTGAGACCAGCCCACGATTCCTTTGCGCTAACATCAGGATATTCTTCGCCACGCACCCGCCGCACCCTCCGATCCGTCACGAACACAATCATCGCCTTGGTGTCTATCTGCACACCCAGATGGTCTACATGCATCACCCCCTCCCACTCTCCCTTCTCCGGTTGCCGGACAATGCCCAGCAACTTGAACACCCTCTCCATCTGTCCCCTCGGGCGCGCACAGTCCACCTCGGTAGCCGCTTGCCCAGGCGGCGACGGCGCCAACAAGAAGTAGTCGATGTAAGACAGCACGCTGTACCCCATCGTCTCTCTTATGTACCGTACGAGCAGCCAGAGCAGTTTCGTGAACCAAAGCACCGAGCGCCCCCACCCGAATGATAGAGCCAGGCATCGATAAAAACTCCCATCGTACCGGAACAAGAAGTAATCCCGGACGCTGGGGTGTAGGTAGAAATGGCCATACCCACTTTTGATGTCCCATGACATCAACCGATCCCCCTCCTCCAGCTGTGTAGCAAAACTGGGTACCGTCTCCATCTTCACGCTCTCCCGCGGCCAATGCTTGCTCTGCTGACGGAATTACACGACAAACCTCCCCTTCCTTTCCGTCCCCTCTCCTTGCCACACCACAAACGACGATGAGATCATCATGCCTCCTCGTACCAACTCGTGCACCTCCCCGACGCCAACCCTCTCGTAGATCTTCTCTCGCAACCCCTTCTCCAGATCTTCCAGCCCAAACTGCCTGTACTCCTCCGACTGTGGTATCTCCGTCATCAAAACAGCTTCGGTAAAGGGCACTGTCGGCATGTCCCTGATGCCATAACGTACAGCCCTCACAGCATACTCCGACGCTCCCAAAACAGTCCGCCATGCGTCTGCCCTGCGCGCGGTCCTCCGCCACAATGGCTCTGTCAAACGAAACACAGATGCCTCCTCGGTTCCCTCCTTGGACATTATGCTTCTCCGGCAGCGCCTCCTGTGCCGCCACCACGGTTGCCACTGCCACTGGTTTTCTAAATTCGGGCCTTGGCCAGCTGCTTAACTGCCTCTTGCTCCATGCCGTAAGTGCGGTACGCACTGTACGGCACGACTCCGAGAACACCGCATCCTCTCCTTGTTCGACGAGAAACGCCATCTGCCTCGCAGCCTCCCCCCCTTGGTCCGTAATGTCTCGAAAGTACTGGGCCCTCAAGCACAGCACCTCCAATACCGCGCCCACTGCCGTCTCGGCCAACTTGAGCAATCTCCCCGTCCCTTCAAGACCTTCATCCCCAGTCCTTGCGGTCTCCATGGCCATCGCGGCCACATCAGTCCAAACCCCTGCTGCGTTGATATACTCCCATTCCTTAGCGGATGGTCGATCCTTGTTCTTGAGCTTGGTAAGGAAGGCATCAGTAGGTGGCTTAAAGTAACCCATATTGGTGATAAGAACGTGTGGCTTCCTCTCGAAAACCCCTCCCTTGCCGTGCAACTTCAAAGCGTTGAGCTCAGTGACGACCTTGCCGTAGTCGTGGCAACTCGGCCCCAGCGTAGCCCATGCAGCTCGGAAGCGGGCCGCTGCATCAGATGATCTTGCGTCGGTTATGCTCCGAAGGCACTTTGGTTGTGCTGGTTAGAAGATGTCGCCGCCCAAAGGATTTGGGGGAATTTCTATTACGAAGAGAAATACACATGCCAGGAGGCAGGACAACAGCGACGCACTTCCCGCTCGCAGTCAAGTGCGGTCAGCAGCGCACAACTGCAGTCAGGAGGTTCGGCACAGCTCACAGTGTCAGTCAATCACACTAGGACGTATGCGCAAATTAATGAGTCGAGCGCAGATACTTCCTCTGCCATAAGATACTACTGTGCATCATATGGCAGAGGGGATATCTGCGCAGCTAGAAAAAGCAACCGCACTGGAGTAAGGCCTATGAAAAACTAAGATTATGTCTGCAAAATTCTATCATTAGGGATAAACTACGTAACTGCAGTGAAACACATAAAAACCGTAGTAGACTATAATAGACATAAATTTACAGACTCTTGTACGTTTTCTACAGACCTCCCTATCTCCAACCACCGTCGTGGCCAACATTTCGCCTTCTGACGCTACGAACGCTTAACTTGCTAGCTGAAGCAACCTTGCAACACCAGCAAGAAATTGACGTTGCGCCGAGCACTCTCGCCCATTCCGATAGTGACGAAGATTCGGGCTCCTAAAGCCCAATCTTCGACACTTTCTACCAGCCCGAAGGGTCGAAAACCTTTCTTCAAATGACGAGTTTTAATGAATCAGAATTTCAACAGGCCTGAAATTTCTTGTCGAATTTTATTCTTGAAAACTGGAACACTGGCCGTGGAAAGAAATTTTCAGTTTCTGGGAAAGATGTTTTATTTGTGATGCTGACTGTCGTTAAAGACGGTAGTAAATGGGACTTTCTGGCAAATATTTTCAAAACGAAAACGACTACTTTTGAGCTTGTAGTCAACAAAATTATCGATATGATTGCAAATCACGTGTACGAATAGTTCGTTTTAGAAATCAACGTCCATTGGTCTATGCACAAAAAACCATCGAGAATAACAAGAAATGTGAATATTTAAGTATGCACGCTACGCCACTGATGTTACTTTTCAGCAATCCTACTGTCCATCCGGAAGTTTTAAAGAAGGGAAAAAATATTTTAGTGGAAAGCATAAGCTTTAAGGATTTAAGGTTGAGGAGTCTGTGGTATCGAGTGGTTTGACAACTGAATACTCTATTCATTACCCTGGATCAGTAGCGGATGTTGATATTCTGCGTAAATATTTTGAAAACTTTCACGTTTTTGCTTTAAAAAAGAGAACTTTAAAGTGGAGTATTACTGAAATTGGATTTGTATCTCATGAGTACAAAAGTTACTGCGCTGTACTCTTGCAGAAGGGATATCAGGCAGCAAAGGATTTTTAAAGGGCTATATATCCCAAAAAGAAGCTGATGGTATGTCGTGCCGGCGTCAATCGTTGAACGTCTGGACGCAATATCAAAGGTAGCATAGAACGTAAGTCAAACCCGATACCTCGAAACGAAAAACACTCGAGCGTACTGCGTCCGGGCACAAGTCGAGGGACCAGAATAAAATCCTGGACGCGGTTACCTGTCCAGACAAAAAGTCTGTACACTCTTTTTCGGGGAACGGAAAACGTCCGGGAGGAAATGCTTTCACAGTCCAGTTCTCCGGGTGGTCGCGCAACCGGCAAGGTATTGGGCACACCGCTCTGGGTCCCCTCTGCCTTCTCGCACTCGCGCTCAAAGTTGGCAGAGTATTTATTAGCTGTGTTAGCAGCTGCAACCCGATTTTCTACACAGGTAAATCAAATCAGAACTGTGTTCTGTGAATTATAGGCACAACGTGGCCTCATAATTCAAGGTCCCACCTATCAAAGATAGATATAGATTAGTCTCAGCGAAGTGTCCGCGGGACCTGCTAAACCAAGTCCGCACATCCGCCACCAGACTAATCTCCTGATCTCATCAACTGGATTGAACGCCAGCGGGCCTTCTCCGGTACATACGTAGCGTCCCTCTACGCAGAGATCGGTGGAGCCTTACATCATTGCTCCAAGAACTTATCTGCGAAAGCAGGATTTGGTTCTGTTTGGAAGAGGTTACACCGACGCTGCAACGCGCTGTTGGCGACGGGTTCCAGCCTTCCGTATCTCTTCGAGGAACTCTTTCACGAGAGTAGGAACGTCTTCCTGCATCAGCTCGAGAGATACCCAATCGTTTTCGGTTTCGTCGAAACCTTTCCAGCTTGTCAAAAGCTGCACAGTTCCGTCGCGGACCTTTATGTCCTGGAACTCTTTGACCACCAGGAGCTCATTCTCCTGGTACGCCAGTTGGTTGCGGACCTCTTCCGTTATCTCGAAGTCCTTGTTTCTGAAAAACTTGAGGCGGCGTCCATGGACCTCACTGCGCGCTCCCGTCAGTAGGTCCTCGACCTCGAAGATGTATTCCGTCAGACAAGCAGTTACGCGGTACGGTCCTCTCCAGCGGACCGACGGCTTGCGTCCACGATCCTTGCGGTAGACTCCACGAAGTACGTAGTCTCCTTCTGTGAAGTTGATGGGGCGAACGTTAGTGCGGTTGTTGTGTCTGCGAACTTCGTCCTCGCGTTTCTTTGATGTTGTCCGAACCACATCACGGTGCATGTCGTCCAATGCGCTGTGCAAATCCTCAATAGTCATCAACTGCTTGGCCCTAATCTCTTCTATGGTCTTGATCAGAATTTTGTTCTGGACACTGGATTTGACGGATAAAAGGGGATTGTTCTGAGGTAGACCCGTGAACACATTTAACGGACAGCGATTACCGAGCCGAGTTAAAGGAGAATTGTTGAGCACAGATTGTACCAGCGGTACGACCGACGGCCATGAACGTTGTGGGAGTTGGAACTCGGACAGTAGTGCCCGCATCGCTCGAAGTAGCTCGCGGCAAACGACCTCTACTGTTCCGTTGCTCCATGGGCAATAGGCCAGCGTGAAATGGTGCGAACCGTTGGTTTGTTCACGGAGAGCGCGGACGACTTCATTCTTGAAATGCGTGCCCCTGTCAGAGACCCACTGTACCACGGTGCCAAATGACGCAAACCATGACAATAGCGCATTTGCTGTGGATACAGCATCGGCTTCGGTGGTTGGCACGAGCCAAACGTACCCGCTGAAGTCGTCCTTGATGACGAGCACGTAACAGAATTCATCTTCGCCTTTTGAAATGTAGCAGTAGTCGAAGTGAATCATCTCATTGGGTTTCCCGGCGTGGAGAGCGTGGCCGAGCGGTCTCGGGACGGTTTCTCCAGTTTCGGTTGCGAGACAATGTAGGCAAGAGCGAACAAAGGTTTCCACATCCTTCGTAATGGAGGTCCACCAGAAGTGAGCTTTCACGGTAGTCAGCGTCGTACGCCAACCTCTGTGTCCACCTAATCCAGTGTGAGCCGCGATCAATATACGTAGCTGCAGCAACTGATCTTCTTCCGGAATCCAAACAACACCGTTCTCGTTGACCAGAATTTCGTTCTGTTCAGAAAAAGATTTGCGTGCACTTTCCTTGTGCTTGCGTTGAGATTTCTTGATATCTTCAGGCCTTGGCCAATCGAGTTTCGGATCCAAATGCGGCGAAACTGGCGCCAGCATGAGTGACTTCAACCTGCGAAACCTGGCAACGCGGACGGTTGACTTTCCTTGCACTGCCCATCGAGTTAACATATCAGCCCACACATTCCGTTCACCAGCTAGATGCTCAATGACGTACCTGAACGCGCTGAGCTTTACCGCCCATCTCATCAGTTTGCAAGCGGTATGTCTGGCCATACCCGGATTCTGACCGTACGGGTCGAAAAGGTAGACCAGGTTGGCGTGGTCGGTAAAGATGGCTACTGTTCTGCCCATGATGATGTAGTCTAGCCGACACATGGCTTCGACGACAGGGAACGCTTCTTTTTCCGGCACACTCCAGCTGCGTGCAGGACCAGTGAAGGCGCCTGAGAGGAATGAGAGAGGCTCGTGGTCCTGCTTCTCTACTTCCTTCTTGATATCTTCCCGGGATACCTGAGTAAGAATGGCTGACCAATGTGTCTCCGAGGCATCTGTGAATAAGCACAGACAACTATTCTGCTTCGGGTGGGCAAGTTCCGTGGAGCGAGCTAATCTTTGCTTGATGATAGCGAAAGCAGAATCATGTTCTGCACCCCATAGGCTTGCGAGAGGGATCTTGGACACCTTGCGTTTCGTTCGTCCTCCTGCCTGCTGGTATACGGATTCCATCAGTTCATGTAGCGGTGCTACAATATTGGCATAGGAAGGGATAGATGTGCGCATCCAGTTTGTAGCGCAAAGAAACTGTTGGAGATCACCTCCCAATGTTGGCGTGCGCATCTGGATAAGAGCATCCAGTTGGCGCGGATCGAAACGTACACCAGAGGCAGAGATGGTGCGTCCGCAGAACTTCGCCTCCTTCAGGAAGAGTTGAGATTTCTCGGCATGAATCTTGAATCCGTACTTTTCACAGACGGCGAAGAAAGCTTCCAAAACATCAAGGAGCTCTTCTTCGGAAATAGCATGAAGGAGAAAATCATCAAGCCATTGGAGGAAACGCTTGACCTTTTCTTGAAAAGCAGAATGAGTGACTGCTTGATAGTGGTTTCCTGCATCCGTGCTGCCCTGCAACAGACGCGTTGAAGAGTAGACACCCAGCGGGGTCTGTATTGACATCATCTCTTGGGATTCGGTGGCAATCGGGATCTGCCAGTAGGCATGTGCCATGTCAACTTTAGCGAAGCATGTGCTACCCTGTACGGTTTGGAGCTGTGACTCCAGATGAGGCATAGCCGAAACTATTGGCTCCGTTTGAGAATTCGGTCCTCTCAAGTCCACAGTGAATCGAAACCCTTCGCTGCCCGGCTTAGGCACAGCTAAGGCAGGGCTCGCCCAACGGGCTGTCGGATTCTTGAAAACAGCGCCAACCTTCTCGAGTTTACGAATGGTGCTTGCGATGAAAGCTGTCTGCGGCGGAGCGTATCTTCGCTGAGGTGAGCGGAAAGGAGCGGCGTTTGCCTTGGGTAAGATGGTGAGAGGTGTCACCTTGGCTGGAGGATCAGGACCAAGTTGGATACGGAAAACTTTCCTGTACCGATTCAAAGATGTCGAAAGCATGGCACAGCCTTTCTCGGACATCCCATTCTCTTTCGCTTCCTTTAGCATTCTATTGAAAGCTTTGTCGATGTCTTCCTTCTTGTCGACACCGATGTTTGCACCTGCAGCCTCTGGCAAATCAATGGGATCATCATCGACTGAATTGTATCGCATTCCGTTGTATGCAGCTCGCGCTATCTTCACCTCCGATCCATCGAGTTCGTCGAAACTTTTTCCGTGCAGCGTCTGTCCGACGTTCTCAAGGTGGGACTTCAGGTTAAAACCCATCTTCTTCAGCAACGGGCGTCCCAGCAGGACCTCGTCCATGGCTTGGTCGACAACCAGGAAAGGAATATGGTGAATTCGAATCGGCAAATTTGTATTTGGAAGCATTATGGTCACAGATAGCTTCACTCTGCGTGAGGCCGTGAACGTGATCGGGTTTTCGTGGGACCCACGGATTGCGGGGCAAAGTGATACCTTCTCAGGAAGTGCTTCGTACTGTAGATCCGGGACGGCAGCAATCAACTTCTCGAACTGGACGAGAGACAGTGCACTTTCGTCAGAGCCGTAGTCGCCTAAGGCCACAAATGGTACTGAGTCCTCAATCATTACCTTGTAACGGCCCTCTTCTTCATCGGTATGATCTTCACCTTGTGCACGGACGCTTTTGAAACGGGCAGGACTCGGCTTCCTCTTTCCAGCGCGGTACTCGTCGAGCAACTCCTTCTTCCGTTCCTCACTCGAGTTTGGACACTCCATGACCCGGTGAATACCGTCACAGTCCGGGTTGAGACAAGGCTTGTCCCAGGTGGAGCGAGACTTGTCGCTAGCCCTGGCCTTCGGATAGTTTTGGCGCGGATTGGGAGTCGTTTTCTGCTTCCTTCTGGGACCAGAATATTTTTCTGTTCCCTCAGCATCGAAAACACGCTTGCCTTTGCGTGGTGTACGCTTGTTCAACCTGCCGCGGGCAATTTCACCCTGAGCTACCTCAACCGCTATGGCACTGACACGAGTCTGGAAGAAGGACAAGCTAGACTTCTGTTCACCAGTCCAACAGTCCCTAGCGGAGCGGATGCGTTCGCGAAGCTCTGGCGGTTCGAGCTTCTGCACGAGTTTCCAAATGAGGGACTTGCAAGTCTCCTTGTCATCGATTACTTCAGAAGCGTTGTTTTTGTCGAGGGCGCTCACGATTTTGACGATGAAACTTAGCGCGGCTCCACTGGGGTCTTGCTTGTTCACCTCATACTTGACGGTCTCTAGGGCAGAGCGCACGCGTTCAGTCAAATCCTCCGGAGCGGTTTCTAGTCTGGTATCAAACCAGGCCTTCACACTTGTGTCAGTAGACTGGCCGGCGTTAGATGCGCCCTCGATTTGCCGAAGTAGACACAGGCTCTGCAGTAGCACAGGGTCGAGGCACTGTCGAATGGTTGCAGGAACAATCTGGCGAGAGGCATCGCGTGTGCGATTAAGATCGTTGACTTTTTCCTTGTACGCAGTGTACTCAATGTCAAATTTGATAAGGTCGGGCTGTGTGACATCCTTCAGAACAGGAGCATTCAGTGTTGATACAACTCCGAACGAAGACATTGCACCTGTGGTTGGTCACTCACGCTCTTAGATATCAGCACGGCACCGACAAAATACTCTTTAGAGACAAAGCGCTTTGATGGTATGTCGTGCCGGCGTCAATCGTTGAACGTCTGGACGCAATATCAAAGGTAGCATAGAACGTAAGTCAAACCCGATACCTCGAAACGAAAAACACTCGAGCGTACTGCGTCCGGGCACAAGTCGAGGGACCAGAATAAAATCCTGGACGCGGTTACCTGTCCAGACAAAAAGTCTGTACACTCTTTTTCGGGGAACGGAAAACGTCCGGGAGGAAATGCTTTCACAGTCCAGTTCTCCGGGTGGTCGCGCAACCGGCAAGGTATTGGGCACACCGCTCTGGGTCCCCTCTGCCTTCTCGCACTCGCGCTCAAAGTTGGCAGAGTATTTATTAGCTGTGTTAGCAGCTGCAACCCGATTTTCTACACAGGTAAATCAAATCAGAACTGTGTTCTGTGAATTATAGGCACAACGTGGCCTCATAATTCAAGGTCCCACCTATCAAAGATAGATATAGATTAGTCTCAGCGAAGTGTCCGCGGGACCTGCTAAACCAAGTCCGCACATCCGCCACCAGACTAATCTCCTGATCTCATCAACTGGATTGAACGCCAGCGGGCCTTCTCCGGTACATACGTAGCGTCCCTCTACGCAGAGATCGGTGGAGCCTTACATCAGAAGCCAAGGAATGACTTGCTTAGTTTGGATGAGAAAAGTGAAAATAGGAAAATTTCATCGGATCGGATTTTCTTTGAAAATTCATTCGGTCGCTTGTGCAATTTTCGGTCTATTTTATCTTTTTAATTTAGGTTGAACGAAGAATTGTATGACAAAGTTTTAAATTTTGTCTTGGAATGACAAACATACATTTAACTTTGCATATGCTCCAAAAAATGGATGGAGAATTTTATTTGCGTATCATGAACAAAAAAGTATGCTATTGGGGAGAAAATTGGTAAAAAGGAGATTGGCTATTCATAAATGTCACGAAAAGTGGCAGCGTTGCTTGAAAGTTCATTTTCGTAACGTTGCGAGCGATGAAGAGACACTAGATCCGTGTTGTTGATTTGCGAGTACGTAATTTGTAGTTTTACTGGTGTGTTGAGCTAACAACGCTAGTATTACACTCTATGATAAGTTTATGAGTAAATGAATTGTTTGCATTATATGTGGTGCTGTGCGCTACCTGCGCATTAACTGGATATTAACGCAAATCCAAGCTCTTTGCGCTTCAGTAGAGTAACTGCTTTGTAGTCTTACTGTATAGCCGCTCACTACTTCCCGGACCGTCTTCACACGTATACACGGGTGTACACACAGCGTACATCTGAAACTGTACTACAGGGTACGGTGACGAGTGCGGGCCCTGCAGTGCTCAAATGTGTCATCGCCTGCTGCTGCATACCGGCGGCGAGACGCAATGGCAACTTCTTCGCAAAGCAGCATCTCGCTTCCCATACAGGTATTCCAAACGCAAACAAGCCGCACCCGCGGTGCGTACTCCTCAGTATGGGACGCCGAACACGCCATGCACATCCGCAACAAGCTGCGAATTCTAGGCGATTTGTGCGGCACGCTTCCGAAACACATTGCGCAAAACCAGTATCTATCGCTACCGCTGCTGCTGTCGTACGAGGAAACGATGCTTGGAGTGAACAGAGGCTATTTTACACTGGTGAGTGATAATGGCTCGGATTATACGCAACTGGGTGACGCTCACGTGCGCTTCTGGGATCGGCGCGCTCGCGAGGCGGAACGACAGGCCGTTGAGGCCGCCAAAGAGCGCGCCAGGGAACGCGCACGAAGGACGGGGAGAAAGCGCGCCAGGGAGGAGCGCGACGATGACGAGGAAGGTGTCGTTCGAAAGGCGGCGCGTTTCGTATGGCAATGGGTTTCAAAACGGGTCGGCTGGGCGCGTGCCGAGGAAGAAGACCAAAGAGAAGCGCAAGAGCAGACGCCAGCGGCGGTCGACATCAGCGAGGCGGCATCAGCGCGAGGCCAAACACTGGTTGAAACCTCCACGAAAGCGCGCGCAGAAGAGGGCGCGAGACGCGCTTCACGACGGCTCGAAAGCTGCAGCAAGCGCGTGCTGGAGCGCATAAGCGTGCTGGAAGACCTGCATGAGCGCGGATACTACGTGTCGTGCGGCGCCAAGTTCGGCGCGGATTTCCTCGCGTACGCGTCCAGCCCGCTCGTGGTGCACGCCGCTCTGGCCGTCGTCGTCGTGCGCGCGGCTGAGAAGCTGCACGCGCGGCGGCTGGTGGCGGTGGGCAGACTTGGCGACGCCACCCGGAAGAGGGCGTTGCTCGCGACAGTTTCAGGGGGCAAGGTCAGCTATGTGGGCGTGCAGTGGGAGGAGACGCTTCCGTAGCCAAGATCGTCATACAGAGGGTTACCTGCACACGTGTCGCGATTTGATCTTCTTCTCACCGTGCAGATTGTGTAACGGTCGGACCCCCCACCACCCTTTTGCGAACGGATTGTTCTTCCCTCCACACGCGCGCGCGTTGCTAGTCGTTACTTTAAAGGGAAGTCATGGCCGTGCATTGGCGTCGTCAGAGGGCGTGTTATGCCGTGTTGCACGAACTTTCCGTACGCTTCTCGTCTTGTCCTTCTTCTTCAACCCGCCCCCCTCCGCAGTCAACTATTACGCTTCGATCCTCGTTCTGCGCACACTCGGCCACAACATGTCTTGGATGAGAAAGTTAGCCCCGCTGGCCATTCGCCGCGACCGCTCCCACGACCCAGAATTCCACAAGGTGAAGACTCAACTCAGCAATGTTGCAACCGCATTAGAAGCCTGTGTACACGGCTTGGAAGCTTTGCAACGAGATTACGATCGCTTATATTCAGGAGTTCGCAAATTCGCCAACGATTTTTACTCGCTTTATCCCTCCAATGATGAGGTGCGTCGACTCGGTGAATCCACCGTTAATAGCGCCGACGCCCTGTTACAAGACGTGCAAACAAGAATGAATGCGCCTGAAAATGGAACCATTCATATCATTGACAGACAGATCAAGGCGTATCTGCAGGAGATTCGTAACTTGCAAAAGGAGTTTAAGAACGTTGCGAATCAGCGTGCCGACTTTGAAGCGGAGAGGGACCGCTATGACCGGTATGAGAGACGTGGAATGGATGAGGACAAACGCGCTATTTTGAGGGAACAGATGAATGCTAAGAAGACTTTGTACGAAGCTACCCTTAGGGGACTCACCCATCGATTGGGATCCACTTACAACAAGCATGCCCAGGTGTTTCAGGCCGCTTGGACCGCTTATGTGCTCAGGTTGGATGAGGGAAAAAGTCTTCTGGATAAGCATTTGAGATCGCATCGTTCGTATGCCAAACGGCTTGAGAAGGACGTGCTTCGTATGCAGCTGGGCACACTTGAGAACTTTTCGTTGGAAAATTGATCTATGCAACGTCCGTCTTGTAGCCCTGGAAGCTGTTGTCATTTTGCACTCTACTGTAACAGTGGGTTGTTTTCTTTTTGTGGAGCGTGAAGCACTCATGCGATGTCATTCACGAGCAACTCCTTTTCGGCATCTTGGTTGTCTAAGGTGATCTCGTTTCGTACGTTTGGGCGCCATCTCGTGCAGGTTTCTTTCTTGTTTCTGTGTGTGCCATGAGCGAGTGTTGCGCGTCTCTTGTGGTTTGCTCATGTCATTCGTTGTGTTTTTGCTTGCGCCTGTACTGCTGTGCACTTTTTCTACTTTTCCGTCTTGATTGTGCATTGTAGAGTCTTATATATATATGTGTGTGTATGTGCCCTTGGCGTACGTGGGCCTTTCCTGCCCATCTCTTAGTTTTGTTTGATTCACTTCCGAGTCTTTGCACTTTTGAAACCACCCCGTCAGAAACCAGTTTTCCTCTTGCAGCTCGTGCGGAAGAGACATGTTTGTCCTTGTGCGGATGCCCTATCCATTTGGGAATGCTACATGGGATCCCGAGTAGTTGGACAAGGCATCTATTTGACAGCTTTCCCTCATTTCAAGGGGTGAGAGTTATGCCAAAACAGATGGCCTTCTTTCTGGCGTTCATTCAGTTCGTAGCCTCTTCGTGCGCCCGCTTGGGTCTTGGAAGCTCTTGAACGTACGGGCCGTGGGAGGTGCCGGCCCCTAATGCAGACAAAAAGAAATCCTGGCCGTCGAAGGATAACTTAACAGGTGGCGGAAGATCCACAACCTCGACCGATGGTTCGGACCGACCCGATGAACACCAGTCCTCGCGGGACTCCGGCTTAACGCCGTTTAGGAAATCCGCGTAAGAGTTAGCAAGATCTATATCAGGTTGCTCCAGCGGCGCATTTGTGGCCGTCTCAATTCTCTGTCGACAACTTTCTATAGTGAAAAGTTCTTCATTTACATTTACGAGATCCGCGCGAATCGCGGAGGCTTTCGTGATGAGAGCCCAGAGGCGGTATTCGGTTTATGCCCCAATGTCCTGTTGGGCTTTGTCTTCGGTGTGGAACCGGAAGGTGGATGCCATTGCGATTCAGCTGAGCATAGTCGACACTTGTAGTGTTCTCTGCACGCTGTCTTTCGTTGTCCGAAGCTGCGTTTTGCCGTAGCTTGCTGGTGGCCTCTTCTGTCGAAAGAATACCGTGCGAAGAATGGCAACAGCAGCGCACACGAATACCGGAAGGAACTCGGCGCAGTTCCTGCTAGTCGGCATCTTGTAATAATTCGCAAACTATGGATAACAATCAACAGGAGGCTAAGAATTTGAGAGAGATTTCGGGAAGGAACAGGTTGAACGATTTCTGTGTCACTTCAATTGCTCGCATTCACGCCGGGCAAAGCAATGCTTACGGACATTGAATGCGGTTTCAATAGGACCATGGACATGTCCCTTCCATCACGCTCAGTGTCGATTACCTGCTTTACCTATTTGTGTCGCTACTGGTACGATATTGCCACGAAAACAAATGTCTCTTGTACTGCTCTAGTGCGCCGTTCTTGGAGGTTGAACGCTGCCTCTTACGCTAATATGTTTTCCGAACCGGTAGCCCAATCGTGCCACAGCCGCCGCTATTCGTGCCTACTACACAACGGCCACGAAATGAAGACCATGATCTCAACGTCACGACACTTTGCGTTGCGAGCTCATCAAGATCTTCTCCAACGAATATCTGTTGTCCCTCTCTGTTCCAAACCAAGATTGGACGTTCCATTTCGAATTTTGTCTCTCTCAGGAAGCCCATCATAGCAGAAACGCATTTATACATACGTCGAGTACTGTTCCAATCGTCAGTCTTGTCCCAAACCGAGGCTGCCTTCGCTCAGTACCGTGTGAGTGAACATAGGGTTCCAGCTTCTAATTAGTTTCATTTGCGAAGCGTATCAAAGCAAGAATGCATCGTAGTTCGAGTGCTGTCCGAATTATCAGTCGTTTGTCTGTGCTGGAAGCTGAGGCCACCTGCTTCTGGTTTCGTCAGCGAAACTAATGTTCTAGCCTGTAATTGGAATTCATCAAGACGTACGGAACTGTTATCCATATCTTTCGTGTCCGGTTCCGCGGCTATATAAGCGAAGTCTCTCGAAGCATTGCAATAGCGTGGTTGCAGTTCAACAGCACACATCGTTCCACCGTTCTTGCTGTTCAAGTTTTTCACTAACGTCAAGTTCCCAGAACAACTAGGAAATGTTGAGGCAGTGTTTGGAAGTCGTTATTGGGCTGTATGCCAACCTGTTGTTCATGGGGAGAGGGCCAGGGGCAACGGGAACCGAGGGGGTACCGGCGGACTCATTTGATTATCCAATGCTCATCTCCAAGGAGTATGAGCTGCAGCCGAAGCCCGTAACGGAATTCATTGCCACAGTAAGGCGTTCCTACGGACCCACTGACGGAAAGATAAAGAAGAGGAGATTCATCAAGAGCTTAAAGAGGTTTTCATGGTTTCGAAACAGCACAGTTATGTTTCAGAAAGAATCCGAAACCCAACCTCCTCGCATTGGCAATCAATGCGCAAAGCCCTCTTCGAAAGAGAAAAGTGTTGCTAGCGATAGCGCATTTTGGCTCGACCTCCGGCCGTTCATTCAAAAGAGCCGCTCCGCATCCCAGCATAATGATGCCCGGAGTCGTGCTTGGGTCCAGCCTTACAACCCGGACATTGAAGTGGCCCCTAGGACATGGATGATACAGGAGCTTGACAAGAACGAAGCCAAGCGGCACAAAGTACGGAAGCTGCCAATCCCCCCTACGAAGGCGCTCGGGATCGGGCACTGGGAGGATCGCGGTAAATAAACAAGATACTTTCGTTTGAAATAGCGCCCTGTGTGAGCATTGTTTGTGCGGACTTCTCTCTCTCTCTTTTACGAACACGCATACATCAATTCCTCGTACCGCCGGGGTTTGCTAAGAACCCCAACAACCTATAATACTCACTTCTATACCGTAGCCACGAACTACAAACCAGCAGCCGTGCTACACTCGCTGGCCTACATATGATACAAAGAAATTATTAGGTCCCGTAGGTGCCTTCAACCGCTGAAGCGTTTCGTTTCCGACGACTACCGCCTTCTTCTCTGCACCTCTTCGTTCAAACTCTAGAGATCGTCGGTTAAGGGGCACATCACGACAAGGCGCTTCGCACGTACCACGTTGGCCGCCGTAGAAACCACTGACGACGTCGTTTCTCCCAATCCTCATATCGTCGGCGAGATCAGACAAAAGAACCGGCGCGTGGCTGTCATCATCATCCGACCCAAGCGTAGTTCTCCGAGAAAACCCTGGAAAAGCCCCGTCCAGAGGCTCCTTTGGAGCTCTTCCTTCGGAGGAAAAATATTCTGGGAAACGGCGGTTGGAGCTTCTTCTGACAACAGGCTTGTCACCAACTGCGTGCGTGCAGTTGGACGGGGGAGACGGGGGCCTTTTCACGACTTTCCACCCAGGTCCGCGACCCGCAAGCTGACCGATCGCCTGGACGAGTTTCTTGTATTAGATAGTGGAAAGCGAGACAGTCAAAAAGTCCTCGCACTGCTGAATGTAAGAAACAGCGGCGATATCGAATGAAGATATCGACACAAGAAGAAGGACAGTGAGAAGGGCTTTCTAAGCTCAGATTAGCTCCAACATCATTTTCCTTCCATGCATCTTGCGAAAAACTCAGAGAATGTGAAATAGAAAAATCACAGTGGTTGCGGGCATACCGAAAGCGAGCACCCACTAAACCTATGCATTGACCCGGAGAGCAATGCTCTGAACGTAGTTTTCATTTTGAAGGTCTAGGTGCAGCCCGGTCTTATTCAGAATAGTACACGTCCGACGTCTTTAAGCTTCATGAAATTACGGGTCATCTGGAATGCGATCGCTGGGTACGGCAGGTACGGGCAGGTGGACTTGTGTAGGTCACTTTTCTTTGACCACACCGGTGAACTCGTTTGCATGAAGGCCAGGAAATTGACGCATGTCGACACCGCATGATATTGTACTACTAGTGCTCATCGTACTGATTACGTTCAGTTGCACTAAGAGAATGAAGCCCTTTGAAGCATGAGTGTTGCTGGATATTGCAACACGAAGCTGCAAACGAACGTTTTTGAGCCTAATGTCAAGCCATCGGTACGCGGTGGAAAAGTGGATATATTGCTATGGCCATACGCTTGAAAAATCAAATTTAAAATCTTTCAAACATCTCCCGTTCTATGTGCGAAAGCTTCCCGCCAACCCTTACCTCTCTTCGTTCGAAACCCCTCTGTTGCCTTTCTTAGTCGTCTTCTCAGAGTGCCCTCTCATCATCACCTCCAAGTTCATCCTGCTCCCTGAGTTTCCAGTTCGTATCAGTGCTATCTTCTGTATTCAGCTACCGAGCCTCTACCATCTGGTTTCAAAATGACATCACATCCCCCAAACACACTCTCGCCAATCGACGAATGGCATTCCAACTTCAACCAACAAGTTTCTGCGCTGCGGCAGCTTCTTCCTCTGCGTTCGGCTTCTCAATCAGATATGGAAGACGAGGAATTGCGTGCAGCGTTCAATGCTACATCTTCTTCGCTGGCAGACGTTGATCACTTGTTCGCTTCTTTGTTGCAGTACATCGAACACGAAGAAACCGAGCTTTCCCAACTCTCTAAACTGCTCGAAAGGCTGCAAAGGGTTTCGACCCAGATGCGTTACATCGAAAAACAAATGCCCGCCGAACTTCGAGACTCCATCAGTGCTCAGACCCCCAAAAACACAGCCACTACGCCAAAGCTGAAGCAGAGCTCAAGTGGAAAAACCCCGAAACATAGCCCTGTGAACAAAACCACACCCGAGGTATCCCGCACAGGCCGTCGGACAAAGCAGCCTACCGGCAAAAGCCTATCGAAACCAAACACAAAAACATCTCAGGCCAAGCACAAAGAAGACACTCGTAACAGAAAGGTGTGCGATACGCCTCAGATTCGCCATGTGTCACAGGAAGAGCTCGACGAAGCCCCACAATACGTCAAAGGACGTCTCAACGTTGAGAAAATCAGTGTTGTTGTTGATAAGCTGAACGAAGTCCTTGATAAGAAGTACGCCCTCCTCAACAAACCATTTCGGGAACTTAGCTCACAGGAAATGACCAAATACGAAGATCTTCGAGACGCATTTTGTCCTGAGGTGAAGGGAAAAGATTTCATCACAGACAATGAGATTAAAGGTTTTGGGGGCTGTCGCATGGACGCTACCGTGAAGTCTGTCATTAATATTCTCAGACATGTCGGGGCTATGAAGGAAGTCCGTGGCAAGAACAGGTCACGCATTTTTATCATCAACTAGCCTCGCCATTCAGTGTCAACTGTACCGTGAATATTAACGGATCTGAGCATTCAATGACAACAAGTTCTTCGCGAAGCTCGTTTGATGTACTGATAAGCCCGTCTTTCCCGAACGACATGGGCCCGTCCACATTCCATTTCAATCCCTCTGTGCGCACTCGCTGAACTTTTCGCCCGATAGGTATCAACCCGCAAATCGGTCCTTCCACGCTAGGATCAACGCAGACATGATGTGTTCCTGTCGGGAGTGCGGTTATTGCATTGGTCGCATCGAGCCATGTTACGACCCTGCCCACCTCCGCAGTTGAAAACAAGGTGTTTAGATTGCCTAAAGTTTGATCGAACCGTCCACCATGACCTCCCACAACAATGATTGGGTCTGATGAGGTCTGTTGCATCGCAATGCGCATCGCCTTCTGGAAATCGTTGAAGTCTTGAGATTCATCCTTGACAATGATGGTACCCTTGGCCTTGTAATGAGATTGGATATGCGGGTGGATTGAGTCCAAGTCTCCAACGATATGCGTCGGCTTCCGATCCGAGGCGGTTGCATGAAGCAAATTTGCTGCTCCGTCTGCACATATGACAGGAACTCTTTGGGGCCAGACAGCTGCAAGAAGTTGGTGATGAAAAGCGGTACCGTTTAACAGAACCAAGGCGGCTATTGCACGTGGCGGGTTCAAGATATCATGCTAGTAAATCAGGTTACTACGGGATTATCGCACAACTCTGCCGCGGAACCGGAACAACACTTGCAACTTACAAGTCGATGGCGCATAACGATAGGACTAGTCATTGCTACTAATCTGTTACGTTCGCGTTCACGTCGCTTAGAACGTGCTAAGTACTGCGCTTGGTAAAGCACGAACAACTTCGTCAGCTCGCGTAAAGCAGGATCAGGTATTGTTGTACTTGAACTGGGTGCTTCGCTTAAATTGTGAAGGGATGTAGCTTCCCTCGACAAGACTGAATGAACGACAAACAAAGTAGCCTTCCAACTAAGGCTGGATTCTTTGGAGAGAAGAACGCGTCCGCACGACGTGTCAGGCTGCTTATTGCACTGGAGCTACGAAACAAGCCAAACCGTACGTTCGCTAGCTAGATATGTTTTGTTGACATCAGGATGAACTCGCATCAGTCAATGCAGGCCCTAAACTGCAGGGAGAATAGAGTTCAGATTTGTCATAGAATTCCCACAAAAGCCATGTGCACGCAGATGGCTGGTGCGTTGCCAATTGAATTGCACTGATTCGCTGTTCTGTCATCCGATTTGATCTCAACTCCGGTGATACAGTGCACCCAATCTGGCGCAGGGTCCCTAGAATGGCCGGTTTTTACTCTTGTTGGCCTCCAGGGAGCTCGCCGCGAAGAGCTACATCTACACGCGCCTCTTTCTGTCCAGACCAAGACACCTTCGTCCTGCTGCGAATCCTGTCTTATCTCGAGTTCCACCCCCGTTGAGCACAAACTCCAGTTCCTGTCAACAAGTGTTCTTGCATTGCGCTTTAGAGATGGCTTTTGTGAACTCCGTTCCCTTGACTTCGTCACTGAAATGCCTTAGCGGACATTATCGTTGCAGATCGACGAGTCGCAGAATTGCCCGCTCTCGTTCAGTTGTACGGATGCAAACGTGGAGTGACCCTGCAGTAACAAAGGAATACATGGACTATCTGTCTGGTATCGACCAACGCGAAGAAAAGTCAGACTGCCAGTCTACTATAGTAGGGCTTGGTCGTATTGGAGATTTTCTACGGTCCCAGGGCGATGGGACCGACCTTGTAATACTACGCGGTGAACAGATTCCACCTGACGCTCCGGGTCCCGTGTACCTTTGCACTCGAAACGACGATTTGGAAGACATAATCAAAAACTGTCCACCAGAGAAGAAAGATGATCTTGTGTTTCTTCAAAACGGCATGTTGGAGCGTTTTCTGAGGAAGTATGATTGTTCCACAAACACTCGTGCCAACCTATATTTTTCAGTTACCAAGAAGGGAGCGGATCCTATTGATGGGATTACAGAGACAGATCCAGAGGGGCTTACGACCGTATGCGGTAAGTGGGAAGGTGCGTTTGCAGAGAGGTTGGAGAAGGCAGGTCTCACATGCAAGGTTCTCAAGGAAAGAGATTTTAGACGTAGTCAGCTTGAGAAACTCATATGGATATCAGTATTCAATCTATTAGGAGCAGTTCATGGCAAGATTCCTGTCGGCGAGGTAGCCCGCATGCATGTCAAGGAGGTCACGGAAATGGGTGTAGAGCTCGCAACCATGATTCGCTTCACACTCACAGTTGGGATGATGCCTAATATCGAGAAAAGGTTGATAGCTTATGGGAATTGCGTTAAGGACTTCCCTACGGCTCTGAAGGAATTCAAATGGCGCAACGGTTTCTTCTATGATTACTCCATGCTAGCAAAGAGAAATGGGTTGCCAGATCCTACTCCAATGCATACGTAAGTTACAGCTCTGTGTTACCCGATTGCGCAAAACTTGACACCCTCGCGGCGTACCTTAGCACTAACACTTCACCCTTTCTTACCATGATGAATCTTGTCTGGCGTTTGACAGTGGATACTTGGAAGACGGAAAAAGCATGGGGCTTATCGACTGGTAGCAACCATAAAACGGAAATTCGATTCGCCAGAACCATCCCAAAGGATGATCTTTTCTCCAGAGACTACGCTCTGACACTCAGTCGTGGTATCTCTTCACACGAGATTAAACCTCAGAATCATTTTGTCTGTCGCATACTTAGAAGATGCCGTTCTGTAAGTGTTAAGTCCAGATTCGGATCAAATTCTTGATATATTGATGAGCACCTGTTGTTTCCCCTTTGCTCTATGGTGAGATGATGCCCGTCACCTTCAGTAACGTGCTTTTGCTTCTCTTTGATGCACTGGCCTCGGCCATTCGTTGGTCATCACCTCAATGTCTTTGCGATGCTTCAAAATCCTGATTGGTACGCCATCATCATCCCTATCGGGATAGCGGTGTTCAACTTTAGGGGGAGGCCTAGCGAAGCGTGGTAAAGGGAGCCCCTGATCGGTCCATTTGAAAGGTTTAACTGTAGCGCGAATACCCAGCTTGTTATACCATGCTAAACAAACTTGACCGCCCTTTTCAACAACCCGCTCTGCCGCAACTGGAGAACACTCTGTCACCCTGACACGCAAGCTCGAACAAGATCCGGGTCCGCCTTCAACTAAACGTAATCCATCCTTGATTCTTCGCACACACCCGCTATCCACCAGCTGTTTCAGACCGATCTCAGCATTCGCGTCTAAGCGCCCCGTATCCACAAAGCGTTGTATCCTGCCAAGCGTAACATCTATGATGTCCTTCGCAAAAGGGTCATATGTTCGAACCTTTGGAAAGCGCTTCTGCAGAGGTGTTTGTCCACCTTCAAATCCGAGTCTAACAGAGTTACGTGCCCTTTGACCCTTTTGACCTCGACCAGAGGTTTTGCCACATCCTGAACCCCGACCGCGCCCTAACCGCACTTCTTTCTTGCGCGCACCAGGGTTGTCTTGAATATCGGATAGACTTAGAGCTGAAGGCCGAAGATGCTTCGTGAGGTCTTTGATCCGGGGTTCATTCGCAGATCTGAAGTAATCCCGCCGAAAGATCAGCGCTTTGATTATGTTGAATCGAGCTGAATATTGTTGCATTGTGAACGTCTGCAGCTCACAACTTCGTACTGTGATCTGTCCTCACAACTATGAAGGGAGTCCGGTTAGAGTATGGAGTAATATGCGAACCTAGAACAACTGTGTATCACCAGCGTGATGACCTGGGTGATGGCACAACTTAAACCAGATAGCAATCAAACCGCATGCTGAACAAGATCAAGAGTTGAAGACGCTTATGTTGCGCACAGTGAAATTCGCACCACGCAAAGTCTAGAAGGCTGAAAGGTTAGCTGCGCTGCTAGCCGTTCTATGACTTCATTCACTAGTCTAAGCGATAACTGATTTCATCCAATAGGTGTATGACGCAGTTGCAACATCATTGTGAGAGGGCTCCCCAGGAGAATACAAAAATTTTGGTCATGAAACGGGGTCAATTTTCCCATTCACAGTGGAAAAATAAGGTCAGATGGCTGAAAAAGTCCACTGTTCCACACCTCATTTCTTGGTTTTCGAAAGCATACTTCAAAAACATAATTTTCAAAACTTCACTCAATTTTGGACGAAGTCTTTTCAATGGTTTGCCACCACTTCTCAGAGCATAATCACTGATGCGCAGACCTGTCTTTCTCTTCAGATCGAAAGCACATCTTCTAGAATTGCTTCACTTCGACTTAGCGAGGTACGTTTTCCTCTTCAAACAATATCAACCAAGACACTGACATCCCACTTAGCTCTACCTGCAATCTGTCGCACCGTTCTTCATCATCATCGCGACACTATCGGCAAATTCAAACACTAAATTCAAAAAAGAGTAACCACTCTTTTTTATTCAACATCATGCGTCGGATACTTGGATAGCTCGACTTTTAAATCTCCTTTTTGAAGGGTTTATGAATATTGTTCTAATCTCTGGAACCAAGCATGTAAAAATAGCAGTCATTCTCTCTGTTGGGCCATTTAACCACTCATACAAACACTTGTTGAAATAAATGACCATTTCTTACTTGAAGACCTTTGTCAGCTCATTACGTGCGTTCAAGAACATTCAACTATACGCTAGTTTTTAAGAAACTTACAGGCACGGTTTTAACCTAGTGGTTTTTTTGACAACAACAATTGACTTTAGTACGAAGCTAAAACATTTAAGAAACAGTGCGAAGCATCAGCACGCGCCTCCATCCATCAATGAGCTTGAACCAATTTCTATGCTTCTTGAACCCATGCAACTCTTTCTTACACATCCAAACCTTTGACCGTAACCGTGGCAACAATTCTACACAAAAACGGGCTTCGATCGGTGATTTACTACTAAAACTACTCCGAAATGCCCGTAAGCATGACTTTCGTCTTCCACCTTTTAGTTCCCTGGTACACTCATAACACGAAAAGAAGATCCTCTAGACGCCTAGCCCAATTTGGCAATGTTAGGTTGAAAAGAGGTAGTGCATTGGTAGGTACTGCCTCAAACCGATTACTTTGCCTTATAATGAGTGCATTCAAGTCAAGTTCTAGTCTATGGGGATATGTATATAACTTGAAATTCTTGTCACTCTTCCATTGGCCTCGGTATTTGATTTCCCGATCCCCGGGTCTTTTAAAAAGCTTGTTCGTTCTTGCCACACAACACTGCAACATAAGTGGCATCACTTCAAAAGGCAACTTTAATCGCCTAGAAGAGCGTTGCAGCATAGCTCGAAACCGGGCAGGAGCGTATGGAAAGAAACTGTGGTGCAATGCCCCAAAGGGGAAAAACACCGAAAGACGTTCGGGATCTTCCTCTCACGAGGTGAGCCCAGTTGGGTAGAGCCCTCTCAGAGGTGTCACGGCGAAGCCGGTTTGTAAGACCAGGGACACCTGTCGCGACTCGCGCAGGGAGGTGAAGGCGAAGAATCGGTATCCGCGTGAGCGGGGTGTGATCCTCAGTAGAGGTATTTTTCCACGTAAGTGGGGGTGTGTGAGCGGATGCGCACACGAGGGCCGCGGATAGCGGGAGGTGCTACCCTAAAAAGGGGGAAAAGGAAGGGCGAAGAGGAGGAAGAGAGGACGATGTGAGTCGCGAGAGCGACGAACAGATACGGCGATGCCGGTAACAATATCCGTATACAGGGCGAAACACCAATATGATTGGAACAATTGTACTCCCAAGGATGGGCTTCTTTAGATGTGCAAGGGGGTTAGATGTCCCGTGGTTTACGGCGTTTCCCTCCAAGGAGGAGTAGAGTACGCGCGCAAGCGGCAACAACTAGAGCCAATTCCCCAGGTTGGGGTCCCTTGTTGGGGAAGGTTTACTGGTGCGACGGCAGTGCGCCGTCGCACTAAGTACTAGCTTCCCAGAAATGGGTGTGAAAATAATACATAATATTAACTATAATACTCCACATTTCGTGGCAACATCCACTACTGTGGCCAACCGCCAATTGACCCAAAACCGTGTCCCACGTGTCCATATCCACCATAGTGGGGCGTAGTTCATATACACACTACACAACCGATAATATCGGGAAAGCGTTCAAGTACCAAGAATCCCTCCCTGAGGGCGTTGCACTTCAGAAACCTCTGCACTGAACCAATTTTTCGACGCTCTACCAGTCTGTTCATAAGCCTTACTATGGCATGGAGTTGAATTGTCACCGTTTTGTTCCGACCCGTTTTTCCGATAGTAATACTCATCGCTGAATAGTGTGATTTTCGGCTTCAGACACCCCAAAATACGATATGACCAGCCTTTAGCTGTATTAAGTCTCCTACTATTAGATACCCTTCAAAATGCAATAAAAAAGCAATTTCAACAACCGCTTGGCCATTGCTGACCACTTCAACTGCAATGGCATACACGATTATTTCAAGGCACACACCATGGTGCGACCTACGCTTAATCACGCCTCATCCACGCAGACATAGCTCAGAAAGAGTCATTTTTCGTTGCAAATGCGCCATATAGAATTCCAAAGCACATTTCCTCTGAACTGGCCCCGATAACTTTAAATCAAGATTTTGGTTGTAGCGGTACACAAATTATCTTGTGAACAACCGATGGATATCTCCATCAGTGGCAAACTGCTGTTTCGATTCGCTTAAGGTCTCTCTCAGGCATTTCCCATCCTTTTCTTGGCAATAAATGAGATGAGCGAGAGAGGCAGTCTGTATGAGATTTAATCTCATTTCAGAGTCACCCGTTCTCGCCTGTTTCCACTGCAAATGCACCTGCCAACACCTAGCGCCTCCACGGAAGAGAGCGACGTTCGCCGTCACTCGAATGCGGCCGCGCGGAGGCTGGCTCGTCTTACTCGCCTCTCACTCTCGATTTCGCTCACTCATGCTGCGAGCGATGTGACTATAAGCGACGGAGTGCCTCCCTATGCAGCATCTCATGCTCCAAACAGCGTTTACTACCCTTCAGCGCCGCCACTGCCCACGCAGCTCCTCGTTGTGCCAACCAGCTCACAGCACTCCGCCCCGCCCCCAAACCGTATCCCAGTGAGCCCTGCACCGCCATAGAGAATACTATTTGGGCACGACGGAAGGAGGGATTGTCTAGATGGGTGCTGACTAAAGGTAGAAGCAGATGCAGTGGAGCAACGTTGTTCAAACCGCAACAGTTCGCCGCCAATACCAGGCCATGCAATAGTCCACGCACATGTAAAGTGGGGGCATGGGCGATCATATTGTTGACCTTGGTATACTGGATTTCCATCTTGGTCTCATATTCAGATATGCGACGCATTATTTCTTCCAACTTCACTAGTAAATTTTTGCACCATAAACCCCCCTGATGCTGGAAGGTATTCCATCGCTAGCATCTTGTGCAGTAGTTTCCGGCATGACTGGATGCGTGTCCTCGAACTCCCCAGCGTCCATATCAATGAACGGGTAGTATGGAAAGGAATGATGTGACAAACTAGAATCATCTGTCATCTCGCGAGTGATAGAGGTTGCAACTGGCTGTGCCATCCTGTGGTTGCTGGAAGAAGAGTATTGAAGCTGAGCAGTGCCATCGAAGGGTATTATATAGACACAAGATACCCCAAAACGGACAGTGCCTTTGGCAACCTGGTTTTTTTCATGGCAGGAAAGTGTCCCCTTACAGGTAGGTATGAGCTATTACCTAGACCTAGTATGCTGAACTAGAGAATATTCGTATAGAACAATTGTCTAGAAAAGCCCGAATTGTGTGGCCTCCAAGCCAACTCGGGGCAGACCTCCTCTCCTTACTTTTGGGACCCCCACCTTCTCTTAGAGCTGTCTACTCCTCCCTTTCTCCAAACCTTCCAACACTACTCTACCCCCCTTATCCTCCATAACCGTGCATCTTGGTCTGCTGCACATCGTGAGTGACTCGGCTGTCTCGGTCTGTTACGAGATCAGCGGACGTATTAGTTTGCTTCAAGCCATGCTCTAGACCTAATGCTTTGGTTGTGCGTGTTCAGTGAATACGTTCCTATACATACTGTACTAGGCCTAAGGTTTTAGTCTCGCATCTGTTGTCACCATTGTTCTTCTCTACCGCTGTTAGTGGGCCATTGCCCTGTGTACGCTTTCATCATCATCTATTTCCGCCTTGCCTTAGTCGAGGCCATGCATTTCTTGTGCCTGCCGCCGCAGTACGCACGTTGCTATTAATCCTTTTCGGTCTACTATTTATAAGCATTGCACAACAGTGCTGGTACTCTCGAGCTACGAATATATTTTCAAGCTACTCTCCGGCAGCGAAGGGTACAAAAAGGGCTGTTGTCGTCCATTGTCGTGAAATCGTGCAACATGACACTCACAGTCTCAAGCCACGTCAAGAATTTTTGCATTTTTTTTTGTAATTGAGCAGCTTGGACGCCTTCAATCGCTTGTAAACAAGCTCATACAACCCGCAAGGGCCCGTCAGACGCATTGGCATCGCTTGGGATATAAATACAATCCAAGTACAAATTGCCCGCAAAGAGTAAAGCTGCTGCACGACGACACACTCGATTAAAGCCCACAAAACTGCTACGCCCTTCAAGAACAGCACCAATCAGAGCCTGATTATCAAGAAAAACCATCACTCGTGTGCTAAAATGTTTTTGTTTCCGAAGCATCCATCACAGTCATAGAAGCAGAGCTTCGCCTTCGAGAAGATGAATTGGCATCCCTTTGCGCCAACGGTGCCTGATGGCGAGCTTCCATGGTTGATTGGAGACCCATTGCCATTGTTGTTCTACTGATTGGGAAAGCAGTAGCAGCACGTCTTCACACGGACTGTATACCACTCCACCACCACAAAGGCTTGCATCGGTTCAAAAAGCGTGGACGCAAAAGGGCGTAGAGATACAAGTGCGTATCAACCCAGATAGCTCGAAACGAAGAGTGCGTACCTGTCTTGTAACCTTGTTAGGCTGAACTTTACAGCAGCGAGACTGCCTCAACTTATACATGCTTTGCAACACCGAAAAGAGGGGTCGACGCAAGAGAACAAACCACGCCCACTTTCCCAGCTCGCGCACTTTCCAGCGTATTCCCTTCAGAAAGCTCGCCGTACTTCACATAATATGTCGCATCTTTCCGCCTTCGGCAAGAGTAACCCATTGTCGTGACCTTCGATGACCAGAACCTCGGTGAAGTACATTGTCCCGGGCCATAAAACGTTTCGTGATTGAGACGGCAACCCACATCGCTCAGATTCCCGTATAACCGCCTTCACAGTGTTAATTGCCTTTTCCATATGAGCGCCGAGGGAGAAGTAATCATCGACAAAAGCCACATAGCATATACCCGAAAAGTCAAAAATCCCCGTTGTCCAGCGTCTCGACGATAGTCCAGCAAACTCAAGCAGTTTTCGGTGAATGGCTTGTGCCGCAAACACGGAGGGGGACCCCATGGGCATGAACCACGCAAGAGGGTATATCTGCGAATCACGCTGGTTTGTCGGAGGCAGGCCCAAATATGGACACGTAAATCCTGGATTATTAATCCGATGAAACTGATTGTCCAGATCCGATTTTCCAACGCACAGTTTCCGCCCCGAGGGCATCCATAAACGCAATAAGTGACCAGGATTAGGTTGGCCAATCTGAGCAGGTGCTATGAAAACGGTTTTTGCCTTACGCGCGTCAATGATCAACCTCTGACTTCTTTTTTTACTCTTCGGTACCGCAAGAATTCCATTTATTACCTTCGGTTGTCCTTAAGTCAGCCAAACGAGCCCGACCTTTCGCAGTTTTTCGACCAACGTGACATAATCTTGATTTGGGTCATAACCAAAACTAGTGTCTTCTTCGTCTAGGATCTTTGTGACAAAACGCAGACCATTTTTCTTACAATACGCATGGCGTTGAAAAGAATCTTTGACGATGAAGAGGTCCGCACATTAAGAGGACTGTGATTCCAATTAGTATCTTCAATGTGATCAATAAAGTCTTGTTTTGAATTTAAAAAAAGTCGTCATATCGTTTCACAACTACGTCTGAGAGTGCTTCACGAGAAACACGAAGTTCAATTCCCGCATGGTTGAGTTCTGCACTGCACACTTTGGAAAATGCATTTCGATACCATGGGTTCTCTTGCAGCAATACCAATGAACAAGCGACCTCATCCAGCAAAACTTTTGGTGTACCAGCACCACATTGAACATGGAGCTCTCATTGTTTTTCTTAACTGACGGAAGAGACTGCAAAAATCTTGGTTTTTCGAATGGATTTACCATATGAAATAGGGACTGTATTTTGGGCAGTTAGTACCAAGTTTGAGAGTTCTTGACCAAATTGTCAACCCAAACATATCAGTCGTTTCACGTTCTGTTTCAATTTAACAACTTGTTAAATGAAGTGCCTTTTTTTTTCCGTATACATATGAAGCAAGCAGCGTTATGTAAGTTCGCTTTTGGACGGAAAAAGAAATTCTTTTCAATTCGAATGACGTACAGTGAGACCGTTCCAAGGTTTTTTGTGTTGCTTTCAGCATTTGGGCACTGTTTGCGTGGGCTACCTACGGAAAATATGTTTTCTTGAACGCGATGAAAACTGCTGGATTAACATCTTAAGGTGAAAGAAATACTACACAAAACTCAATAGCGATGTTTAAGGATGTAGATTGAGATATGTTGGCTTTTTTTGGGTTCGATTGACCACAAATACGCCAGGACCTGGAACATTGTTTTGTGATCAATTTTGTTGCTCATTACAAACATGGAATACTTTTTCGTGAAGAGAAAATGGCAAACCTGGCTACACACTTGTATCAAACTCAACCATCAGGGAGCAAGCAAGATTAGTTATTGCTGTGCGAAGTGGGTGCGATGCGGGAGGTCGTTAAAAATGTGAAGGACAATGTCAAACATTTCTGTACAGTAACCACAGAACAGATACATAAGCCCAGGGGCAACGAGCTCCATGTAAACTGACTAGTTATTGCCTTCACTCACAGGTTATGGACCCTACGCTCACGCGGAAAAAGCCAAACCATCCCCACACATAACTTCGAACATACTGAACGTCAACCACACCCATTACACACAACGGCGCCCCACCCATCGCGCCTCGCTCGCTGCCATGGTCGCGAGCTACGACAACAACCCTACATCCAAGAATTATTCGAAAACGCCATTCTGAACCACAGAGACAACCACGAACCCCAAGATACAACACAAGCCACCATCATAGCCACAGAAGAAATCCAGTCTAGCTCAGTTACACACCCCCACCAACTAAACTCCGTCCACCCTATCATGGACATCGAAAATTTTCCCAAACTGCCCCAACTCGACCGTACCAACTACGCACCATGGTTTCTAGCCCTGCAGATCTATGCAGCTACCATTAAGGCGTTGAACCACCTTGACTGCAATCCGTCGACACCAACGGACCCCCACGTCGTCAAGACGTACTTCGATGGCAAAAAGATGCTCCAATCTGCGGTTCTTAGCAGTGTACCCTCGGAAATATTAGAAGTGCACATCCTGCCACAAGGCCGACCTACACCACATGAACTAGTAGCCAAAATCATTACCCACATAAACCGCCCCTCCAAATTAGATCATCAATACTTGGAAACCGAAGCTCAGAGTACTGCCTTCAAAGATGAGGAAGATATCGACGATTTCATTAAAACTCACAAAGAAATCCGACAAAAAATGGAAGCTACCCCAACATCGACGACGAGGAAACGACTGTTGATTTCATGATCGCAGGAATACGTCGAAACACCATCAGCACACCCATTCTCGACCATATCCTCACGCACAAACCCTACACAAGCAAAGATTTCACTCGAAAGTTCAAGGATTTATACAACCTATATCAACCTCATACAACACGGCTGCAACAACCGCAAAACATTCTCGGTGACTATGGACTTCCCCAACGTGGATTCACAGGGTATTTCCAGTTCACTCCAACCCCATACCGATACCGAACTCCACAGACGCAGTTCTGCCACCAGTACAACCGACGACCAACCCCTCCCCAGCGATGAGTCCCACCTCACCAACTTTGCACTTTCCATATCAATATCAGATTATTCTGCAACCACACTGACCAGGAATGCAGAGATTCACAACACCCCAAATTCATCAAGCCACAGGCTCACTACGGTCAGGGCGGTCCTGCTTACATCCCACACTCTTACTATCACCAAGCCTTACCACCATCACACTAATATCAACAACAACACTCCGTCCCATCTACCCCATTGCACGCCGAGTCACCATCCGAAATGGACGCTGAAGCCAAGAGTACGTATATACTTGACAGCGGAGATTATCCAACTTACGTCCCGAAACCGACAGCTCACATGACCTCACTTAAAAGCCCCACCCTACCTGACGCCACTGCCTTCCAGCTCACACGTTGCACACACCATGAAACCCTCCGCCTCCACCCGCCAGCGAGTAACCACCTCATCTGCACAGACAGTGTAGTGAAACCTCACATGCGACATAGATTACTCTCAGTTCACGACTTAGCCGAACGATATGGCCTATTAACATTCACCCGTAAAGCTGGCTACATTGTAAACACGAAGAAGCCACATCACAAGATCTTACCCATGGCCCCATGCAGAAACAACCAATTGTAACTCCAAGCAACAACCTTAGGAACAACGAAGGCAAACAGAGTACGAATCTTCGCACATAATCCCAATAAGAGTCCCAGAGCATACGCCACCCCACGCCCCCAACCTCCCACTCACAAAACACTCCAGCAACAATCATCCCTTCATAAACCAACACTAACGATAACTGGACAGGTCCTATCACTGACAGCCTGTCCTGAGGTACCAGAACTCTGTCGCAGCTTAAAAACACCACGACAGTCCCACCCAGTGCGCCCCTCAGACAGACAGCTTTCAAATGGCACCTTCGACTGAACCATGCACATCCCAAAGAACTATCCCTCACCGCGCACAGGGACCTCATCCCCACCATGCCCACCTCCCTCCCATCCCGTATAGAGATCACATGCAGCGCATGCAGTCACGGCAAACTACACCCTGCTCCCCACAAACGCACCACACACCATTATGAACCAAAAGCCTTGGTAAACTCAGATACCTGCGGCCCGATCAAACCCACTTCCCGCCAGGGCGAGAACACGTTCTCATCATCATATGCGCCGCCTCTCGCTTCGTCATCGCACACTTCATACGGGACAGGAAAGACATCCCAAAATACATCTAGCACGCACTCCAGTATCTATGACATCGGGTGCAACTCCCACAAACCGATTTCCAAAGCGAAAATGCACTTGAGTATACCTCTCAAAGAATGCAAAGCATTTTTCGACACCACAACATCACACATCACCTCCGCACATAACAACAACCTCAAGAGAACTCAATTGCGGAACGGTTTAACCACACAGTTATGGAAGCCTCCTGTGCCCTCTGTAGAGCAATGCGTGCGCGCATACCCTGTAGACGAGGTGGATCATAAACGATGCAATACCCACGTGGCATCGGTTCAACTCAGGTATGAGTGGACCCTCGGAAATATTGCGTGAAAATCGATATGAACTTTGATTAACATTTTTAGAACCTTTGTAGGTGATTTCTGTGGTATCTGGAACAGATGGACACATGGCGAGCGTACGGATATTATTCAAGGTTTACATGATTCACACGTGTCTTGTTGCGCAGTGGCTGGCAGTGTTGCCAAGTGACACAAGAGTGTGGACTACAACTGTGGCACACTACAGCAGTAGTATTCGTAGATTGTTGTGACCCAATAGTACTTAAGGGAAAACGGCCTTGCCGTTTCAACCTGAATTAAAGACAGGCTCTGAATGGGCTCTGAGTTTATCGCCTGTGCGAATTGATCAACTTCTACTGGAGTTTCACAGCGTTCGATCTCGTTATATTCACCCGCACAGTATCAATAGGGACCACTGATCTGTCTTACCCCGTGGGTTCGCCCGGTGTTCATTGTTTTAACCGTTTTGGTTACTTTCTATTGTGGGAACAGATAGCCGTTCGACTCTGTATTGAGTTTGGCAATGCTGGCTGAACAAGCAACACCTCTCACCGCCAGGTCTCTTTCGGCTTTCCGTACGACCCGCCCGGCTGTACCTTCCCTTTTGGTTTCTCCCCTTTTTTTCTTTGCCTGTTCTGGATTCTCCGTGGAGCGGAACGCCGCTCACACGAATCTGTGCACTACGCTGACCAGCTGGATACCCGATGTTTGGTATCACCTCCGTCGTTATAGCCGGAAGCCACCTCACTTTTACACCCAAACACCAAGTGGTACGGAGGGCCCTGTCTCTGTGCCTACGTCACAAGAGAGCAACGATGCGAACACCTTGGGAGGATTTCCCGCCTAGGGATATTGCTCCTCCCGCTCCTGAACACCACAAGACTTGATGACGCCTTCTGAGAAGATGCAGCTCTAGATGCGATATTCAAGTATAACCTACTACACCATGCCGCAATAGAAACATCACCTTACACCAAATGGTGTCACACCACCTCAACAATCATACACATCTATGACTTCGGCCAGTTCGGCACGATACCTGTATATACACCAAAGGCAAAACTTCAGCCTCGAGCCGAGCATGTACGTTACATGTACCCCGCCTCTCTCACCCACATAGTGGTATACAACCTGAAGGCACACCAGTACCAACCAATACGCGTTACCGATTTTGAGCAGTACCACAGTCACACTGACTGCACAGCCGTCGCCCATATGGCACTTACGGATAGCGCATATAGCAAACTCCCCATACCCACCTCCATAGATGTCGATACCCCACCCTTACCAATCTCAGACAAGCTCAATTGTACCGTGACGCCAATCAATGGAAAACAGCCCACGATGAAGAGCTCGCCAACATCGACCAACAAAACAGCATAAAATGGCTCCACCAAAACTTCGTAGCCCCCACAGACGCCATCATACAATTGACAATGATTTACAGGTACAATATATCAGACGATAGATAGTTTCACAACGGAAAGCGAGATGGAACCTCAGAGGCGACCTAATGAAACCGGGCATCCACTACGTCCCACAATATACTACCACATACACAGCAGACAGAACAACACAGCCCATCCTCCTAGACCTCCATGTCCACGAAAACTTACCAATCGAACACTTCGACATAACATCCGCATACCTGCATGAAACATAACAACAAGATAAACTAGTGTGTGTCTCCCAGATGCCCTTATTCAAAGGAAAGTACAAACAACCAGGTAAATACGGATTGATCCGCGGAAATCTATACGGATCTCCTCCGCCAGCATATTACTATAACAACGCTCTTGGCATCTTCCTAGCACATCTCAAATTCACGCCATCAGAACATGACCCATGCCTATACCTCAAAGTCACACCCCACGGCTACATAGTAATCATTGAAGAAATACACCAACAACTTTTGACCAAGTACCAAATCAAACGATTGAGCCGACCAACCCACTTTGTCAGTTGGCACATTGATTACCATCAAAACAGCAGCATTCATGTCTCTCAACCAGATGCCATAGCAGCTCTCCTTAAGCAAAACAACATGTCAGAATGCAACCCAGCACTTACCCCGTATAGCTCACTCACACCTATTGATCAGACATCGCTCACAACCCCCTTAACGCCAGAAAACTCAACAAAACACCGCCCAATACTAGGGACAATACGCCATATCACCAACAGCACCCGCCCGGAGCTTAGATATGCGACTAACCGTCTTGCTAAGCACATGGCAGCACCCCAGAAGAACCATTTGCAGGCAATGAAGACACTGCTACGGTACATAAAAGGCACGAAGACTCACGGAATCCTCTTCAAAATAGCACCGATGCCCAATTCACAACGACAGTTAGCATCATATAGTGATGTAGATTATGCAAACTTGAAGAACCGAAAATCTATCACCGGCAGTATTCAAACAATTGCGAGCAAGCCACTGTCATGGCTTTCAAAACGGCAATCAATAGTTGCACTGTCCACAACAGAGGCGGAATACATTGCCGTTACGCAAGCCAAACAACATACACAACGGTTACGCAAACCCCCGCTCTCTGCAAACGTTAAGCAACAAACAGCTCCGCACTACATTGACAACCGCAGCGCTATATTGATAGCATCAAACCAGACACCAACGAAACGCCACAAATACATCGACATCCACCATCACTACTTAGAACACCATGTGGAAGACAAAACCATACAACTACACCGAATCTCGACGAACGACATGCTGGCAGACATCTTAATTAAACCATTACCTTGCGATCATTTCCGAGAACTTCTTCAACGACTTCACATCACAGCCCCACCTTACTTAAAATACAATGAACCAGACGGGGACTGTCAAACATTCAACTGAATTTTGCTGCATTGCATTTCCTGCAGAAGTCAAACATTGCTGTACAGTAACCACAGAGCAGATAAATAAGCCCTCGGGCAACGAGCTCCAAGTAAACTGAGGAGGTAGCAATCTAGTGCCTTTATTCACAGAAAACACAGTCGTGGTGTTCGAGAAACCATGTTCGTCTTTGCGCTCCAGAATTCTGGGGTCAAAATTCATGAGAGAGGTCCTCGGAATTCAAATAATAGTGCAATGCTTACAGGCTTGAGCTGTTTAATAAAAGTTACGGGGCGCACGTAAGTGGGGCAATGCTTCGTAGCCAGTCACTAGAACACACGTTCCCGTTCAAGCATCCATGCATAATCTCCAACGATTGTCAACAGATAGAACGGCTCTTACTATGAATTTATTTGTGTGGAAACAATGAACGTAAAATCTGAAGATGTCCAGTACAACAACAGCACGTTGCAAAACCTGGAAGCCAAATTTTGTTTCCTTCTGCACCTCGAAAGTTTCCATAGTCATATGAAGAAGACCTTAAATCTTGTGAGAGTAAACGCGAATGTCTGCAAGTGTATGCGTTAGCCAGACATATTATAGGATAACTAAAGATCCAAGCGAGAAACCAATGGCTCCAAAATTGCCAAGTACTTCTCTTCGCCTTAGTTATACTACTATAGAACTAAAAAATAGCCTATGCTAATTGGCTGACGTCGATAACTGAGAAACTCTACTCCCATTAGTTCAAGAAGCGTGGCAATACTTTCATCGCCATAGAAGTGTGATTGCAGAGCTCCACAGATTTCTTAAGCGAGTTCATGAGCTATGCATCTTAAATGGTAAATCGACGACCAAAATGGACGAAAGAGATGTAATTCGTATACTGAAAATTTCATGCCGTTGCACTATATAGGCGTTTTGGAATGGGCAAAACTACGTCCAGAACTAGTGAACAATACGGTCATGTGTACCACAAAAGTATTCAACTGTACGCCGCTCCACCTACGATCACATCACAATACAATGATGATACTTGTAGCAGTGTAGGTGACTGCACCTCCGACGGAGCTGTAGAAGTGCATTTACAACGAGAAGATGATAAAAACGTCGATGTTTTAGGACTTCGGTGTGTCGAGCAGCAAACACTATTAAAAAAAGTTCCCTTCTGTTTGAAATGGAGCAAGGAATGTGGTTTACTCCTTTGAAAGTCAGAGCTTAATAAAATGTTCATATGCTCATAGGCCAGAACATTTATTGAATCGTTTTATAAATCGTTCCTATGTTGAGTGTGTTCGACCACGGACAAGTAAAGAATTAGTACGGACAAGGGGAAGAAACATTGTAGTTCGCATGAATGAGCTTTCAGCGTATATAGGACACGAGCTGGCAGCATTTAATCATTGCCTGAACCGAATCCGAGATTACTGGTGTCAATCGAAAGTGATAGAGATACCATTTTTCAGAAACAAAATGACCAGGGATGACTTCCTATGCATCAGGGCAACTCTAAGTTGTATGCCATATACAATCTTGATCTTGCAGTAGCAGATCCGCTCTAGCATAGCCGTCAAATAATGGGAAATTTTACGCACAATGCGGTTAAACTTACTGTCCCGGTTGGGGTGAGTTCCCTTGATGAGCGAGAATACGATACAGTGCAAGGGACGAACTGCAGCTCAAAAATACATGAAATCATAGCCAGTGAAGTTTGGGATACGATTTTGTGCTGTTGGTAGGTGGTTCCATGCATATTTGCATAGTTTCCAGGACAATGGGTCAGAGATAAATCAGGCCACATGGCGGTGCAGAGGAACACTAACTTGTTTTGGGGCATTCATGTTGCAGTTGAAAGCTTGCACTTCAACTGTTTATTTTGAGTGATGGAGAGTGCAAACTTCTGGGAACTGTATGGTTCAGTAAAGTGGACGACATCAATCGTTTGGCGCTACAGGAAGCAATCGAAAGTTTACGTCACGCTTAGGAAGAAAAATGGCGTCCCGTACATGTATATGAGAAGAGTTCTGGATCTAGTTCTGTTCTACGGGTCACAGAAAGAACTGGGTTTCTTATTTTCAGAGATGGATCCGATGTCACGTTTTACTCAAATGACCTGAATGGAACTCCTACAGTACCCATTCATTTTTCCGACGAACACTCTACAATTTGTTTACACGGCTCGGCTCCCCGCCAGCAATGGAATGGCGATGAATCTCTCTGTCGTTCAAGTTTACAAGTCCCCTCCCCCATCATCGTTTATAATATTTTTAAGAATTGCGGTGATTGATTTGATCAGTTTCGATCTACTTCTGTGACGATGAGGAAAGGGAGGCGTGTTACGATGAGTATACTCACCTTAGTTTTAGATGGCTGCGTACTGAATGCTCATGCATTGTTTAAGTGTATCAACAAGTGGAAACGGCCTGCAGCCGTGGGCAGCGCTGCGCGCCGTGTTCTTTTTGTAGCTTTGTGTATTTAGTAGCTTCCGGAGGCTCTCCAAGCACTTTGCTCGCTTGCGCTCGCAATAGCGCTCGTAGAACCACGGAGCGCCTCGGCGCCTAGAGTATTTGGAGCCGTAGGGGTTTGTGTTTAGATGCCTAAATTGACTGCAGTGCCAGCCAATGATGAGAAAGCGCGACAAGTTGCTTTGTGTAAGTGGCTAGCACTGCAGTCATTATGGGAGTGCCAGCCAGTAAGCAGCAAGCATTGCTGCTGCTGCTGCTGAATGTTTTAAATGATAGGGAGGCGTTGCGCCAAATGGGCGTTTTGCATGGGCAAATGGGGGCGTGCAAGACGATTTTGTGGCGCAACGCCTCCATTCAATCAAAACCCCCCCTCATACGCGTATAAATACTTATAGAGGAGAGACAAGTGAAAACGGCCTTCGGCCGTGGGCGGCGCTGCGCGCCGCGTTGTTTATGTAGCTTTGTGTATTTAGTAGCGTTCGGAGGCTCTCCGAGCACTTTGCTTGCTTGCGCTCGCAATAGCGCTCGTAGAACTGCGAAACGCCACAGCGCTGAGAGTAAGCAAAGCGATAAGGGTTTGTGTTTAGGTTCCTAAATTGAGTGCAGTGTCAGCCAATGATGAGAAAGCGCGACACGTTGCGTTCTGTAACTGGCTCGTACTGCAGTCATTTTGGGAGTGCCAGCCAGTAAGCAGGAAGCTTTGCTGCTGCTGCTGCTGTTGCTGAATTTTTTAAATGGTAGGGAGGCGTTGCGCCAAATGGGCGTTTTGCATGCGCAAACGGGGGCGTGCAAGACAATTTTGTGGCGCAACGCCTCCATTAAATCAAGAACACCCCCCTCATACATGAACAAATACTTCTAATGGAGAGATACACGTGGAATGGCTGTCATCGATGTTGGCACTTTGAAAAAAGTATCATCTTACAGTTGGTAAGTGAGAAAATGGAATACAAGCAGACGAAGGCGTCCTATCATCTGCATCCAGGTATGAGCGGCAATTCATCTTGTCCGACTTCTGCAAGCCAAGCAGGTAACAGCCAGAATATCCAGCTCGAAATCAAAGAACGAAAGAGCGTTCACTATTACTAATGCAAGCTTCTTTCTCGTTCAAGAGAGGATTTAGGGTAGAAAAAGTACTCTTCCATACAATGCAATCTTCGCTATCATGTGAACTGTTTTTCATTTTATCACTACAAGGCAATGTACTCCGAGCACGCCCTGATGCGTTCTATGTTGTTTCTTCAGCTCAGGCATCCATAGGATCCACCACGCAGCGCAAGAGAAGAATTGAAGTTACTGCAAGTATTGCAACCGCCAGGCTATTCTACGCTCAATAAGCGTTCCTGGTATTTGAATCCAATGTATGCACCAGCCTTGTCAGGACTGACCCTTCAAATTCTTCCGGTACACAATGTGGCACCTGAATCCTGTTTCCGTTTCCCAGAAATACGTGACGCTCGTATGTATATGTACTGCAGGCATTATTTCGTGCTTCGTTCCTACTTTCTGGATTCCCAAACTCTGATGGATACTCGATAGTCACATTTTCAAGGATGGATTGGCCCAACTGCTACCAATAGCAGGTTGTAATATTTCTTACAAACAACGTCTTTATTATGCCATGTTATAGCTGAAGAAGCATAAAGTTTAAACTTACGTTATCCTCAAGTATAGCAGAGCACTCCCTTGACGTTGCTTCAGAACTATTTACAAGACGTCCTGCTAGAAGTTCATCTTCGTTACCTGTACATCTTGAATGACTGACTGATCGCATTATAGCGTGTCGTCTGAGTAGTATTTTTCTTCAGCTACCGTGCGCAGATACTTCCCAAAGTATTGTATCCTTTCATTGGTTTGAAATAATGAAACTTGATTTCAAACCAACAAATCAGCAGACAAAAATGTAGTCCTCTGCATCAATGCAGCTAACGAAGAATAGATTCGTACTGTAGTCAAACTTTCAATTAAAAATGTCTTCATACTGCAACGCATTACTCTATCTATGCTTCAAATCCCAATAAACCTTTGTTAGAATCGCAAAAGTGCTGATAAATCATTCTTGAAATGAAATATACAAGAACAGTTTTTCAAAAATTACCAATAAAATCCAAGTATGAGGTCGATAATAGCAGTAAAAACTAGCACAAAACTTCGCAACCCAGAGTAGCAGAAAACAGCACTAGTAGAACTGGGAAACTTGGAATGTCAGAGTAGAAGAGCAGTTGCAAAACGGCGGCTATTTTGAAAGAGATACGAAACTCTGCATGTTTTGTTGTACGAAGACAGCAATAGAGAGAACAAAAACAAAACAGCAATCTGTGACAGACATGTTTTCCCGAAGAGGGTAATGGCAGTGATACAAGACAGTACTAAACGGCAGAACACAGGAATTGGAAATGCGGCGCTTACAGTACGTAATCAGTCTATCAGTAGGCAAACAGACACTGAATAAGAAGGTAGCAACTTGAATTCTAAGCGCACGGGCAGCAATCAAGCAATCGGCCCGGTGACTTGAATTTTGATGTATAACTGTGAGAGGTAGAATTAGAGAGAGTTGCATTGTAATTCTCTCAATTACAATGCAATTCCGAATCAAGATTGCACTCGGAACACCCCTTCAATTAGGCTTACAAATAATTAGAAGATAAGTCTATAGAGAAGCTGCCGACGGAGCAGTCTGTGCTTTCTGCCGGCCACAAACTTCGCGTCATGGTGGCATCGCTCACCCATCCCTCGACTGCAACCCCAAACTATCCCTTTTTCCACATCAACCCCCCATCCCCCCGACCACCGACTCCAAAGCCTTCCCTTCTGAAATCAACCACGTATCCCTGTCCTCATGGTAGCTCCGCAACGCACCCCTGCTTTACTGCAACCCCTCCAGATACCGTGGACTTCATTTTCAGACTCCAGGCCTACAGGCTCTACTTGGTCGTTACTACTCAGCTTAATAACTTCTCCCTTTACTTTAGACATTCAACCTCCATTTTTAACCAAAGGCCGAACAGCTTGCAAGACGAGTACCTGGATGGGAACCGAATGGGCGCTTGAAGTAATCCATAGGATTTCATATCACACTGGATAACCCGCTCCGCTGGGGTGTGCTCTGTCTGCCTTTGGTGACACGGTGTGTCGTCGTATAGCCCGAGCTGTTCAACAAGCCTCTTTATTTACTAACCCACAAAGCCGCCATCGAGTCTTGCAAGGAACTAGAAGGAGTTAACTAGTGAAAACTTATCTTCAGTTAGTAACCTCCCTTGGACGTTCCGTAGAGACTAAACGCATCTCGCTCTTGTTCGCGCAGAGCTTGGCGGGCTGCAGAAAGTCGTGATCCACCAAGAGAGAGTAGCCCGGGTCCAGAGACAAAACCTGTAGGGTAGCGGAGGTAGTTTCTCCTATCAGTGCGGCCGAACAAAAGGAGACTCCAAAAAGGAACCTTGCTAGCTAGAGTTCAAGCGGACTATAGAAAAGAACCTCGCTTACCAGAGGTCATCAACCTCCTTTTACTCTTAAACCAAACAGATGAGTGGAAGTAGAGAGGAAGGCAATAGAACAATCCCGCACCTTAAGGGATCCGTGGACTATTACACATGGAGAATATCTGTTCGAGTCATAATGAACGCTGACCAAGTTCTCTTTGTATTAATGGATGCCCGCCCATTGGAAAGTGAGAGCTCTGCCCAAGCTCGCCGCCAGTAGGATGACGCTGATAGAAAAGCACGATCACATATTGTGCAGAACCTCGGTACTCAGCCAGTTGTTGCCGTGTCAGAGCTTCTCGAAAGACCAAAATGTTCTGCATTAGATGTTTGAACCACGCTTGAGACTACTTACAAAAAGCACAACATTCAAACGAAGATGAATCTTCGACAACGTCTCAACAGTCTTGTGTTGAAAGATGACGGGAACATACTCGAACATCTCCATGATATGGGAACAATATTTCTTGACCTTGCTGGTCTCGGAGATCCATTAAACGACAAGGAGCGAAAACCTTGTTTATTTAGAAACTTACCAGACTTATTAATGGCGATCACATTACTAGCGGATGCCAATAACATGGAAAAAGACCAGGTGGTCTCGTTGATTAGATCTGAAATGGATCGCCGCAAACACCGTGATTCCACTAGTACCATCAAAACAGCTGGTATACAAAGTGGTTCCCAATTCCCGCATATGGCCGCGCGGGAGTCCAAAACCGCAATCCTAAGGCCATGTAGGAGATCCACAACGGTACGATGCTGGCATTGTGGAAGAATGGGCCATATTGGATCCGAGTATGGTTGGAGAAAGCAATCCAAACAGAATGAGGTTTACCGGAAATGATCTTCAAACCGATTGCGAAATAACAACTTCAGATCGGAGGAATGGGACTCCAACGGAAGAAATTCCAGTAAGCCCAATCCCGGTAGACAGAACACCGAACCTCGTGGGTTTGTTTCTATAACACAGGCAAAATTATCTGTTCACGAACATGAGGCAGTTACATGGCTGGACTGGGGCGCCACTCATGTCTTCGTAAACGATAGAGCCCTCTCCCGCGATTATGAAGCCATGGACAATCAATCAGTGCGTACATGCGACAGAACGTTTGAGATAAAAGGGACAGGAATGATAAAGCTTTGTTTGGGAGATGGAATCTCTTTACCTGTAACACACACTCCCTCATATGATTCCAATCTCGCCTCTCTATCAGTACTTGCAGATTATGCTACTATCACATTCAGTAGTGATAATACCTGTACGGGGTTTATCATAAAGGTTTCTCGAAACCAAGTACTCCTTCACCAATGCACAGCAAAGAACGGACTTTATCCACTACCAATCCCAATCCCTCCGCTTCGCGCTCAGGCCAGATTTACAGCACCTGGAGATACAGCAAAAGAATGACACGAAAAACTAGGATAACCTGGAAAAGACCGACTACTCTCCACCGTGCGCCAGTCCAACGGTGTACTCGATCTGTGGCAATCTGATGTTCAAAACATCCATTGCACACCATGCTTAGAATCAGGATCGAGACGAGCTCTACTACAGCGATCCTCATCCTTAGCGCCTCCCCCCTGGAGCTCACGCATACAGACATAACTGGTCCCATCACCCCACAGTCATTAAAAGGATCAAAGTACATGCAGGTACTCCCTAATGACGCCACAAGAGCATCTTCGATTTACTTCCTATCGACTAAGTCACAGTTCTTTGTCTCCATAAAGTGGTACAAGGCTCTCACTGAAAATTAACAGCCAAGAAACGGTCTATACCGCGTTCGCCTTGACGGATAGGGCGATAATAAAGCCAACGAGTTCGTCAGTTATGCATTGGACAACGGAATAAGCCTTGAATACACACCACCTTATGCACACGAGTCGAAAGGCCCTGCTCAGAAAATCAGCCAGGATTTCTGGAACACGGCTCGAACATTTATTTACGCATCCAAACGACCTCTACAGCTTTGAGAAGAAGCCATATCCTATGAAAATTGGATACGGAACAGCCTAACAAACTCCAGAATCGGCATGAAGGTCCCTTACACAGAATATTTTGGTAAAAAGGCCGAATTCTCCACTCTACCTAAGTTCGGACAGAAGGTCATGCGTATATCTATCGTTCTGATACTGCACCGAACACGAAGTTACTACCCCGATCTTTGAAGGGACACTTCGTTGGAATGCAAAGCTGTCAAACGATATACAGAGTTTACATCCCTTCCACCAAGCAGATGATAAAGGTGAGGCAAAAAGATTTTAAGAGATCAAAGGACTATCTACCACCCATCAACACTTTACTGGACTTCTCGTCTTTGGGCCGGACAGAAGCTGAGCAGCGACTCGATGAAGAAAAAGAGGAGTACCATGACGCCACTCTTGTGCACTGCTTACTTGCACACTCTCGCTCGAAAGATGGAAGCGACTCGTTTAAGGTACTGAATAGCTTCCAGGAAGTAAGAAATATTCCCAAGTGGGCAGAAGCAATCAACAGGGAATACTATGCTCTCGTTGAAAGAAAAACTTGGATACTCATTGACAGAAAGGCAGGAATGAAACCCCTTCCATTTCTGTGGACTTTTAACGGGAAATATATAAGTATAACTCATCCAGAAATTCTCCCCAAAGCTCGTTGTGTCGTAAGAGGCGTCATGCAAAGACCATATTCGGACTACGATCCTGAAAATCTGTACGCACCTTTGGTTCGGCTCGAAACATTGCGACTAGCTTTGGCCAAGGCAGCCACACAGAAACTGCTTTTGGAGACCATGGATATAAGCAACACTTACCGTTACGGTGACCTAGAAGAAAAATTGATAATGGAGCAACCCCAGAATGCCTCTGGCATTTCTTATGTTCCTGGTAAAGTTTGCTTACTGTTGAAATCCATTTACGGTGCAAAGCAAGCGGAACAAATTTGGGGATCTCTTTTGCACACAGAGGTAGTTTGACTGGGATTTTCGCAGTACAACACGGACAGTAGGCTGTATATTTACAGGTCAGGAAGTGGCACAATAATTATTGCCGTCTTTATACACTACATTCTGACTCTGTCCGATTCAAAGTCTCTCTTGAAAAACTTTAAGGCCAAAATGAAGAAACTGTTTCAAGTAAAACTTCTTGGTGAGGCCAAGTCTTTCAATGGTCTGGAACTAAAAAGAGATAAGAACGGCATTCGTGCAAGCTAAGAGAGATATGTGGAACAACTACTTCGGGATTACAATCTATGCAATTGGAACCCGGCAAAGACTCCATTACTGTCACCTTGTACTGTTTCAGCGAGAATTCATACTGAAACAATTCTTCCATCATTGCGTCACGCAAAATACCGTAAATTGGTTGTTCACCTGATGTACTTGGCTGTGGCATCGAGGCCTGATATTATGTTCGCGGCACCAATGTTGGCGAGAAAGGTACAAAATCCTCGTCAGGGGCATCTTGCACTGGCAAAACGCGTCTTAAGATACTTGAAAGGCACAAAAAACCTTTTTCTCTACTTCCCGTGGAACATTCGTTCTCAGATGGAAGCATTCTGTGATGGTGACTGAGCTGGGTGTCGCGAAACTAGAATTTTACAACGGGCATACTAGTGAAGGTGACAAACCCCTGTTATGGACGACGAAGAATCAAACAATCACTGCTTTGTCTTCTGGAGAAGCTGAATACATTGCTCTCTCGTATGTTGGAAAGCTGCTAAAATGGTTACAAAGACTTTTTTGGGAGCTTCGAAATGGTACTATTCTTGAAGATGAACCGAATGAAATGTACCCAATTCGTATAAGTACCGAAAGTGTAGTGCAATACATTCCCGCGTACGGGCGATGGTGAAACTCATATCTGAGGTGTACTCGGTGCGAGCGATGAAGCGGGATGCATGAATTTTAGCCCCCGTTTACCGGGCTAATTAGCGGTCGGGTTACCCAGGGTGGTTATGGGAACATTCATATTTTGTGGTACTTGCCTGGCAAGGGTGGTGGACACGTGGCTACAGCCCCGGCCAGGAGGCCCAAAACGGCTACTTATTTTAGTATAGTTTAGGGGTTAATTTTACTTAGGCTAGTGCACTACCTACTGTACTGCACTGAGCTAGTACTTGAGCGTCGGCCGCACGGCGGCGAGCTCACCAAGAAAAGTAACAAGAGTTCGGCTCTGACTCTATTCGCCATGCGAAGTGTCTAACTCCTCGCGGAGGTACACCGCTTGCCCGATAGTTTCACCCGACTCGCACCACCGAGGAGACCGTGCTCGTCGTACCCAGTGGGTTGTGACCACTCGTGGTATTCGTTGTTGTCGTGTGACCGCCCGTACAGGCCCTATCTCCGCCCCAGTTTTGGGTATTGATATTACCGACGTGTGTCGTGAGACCGTGAGACCATCCCTTCCCCTCATATCCCCTAACCGCCGCGCGGTGCGTGTTCGTGTGTGTGTATCGGCACCCCCCCTCCGGGGTCTGTTCCCGCTTTCCGCACGCCCCCGTCGGGTGGTCCCTTTCCCTCTTTTGTTCCACTGTTCGCAGGCTACTTCCGGACCAGCCGTGGTTCCGACCCGTTCTAACCCCTAAACCTCCGAGGTACATCCAGGCTCCCGACGGAGTTACACCCGTCATACGGGACACGGAGGGCTCTACCCAGCTGGGCCTACCTCTCCAAGAGAGCAAGGCTTCGAGCTGCCTTGGGTGCCTTTCCGACACCGGGATTGCACCACAAGTGGTCTCCCGACCTAGAACGGGTTTGGCTTTCAATCCGGCCTGTCGGAAGTCCGCTTCCCCTTTTCCCTTTTACCCCTTTTTGCTCATTCGTTGAGATTCCCAAGCCGTGGGACTGGTGAAGTAAGCCGTGGACGGCTATCTGCAGTATGCTACCCACAGCTCCGAGTTCCCCCAGGAATGGTCCGCAACGGAACGCCGCAGCGGCGAGATCACGAAGGTCCGTTCCGGAACAACTACTTACCAATGCCGTCGGTCTGGAATCCCAAAGAATCCCATCGGCAACCTCGGTGCCTCGAGCCGTGACAGCTGTGGCCACTACGCCACCTCCGGTGGTCGAAACGCCGTCGGCTGTCCCCCCGAGACCCGGGTCGCCTAAGTACCATCTCCTCGAGTCGAGAATCGACATTGCCAATGTGGCCCACGCCTCCCTCTCGCAGCAAGTTACCGAGTTGGAACGGCGATGGAGTGACTCCCTGGCTCGGGATTACTCGGGAGATATTCGTCTCCTGAGAGCTGATGTGAATTCCATTCTGGAGTGTCTGGGTACTCCGGCTGCCTTCGTAGAAGGATATCGGGAGTTCGTGGAGGAAGTTAAAACCCATATGATGCGGGTAACCGGACGTATGGACACGCTGGAAGCGTTGCTCAGAGAAGACCTGAACGCTCCGAGACAGGAGGAAGTGAAGGTCATCTCAACCCAACACCGCTCCAGTCACCTCCCCCGTCACCCTGGAAAGAGAGTTCATCGTTATGAAGTTTCGCCAAGTTCCGACTCGGAAACAAGTTCGAGTAGCTCGTCTTCGAGATCATCGCGTGAAGGGAGAGGCCGCCGTCGCGGAGAAGAACCTAGTTCGAGGGCTACCTACACCTCCCATGGAGCAATCCGTGCGCGGGAGAAAGGTCGCCGTCATTTCGGCTTGAAGGAATTGAAACCGACGAATCCCCTTTACAGGAAGCTGTTGTCCTATCGTTATTACTGATTGGAAGACTCTTCGGGCACTCGAAGTTCGAGAGACACCGGTCGGGTGAAGGATCTCATACGTCGTATGAATGTGACGATGCTTAAGCAGAAGTTCTCCGGTGAAGATCCGATCCTCGTGTTGGATTTTCTGGCCCGCTTTGTGCAGGAAGCAGACGTACTCGAAATGAGTGAGGCGCAGGCATACGTTGCGTTGCCCTACTTTCTTTCAGGAATGGCTGAAGATCAGTACAACTCGGTCAGGGGTTCGTCCAGGGCCTCAGAAGGAGGTGTTACGTGCTGGCCCGAGGCTGTACACTACCTGCTCAGGTCGTACGCGACGGGAACTGCAATCAGTCAAGCCATCGTGGCGGTTCGCGATACGAAACAGAAGCCTGGTGAAACGGAAACGTCGTATTCAACTCGCTTGAATAAAGCGTTTCATCGTTGTGGAAATGTGTTTACCGCTTTTGAGCGTTGCTACATGCTGGTGGATGGTTTAGATCCTGGTATCAGGGCACTGGTGTCCCGCTACAGGGAAGAGAAGCGCAAGGCGACGTATCTGGAACTGGTCCAGTACGCGCAGGCTGAGGGTGACACCCTCAGAGCGAGAGACCCGAGGCGTCGGTCGTCGAAGGCTCTCTTCGTCGAGAACGAGGCTTCCTCGGCATCTCTCCCTAACCCGGTACCACCTTCTGGATTTGCGGATAACATCCAGTATCTTGGCAGTCTTGAACAGTCGTTGGCAACCTCGGAACTGCCGTCCACGGTTACACCACCCGTGGTAGATCCGGCCTTTTACGCAAACCCCGGTCGGGTTCCCCCAGCCCCGCTAGCCTACGCGTCGAGCGCCACAAGACACTCCCGCCCGGGATGGTCCAACCCGAAGCAACTAGCATTCCAACCACAACACCCTCAGCACCGCGGAATGATGTCCCACGCCACCGGAACACGTTCAGCCCCGCTGATTTGCTACATTTGTTACCTTGAAGGTCATACTGCGTCGCAGTGTACCCTCCCCATTCGCGAGATGTGGAAGATCGTGGGAAATTATGAGAATCTCCCACCGGAGCATAAGGCTCGTGTCCCGAGTAATTCGTATGAAGACGCAAAGGCTGCGGTCCACAATGCTCAAGCTCGAGAAGCCGCGAAAACCGCGAACGGTAACAACCCTAACCTTTCGGAACGGGCTCAGCCGCACCCAGCGGTCGATTCGGTCCCGAAAAACTAATCTTGGGAGTCTCCCCCACGGGAGGGGTGTCTTCCAAGCCGAAGTTGAAGACGCCTGAGGCGCCACCGCTTCGCTTCCCTGCCAAAATCCTTACGAGGAAACTGGCTCAAGAAGACGTGAGCTCGGACCACTTAGTGGCTCTGCGTCGTCCGTGGATACGGTCCCGTAACCTCCGCATCCCGGATCGAGTTTTGGTAATGGCCAAGAGGAACTATAAAGTTTATAGTGACCTCGGTCTCTCTAACCAGTTCATGGTTCGTCAGTTATCTGTCCTGGATACAGGTGCCGCTCCGAACCTGATCAATATCGGGATTATTCCACCCGCCATGCGGAAATGCATTCGCATTGGTCCAAGTCTGGATCTGGCGGACGCTAATAACAACCCGCTCCAGACTCTTGGAACAATTCCTCTGGTACTCAGACTAGGCACCTACGTGGTGAAGTTGGACTTCATCGTATGCGATTCTCTTGCTGCACCGGTCATCCTCGGTTGTGATTTCTGTGACCGCTTCGTGGAAGCTATCTGCCCTCGCTCCAGATCCGTAGAATTGGCCAACGGTTCGACCATCCCGATTGTACGGAAGCCCTTGCGACACGCCTCCCGTAAACGGGTACCTTTACCTGCTGCTCAGGAAGCGTCCAATGTGGATCGAGCATCTACGAAGATTCGCGTCGCGGAACCAGTTTCGATCCCGAAGGAATCTCAGGTGTGGGTCTCAGTAACATCCAAACACCACGGGTTGCAGGTTGTTCAACCGCTCCCCTCGCTCTACGAACAGTGCCGTCTCGCATTAGCAAATGGGATCGTATCCGTCGAGCCGGACAAACCCTTTAAGGTTCTCGTTGCTAACCTCGGAACTACCACTCAGTGGTTGGTTAAAAACCAGGTCCTGGGCAACATGCTTCCGCATCCGTTGGCTATCCTTCCTACAAAGATTCCGATATCCGACGTTCTCGGAATACAAGACCCTAAGGAGGGGGAGGAGGTCCCGTTCGTTCCGTTGGATTCCGCCCGGGAAAGTTCAGATTCGACTGTCGAAGAAGCTCAGAAGAGCACGACTTCAGCATCGGCAGATACTGCGTTAGACCCAGAACAGGCTTTGGATAAGTTGGACCTGGATCACATTAATGAATCTCATCGTGAGAAGTTTCGTGACATGCTCAGGGACTTTACCGCCATGTGGGACGGTTCCCTGGGGACGATAGGGGTAACCGAACATCGGATTGATTTGTTGCCGGATACACGGCCTATTGCACAGCACCCGTATCGGGCAGGCCCTAAAGCAAGGGGGGAAGAGAAATCTCAGGTGGAGAAGATGCTGCGAGCTGGAGTTATCGAAGCAGCACAATCCCCTTGGGCTTCTCCTGTTGTCCTTGTTCCGAAAGCCGATGGATCATGGCGTTTCTGTGTGGATTACCGCCGCCTGAATGCGGTTACTGTCAAGGACGTCTATCCGATTCCACGAATGGACGAGTACATTGACTCCCTGGGGAGCGCAACGGTGTTCACTACCCTCGATGCCAATTCGGGATACTGGCAGGTCCCTATTAGGAAAGAAGATCGTGATAAGACCGCGTTTGTGTGCCATCAAGGACTATATCGCTTTAAGCGAATGCCGTTTGGACTAACGAATGCCCCAGCTACATTCCAACGGGCAATCGGTATCCTCTTGGCGAGGTTCAAATGGACCAGCTGTCTGGTATACTTGGACGACATTATAGTGTTCTCCAATAACTTGGACGATCACCTGTCCCATGTCCGGGAAGTCTTGACAGTGCTCCGCAACGCAGGCATCACCCTGAAGCTGGGAAAGTGTGAGTTCTGCGCCGATTCGGTAAAATATCTGGGGCACATCATCCGCCCCGGACAGCTTTCAATCGATGAAGCAAGAGTGAAATCACTTCGAGAGGCGAAACATCCGACTAATCAAACGGAGCTTCGATCCTTCCTAGGACTTTGCAATGTATATCGCCGATTCGTCCCGAACTTCGCCGACTTGTCAGCACCGCTTAACGCACTCCTCCGGAAAGGACAACCCACCGAACTGGACGTCTTTGACGAGGCTGAGTCGTCAGCATTCTCGTCTCTTGTCGACGCTGTAACGTCCCCGCCAGTTCTGGCCTTACCGCACCCGGACTTACCCTTCGAAGTGGATACTGACTCAAGTGCCCACCAGGTGGGTTGTGCGTTGTTTCAAGTCACGGAAGAAGGAGAAAGACATCCGATCGGATATTGGTCACGTTCGTTGAACGTTCACGAGCGCAACTACTCGGTGTCCGAGAAGGAGTGTCTTGCTGTTGTTTGGGCGTTGGCAACGCTTCGCCCATACCTTATGGGTAACCATTTCAAGGTTCACACCGATCACTCGGCTCTCCGTTGGCTACTCGAAATTCGAGAACCGTCGGGCCGCCTCATGCGTTGGCGTCTCCGACTCTCGGAATTTACATTTGATGTCCTCTACAAGAAGGGATCCCTGAATACTCAGGCTGACGCCCTATCGCGCTTAGGAACATCAGCGGAAACCGAACCGGTCGACGATCTGGAAATACCATGTTTCATGGCACAATCCCCGGAGGGAACGGAAGAAGACGACCCAGACGTGAATGGGGATGACATCTGTGACGATATTCTGGCTGCAAACCCTACGGATCCTCCGGATGACCAGGTTGTTCCCATATCCCCTGAGGAAATGATCCGTGAACAACAGCAGGATCCTTTCTGTGCCCAGATTCGTGCCCGTCTTAACGGGGGCGCACAGATACCCTTTGCGGTGAACGATCGAGGCTACCTAGTCAGGTTGCTGACACGGGCCCCACAGATCGTTGTACCTCACACGCTGCAGCAGCGCGTCTTGCATCTATCGCATTACGCGAAGTTGGGTGCACATCCCGGCGGGAGGAAACTATACCTGACCCTTCGCAGGGACTTCTATTGGCCTGCTATGGCATTTGACTGCTATGCAGTTCGCCGCTCGTGCGTGGAATGTGCGAAGAATAATGTGAAACTTCGGAAGTACTCGAAGAAGTTAACACTATTCCCGGCACGGGCGCCACTCGAATATGTCGCTATTGATATCTTGGGCGAGCTTGTCAAAACCAAACGTGGTTACAAGTATCTTCTCGTCATTACTGACCGCTTCTCAAAGTTGGTGAGAACAGTACCGCTTAAACGGATTACCGCGGACGTGGTTGCGCGTGCGTTCGTAACCCACTGGGTCTTTACTTACGGCCCGCCGGTACACCTACTCTCCGACAACGGATCTCAATTCACCTCAAAGTTCTTTCAGGACGTATGTAGAATCTTGGGAATCAAGAATATGTTTACTACCACCTACCACCCGCAGTGTAACGGACAAGTGGAACGATTCAATCGTACTATGCTCAACGCACTGCGCGCGTATGTCGCGGATCACCCCATGGAATGGGACTTGTACACGGACGCTATTACGTACGCGTATAACACCCAGGTACACCGGGTCACGACCCTCGCTCCATTTGAGCTGGTCCTGTCTCGGATTCCACCACCCATGGCTATTGAAGCGCAACCGAACGTCTCGGGGTACCCTTCACCAAGGTTATATCGAGATTCCTGGAAGGAATGGTTGAAGAACATGGTCCCTACCGCCCGAAAGGCTATGGGAAAAGCCCAGGAGGCATACAAACAGAACTTCGACGCGAAGATTCGTTCCCCGATACCCCAGGTCTCGGAAGGGGATTCTGTCTTCCTGCGAAAGGAATATTATAATCCCGAAAAGGAGAAGCGCCACAAGTTGTCACCGATAGTGAAATGGACCCTATCGGGTGGTTTCCGTCGCCGACGACACAGTCGTACTGGACATCGATAACCAGTTCGAACGCGTCTCACGCGACCGCGTAGCCCACGCGCCTGCGCCCCCTGAGGGCTCATCACCGCTCGTGACAATCCCGGAGGATGACCTCGTAACTCGGCCAACGGATAATCTGCTTCCGTCCCGCCCACCCGTCTTACCGCACCCGAAACGGGGACTCTCGGATCTTCCAATTGCCGATCAACCGGTTGGGCGCGCCGCGCGTATCGTGCAACGCACGCTTGACCCCAAACGCCTAACCGTTACTCCGCCCGCGGAGGTCCTTCATCCTGAACCCACCGCCCTCTCACCTAAGGAGGGGGAGGAACGGGAATCGATCGCGCCATCGCGGAAGGAAGCTCCGGCCGTCGGACGGTGTCCCGTTTCATACGGCATCGTCGGATGAGCACCCCCAGAGCAGGGAGGAGTTGAACGCATCTCGAAGCGAGAAAGGCCGTCTCCGCGGACCCGGATGCACTCCTGTCGAGCGAGTCGCTGGGTAGCGACGGAGGAAGTGGTGAACCGGACTCGGTGTGGTCACTAATGTGGCGAATGAT
>NBIV01000129.1:0-194182 GCA_003194525.1 Gracilariopsis chorda
GATCACCTTGAAGGGTCCATCCGCCACAGGTGAGAGTTTGTGACGCTTCTCCCGTTCCGGGTTGTAGTATTCCTTCCTGATGAAGACGTAGTTATTTGCCCGAATCGGGGATGGTTTTCCTCGCACGCGAGCGTCAAAATCCCGCTTGTAAGCGGCTTGGGCCCATGCCATAGACTTCCGCGCAGCGGGACCAGCTTGGAAAAGCCATCGCTTCCATTGCTGCCGGTAGATACCCACAGATGGGAAATTGTCCAAGGTAGCTTGGGGTTCCAGCGCCACAGGCGGGGGTGTTCTAGATAGAACTAACTCGAATGGCGAAACTCCGGTAGTCCGGTGTACCTGCGTATTGTACGCGTAGGTTACCGCATCAGCGTAGAGATCCCAATTCGTTGGGTGGTCAGCGACGTAGGAACGTAACGCCGCGAGTAACGTCCGGTTAAACCGTTCAACTTGCCAATTACATTGGGGTGGTAGGTAGTCGTGAACAAGTTCTTGACATCCAGGATGCGACAAACATCCTGGAAGAACTTGCTCACGAACTGCCTCCCGTTGTCAGAGAGCACCTCTACAGGGGGACCGTAGACAAAAATCCAGTGCGTCACCAGAGCCTGGGCCACCGTGAGAGCGGTTATCCTCCGAAGAGGGACAGTCCGTACCAGCTTAGAAAAGCGGTCGGTAATGACAAGTAGAAAACTTGTTTCCACGTTTCGTGGTGAGTAATGGTCCGAGAATATCGATCGCGATAAACTCGAGCGGCGCCCTTGCGGGAATAGTTTCCATCTTCTTCGCATTTTTGCGGAGTTTGACGCGATTCTTCGCGCATTCGCTACAAAACCGCACAGTTGCGTAGCAATCCACCGCCATTGCGGGCCAATAGAAATCCCTTCGCAGGGTTAGGTAGAGTTTCCTCCCACCTGGGTGACCTCCAATGGGGGCGTAGTGTGATAGATGTAACACCCGCGATTGCAGGGAATGTGGTACCACAATCTGTGGGCGGGCTTCGACCTTCCTTACGAGGTAGCCTTTGTCGTTTACCCCGAAAGGGAGATCTTCACCACCGTTAAGACGGGCACGAATCCTCGTACAGAATGGGTCGCCGAATTGTTCTCCGATCATTTCTTCCGGTGATACCGGTACAAAGTTTCCCGGTAACGGGTTCCCAGATTCATCTCGCGATGCGAGTAGTTCGTCAAAGTCAGCATCCTCGTCCCAGTTTTCTGGCCTAGCTTCGACGGCATGTTCCGGATTATCCGGATCTATAGCCATGAAACATGGGACTTCATCATCCTCCGTTGGGAGTGCTTCCCACTTGTGGGTAACCGCGATAAAGCGTCGGCCTGAGTGTTCTGCGCGCCCTTTTTATAAATGACTTGAAAGTCATATTCCGCGAGGGCGGAGTCTCCAGCGCATGAGGCGTCCCGACGGGTCGGAGATATTCATCAACCACCTCAATGAGGAATGATCCGTGTACACGGTGAAGTGAAATCCCATAAGGTAGGGGCGCAGAGTGCTCATCGCCCATACGACGGCGAGGCACTCTTTCTCCGATACGGAGTAGTTCCGCTCATGAACATTGAGCGAACGTGACCAATAACCAATTGGGTGTCGTTCCCCCTCGGGGGTGGTTTGAAAAAGAGCACACCCGACTTGGTAGTCGCTCGAGTCCGTATCTACGGAGTATGGCAACCCAAGTTTTGGGAGATGTAGGATTGATGCTCATGTGACAGCCTCCTTCAAGGAGTTAAAAGCTTCCGATTGCTCGGGCGTAAATGTTCCCAGTTTTGGGGGGTTCCCCTTTCCCAAAAACGCGTTTAGGGGCGCCGCAGTATCCGAAAAGTTCGGGATAAACCGTCGATAGACGTTGACCAGCCCCAAAAAGGAGCGCGGTTCCCTTTGAGTACGGGGTTCTTTCGCCTCAACGAGGGATTTGACTCGAGCTTTCTCGATCGCTAACGGTCCAGGACGGATAATGTGACCCAGATACTTCACAGTATCTGTGAAGAACTCGCACTTCCTCAACTTGAGGGTAATTACCGCATCGCGGAGTACGGTCAGCACGTCTCGGACGTGAGTGAGATGGTCGTCCAACGAGTTGGAGAAGATGATAATATCATCAAGGTAGACCAGACAGCTCCGCCACTTAAAGCGGTTGAGTAGAATATCTACTGCACGCTGAAAGGTGGCGGGGGCGTTGGTTAACCCAAATGGCATCCGCTTGAAGCGGTACGTTCCTGCGTGGCAGGTGAATGCGGTTTTGTCGCGATCCTCCTGTCTGACAGGTACTTGCCAATATCCCCAATTGGCATCAAGGGCCGTGAACACGGTGGCGTCTCCAAGGGAGTCAATGCACTCGTCCATACGAGGGATAGGGTACGTGTCCCTAACGGTCACGGCATTGAGCCGGCGGTAGTCGACACAGAACCTCCAGGTTCCGTCGGCCGTTAAAGCCATTACAACTGGGGATGCCCAGGGTGATTGAGCGGGCTCAATCACACCTGCGCGGAGCATCTTGTCCACTTGGGACTGCTCCTCTTCCCGAGCTTTCGGACCTGCCCCGTAAGGGGGTTGTGCAACCGGTCGCGCACCGGGGATTAAATCGATCCGGTGTTACGTTGCGTTAATCTCGCCAAGCGAGCCATCCCACATTGTGGTGAATTCCCGAAACATGGTACGGAGTTTGTCGCGGTGCGACTCTGGCACGTGGCTAAAGTCCAGCGCTTCAAGTGCTTTTTCCGGATCAATCCGGTCGTTGCTCGATGGAGCATTGTCCTGTGGAACAGGCGTGGTTCGCAATTCCGAGTTACTCGGTATGTTCGACGCTGAAGTAGCGGTTTCCTCCCCCTCCTTAGACTTGACGTCTTCGGACGGCGAGGCGAACTCCTCAGAAGAGGTGGTAACTCCGAGTACATCGGCGGCTGTCATCTTTGTTGGCAGCATTCCCATAGGATGGGGGGTTACACTCCCAATTACTTGGTGTTTTACCAGATACTGGGGGTGTTTGCCAAGGTTGGCAACCAATATCCGGAAAGGAACATCCGGGGAAATGGAGACAATTCCATTAGCCAGCGCCAGCTGGGATTTCTCGTACAACGAGGCGAGGGGTTGTATAACCCGAAGACCGTGTTGACGGGAATTTACCTGCACCCAGACTTGGGACTCAGCTGGTATAGAAACCGAGGCAGTGACGCGGAGCTTGGTGGACTCGCGGGACGCGGGCGGTGGGTCCTGCGCAGCAGGGAGCGGAACTTGTTTCCGAGAGGACCGCTTTAGCGGGCGGCGAACAATCGGAACCGACGATCCGTCGTCAAGTTCTACACGCCTGAGGTGGGGCCTGATTGCGTCGACAAATCTGTCGCAGTAATCACATCCCAGTATGACTGGTGCTGCGAATGAACGGCAAACGATGAAGTCCAACTTCACCAAAGAGGTACCAAGTCTCACGACGAGGTCCACTGTGCCCACCGTTTGTAACGGAATGTTGTTCGCATCCGAAATGTTGGGGACCGCGTCAGAGCGGATACGAGACCGCACAAGCTGGGGTAACAATGATTCCACAACAAAGTTGGGGCCTGCACCTGTATCCAGGACGGTGAGAAACCTCACCATAAACTGGGGATCAAGGCCAAGGTCGGCATAGACCTTATAGTTGCGCTTGGCCAAGACCAAGACTCTACCGGGAATCCGGGGATTTTTACTCCGTATCCACGGGCGACGCAACACACCGAGGTGCGCAGAGTCTGCGTCAGCGGTGTCTTTCCTCGAGAGGACTTTCACCGGGGAGCGAGGCGAGGACGCCTCGGGCGCCAACAGCCTCGTTCTTGAGGACGCCTCTCCCAAAGGGGAGACTCCCTCAGTTAGTTTTCCGCCTTCGGCGGTGGGTTGGTTTCCTCGACAACGAGTGCTTCATCCCGTTGACGGGGGTTTCTATCCGCATAAGCGGGGGTTGCAACGGATGGTTGCGTGATCTCCCGAATCGGGGTGTATGAAGCTTGCCGCGCACGCGGGGTCTGTGGTAGGGCATGGGAAAAGTCCGTTTTAGCACGGAGGTAGGAAGCCGTCGGGACGGAACGTTTCTCCTCTGGAGTGAGGGCCTCATAATTTGCCACTACCTTGGCCATATCCTTCAGTGAACAAATACACTGAGGTGAGGTAAGGCCATGGGCATAGCACAGGTGGCAAATCAGAGCCAATACCGCGACACGCGGATTATTATTCCGAGTATCGGAGAAGCGAACCACAGGGCGGGTGTCAGTCCATCCAGGCCGTTGATAACGGGATTGACCGTTTGAAAACGGGAGTCGATGGGGTTGAACCCGACTGTTACCACCGTATAGAACGGGATCTTCTGTTCCCGTATCATGGGTCATCTCCGTCGTTGACGGTAAATCACTGGTGGGTATCGACACACCATCCCCCTGCACTAAATGCACGGTATCAAATCCCTGTCCAGGGTTCCCATCCGCGGTGAGCGGGAGTGAGGAAGCTTCGCTTTCCAGCAACAACGACTTGGCGGATTTAGACCGATTGTTCGGAGTTCTTGCACGAAGTGCATCCCCTTCCGCTCGAGCGTGTTGGAACAGCTCGAGGTAGGTGATCCTCCGCTTGTCCTCCCGATAACGGGTAACTAAACTCCGGATTGCCGGGTCAAGACCATCGATGAACATGGTACTGCGCTCCCCAGCGGGGTATACGTTACCACATCTGTGGAAAGCCTTGTTAAGGCGCACCGAGTAATCGGCCTCGGTCTCTCCAACACGCTGGCGTGTATCTCTCAAAGCGAGGATAGCCTGCTGAATAGCGGTGTTGGTGGCGTAGGAGCACAGAAGATACTGCACAGCCTCCGGCCAGCAAGTAACTCCTCCCTCGGAGGCACGAGAAGATCCTCTGACAGAGTTGTATTGGTCCTCCGCCATTCCCCGTAAGAAATACGGTAATGCCAAATAGGCTTGTCCCTCATTCATACCGAGGATATTGGCCTCCGCTACAAAGCGGGATAGGAAATCCAGTACTAGGACTGGGTCCTCTCCAGTAAAATACTGGTTGGGGAGCGAGAGCTGCATTCGCTTAATGCATTCTCGCACCTTTCCCGTACCACGGGGCGTACGTCCAAGTGACGAGTCTTCGAGCCGGTAGTACCGGTATGATAAAAGCTTCCGGTAATCCGGGTTTGTCGGTTTCAACTCCCGAAGACCGGGGTGTCTTCTCCCCTTCTGGCGGGTTCGGACCACACCTTCAGTGGCCGATGACCGCTTCGAGCGGGAGGAGTAGCCTCGCTTCTCGTCCTCCGAGTCGGAGTCCGAGGAGCGCGAGCTAACCGAATGGTTTCGGGATGAGTCCGACGATGTCGAAGAATCGGAGTCCGAATATTTTCGGTGGTGTTTCCGTCGATGACGGCGTTTCTTCTTCCCAGCAAGCTGGTCGTTGTGCGATGCCTCGTTTACCGGATCATCCGGGGATGGTTTGTCCATAAGGGCGAACTGCTCCAGCGTCTCCAGGCAGGCACCAATCCGATCAAATCGGGCTTCAACTCCTTCGATGAAGGTGGCGGGTTGTCCCAAACTCTCCAACACGGAGTTCCTCGGCGACCTCCTGTACGGGGATTGCCAAGACCACCTCTTGGAGGGATTTTAGTTCCCCTACAAGGGTGTCATGGGCGGTCCACAGAGCGCGGACCTGGGATTCCAGGGGAGTCCCCTGGGGGTTGTTATCGCCCGTTCCACGGGGGCTTGAAGCCGCGACAGCGGGAGCAGGCCGGGGTGCCTGGGGCACTGCGGCAACAGCCGGAGTCGATGCTGCATTCCCCTGCGGCGGTGATAACGAGGGCAAAAGGAGGTTCCGGGGTTCCCGGTCGGGGGTATCATTCCGCGATGAAGCGGCGCCAGTACGGCTGGAACTTGTCCGTATAGGGATACGGGGTACGAACCGAACTTCGGAAGTGTCCGCGTTGTCGCGGGAGCCACTACGCGTAACCACTGGCTCCGCTTCGGAGGGATTTCTCGACATGAGAAAATACCGTTACGACGGGAAACGATCACGGAACTTCCGGTAAATAAAAACAAACCTCGTAAGAGGGAAAAAAAACCGATTCTAGGTCGGGAGACCACTTTGTGGTGCAATGCCCCAAAGGGGAAAAACACCGAAAGACGTTCGGGATCTTCCTCTCACGAGGTGAACCCAGTTGGGTAGAGCCCTCCCAGAGGTGTCACGGCGAAGCCGGTTTGTAAGACCAGGGACACCTGTCGCGACTCGCGCAGGGAGGTGAAGGCGAAGAATCGGTATCCGCGTGAGCGGGGGTGTGATCCTCAGTAGAGGTATGTTTCCACGTAAGTGGGGGTGTGTGAGCGGATGCGCACACGAGGGCCGCGGATAGCGGGAGGTGCTACCCTAAAAAGGGGAAAAAGGAAGGGCGAAGAGGAGGAAGGAAGGACGAAGTGGGTCGCGAGAGCGACGAACAGATACGGCAATGCCGGTGGACAGGACTCCCTATACAGGGCGAAACACCAATGTGATTGGAACAATTATACTCCCAAGGATGGGCTTCTTTAGATGTGCAAGGGGGTTAGATGTCCCGTGGTTTACGGCGTTTCCCTCCAAGGAGGAGTAGAGCACGCGCGCAAGCGGCAACAACTAGAGCCAATTCCCCAGGTTGGGGTCCCTTGTTGGGGAAGGTTTACTGGTGGGACGGCAGTGCGCCGTCGCACTAAGTACTAGCTTCCCAGAAATGGGTGTGAAAATAATAAATAATACTAACTACAAATACTCCACATTTCGTGGCAACATCCACTACTGTGGCCAACCGCCAATTGGCCCAAAACCGTGTCCCACGTGTCCATACCCACCATTGTGGGGCGTAGTTCATATACACACTACACAACCGATAATATCGCGAAAACGATCAAGTACCTAGAATCCCTCCCTGAGGGCGTTGCACTTCAGGCTATTGTACTACAGCGACACCTGAAAGCTTGCCCGAGATAGATTTCCGTTTCGATATGGGTGTATGGAATCAAATACCCGTGTCGGGAACCACATTGCGCTGAAACCGAATCTGCTCGGGTAACGCTGCTTGCGTTTCAGAAAGTCGGATGAACTTCAACTCGGCAGGGATGATGGGCCTCGCCCAACAGAGAATACCGGACTCCATGGCTACCTGCGTTGCGGTTTCCAAGTGTCCCGTGTCGGACTGGGCCAGGTTATCTCCATAGAATACTTCTCCGAATGTGCGATACCTCGATACGTTGAAGTCGTATTCGTTACGAATCAGATATTGGCTTGGAATACACATGAGTCATTTATACGCAAGCTACGTCATTTCTTTTCCAACCCTATCCAGGTTCTCTCCATGGCAGAGGTCTATCTTTAAGAGGTTAGGGTCCAACGCAATTTATCCTCGCCAGTCGCGTGAGGTGACCACGTCAAGTGGAAGCCCACCAGGAAAAACGACGTCGTGGGCGTAGGACTGGATCAGTGGCAGTATGAAAACCTCAGACGGGTGAAACCAAAGAGCTCGGGCATAAATCGAAGGATATTGTAACAGATCCCGTGCTTTTAGAGTGGACCTGTAGAACCACCGGAGCTGGTTGACAACGACTGGAGTATCCTCAGAGAAATGTTACGTGCAGAGGTGTACCGGAACGTTTATTAGAGCGTTACCCTGAAGTAATGGAGCCTTTGGAAACTGGCTCAGGCCGGAAGATGAAGGAGGGATACTCCCAGACTGGGAAGAACCCTCTCCATGGTTGTGCTGGTTGGGATTGTCGGAGTTCATTAGCGGGGAGGAAGTATTGGATTCAATATTATTCGTTCTAGGTCGTCGCGTTATGCTTTGAAACGAAGAATGGTCGGTTTTACTAATGAAGAGTTGAATGTTTTATACCATGCTTCGCTTGCTGGTCACTCGCGTTTGTTGCGATGTTACCTGGTCTAAGGAAGTGGATCTGCAGAGCTAAGCGTATGCGCATACTTTTTAAGCGAGCTAGATCATGAATGATTTAGTAACGACGCGGCATCGGTTGGGTTCAGGTATGAGTGGACCCTTGCAAATTCTGGCTGAAGTTCGATACGAATCATATTTGGCAGTTTTAGAACATTCGTCGATGATGTCTAGGTTATGTGGAATATATGAAGGCGTGGTAAGCGTACGAATGTTATTTATTTCAGGAATTATTCAAACGCGTCCTGTTGTGCTGTAGCCGGTTATGCCACTCATTAGCACAAAGGTTTATAAAAAACAACGTGTGGCACAATACATTAGTAGTAAGTATAGCTTAGTATGACCTCAAAGTACTTAAGAAAGGACGGCTCTGCCGTTTTACGCTCAACTAAAGCTAAGCTGTGATTCGGTTCTGAGTTTATAGCCTGCGAAAACTCATTAACTTTCTCTTAAGGTTTCACTGCGTTTGGTCTTGTCATATTCAACCACATTGTATCTAAGAGATGCGCCGATCTGTCTTACTTTAGACGTTCGCCAGTGTTCAATGTTGTTTCCGTGTTGGTGACTTTCCATTGTGGTAATAGATAGCTCTTGGACTCTGTTTCGAGCTTTGTCGCTCTTGCTGAATAAAAAACCCTCAATGACCGGTTATTTGGCACGAAACGGCAATATGTACCCTTTTGTGGGTTTTTTGCCTTTTTTTGTTCTTTTTTTTAGACTCTCCGTAAACCGGAACAACGCCTACACGGATCTGTGCAATGGTTTGAAGAACTGGTAAGCAAGTTCTCGATAACACCTCGGTCGATATAGCCGGAAGCCACGTCGGGTTTACACCCGAAAACCTTGTGGAACGAAGGGCCGTGTCGCTGCGCCTATCTAGCACGAAAACAAACCCGCCAAAAACTCGAGAAAACCGGATATTGCTCCAAATAGACCACTCAAATATTTTAGTGTCACCCATAAATTCAGGCCGTCCAATATCAGCATACAGAGAGCGACGGTTTGCATCCACTACTGCGAATATTACACCAATTGGATAACCCTTTTAGCACCTGTTTTCATAATACTGCTCACTCGGACATGTGGGCCATTTTACATGGGTTCCATCAACTGCTCAAACGCAAGACGGTATGTCGCAGATATATTCGATCTTCTTCATATCGTTCGGCACCTCGTCCTCTTCCGTCGGAACTGTATCTCGAAGCTATATCTCCGCGTAATTGCTCTTGCCATTTACGGGAATATGAAGCACAAGTTGCTAAATCCGATGCCTAGCTGGCATGCAGTTTTGAGCAAAAAGGCCGCCAGTTTTACTTCAGCTTTTAGAGCTCGCCTGTAGTTTGTATTCTTTCGTTCTATTGATAGGCGAAGAGCGTATATTATTCGTCGTAGGACTGGATGAGATATAAAAAACATGTGCTTCCACGAGGCATAAGCAGCAAACTACGTCGATAATGCATACTCAAAAAAACCAAGCACGGCTGTTTCGGTTCAGCTGTCATGCATGCCCAACTGTTCTGTAGCGCTTATCGTTCAAACGATCAAGATATAGAACAATGTATGTTGAGTTCGTTTGCCTGACAAACGCAATGTGGTCTAGATCGTATTCGTAACATGCTGTAATGGTGGTGAAAAATGCAAGCACGTTTTTAGGGGTTGCGGACATGTTACACTGCGAAAGTGGTGGTGTGTTGAGTAACCATGAGAAATGTCTCAAATGTGGGGTTTCTTATGTGGCAATTCTAAGATGGAAGGAATTTCGATTCCGATTTGGACATTTCAAAAGTTTCCTTCGAAATGGGAAGTTCCCTTTACAACGGGGGTTTCGGACAGAATTCTGGGTTATCCTGCTTGGTGCAGAACGCTTCTTGAGTTGGTACGCTTTGTATCGATTATATGTGAGCTGTTTTATAGCCAAGAAGGTGGAGAACTATACGTACGTTTTTAAGCTTAAGAATACAGAAAACATTTTGAAGAAGTACTCCATACCAAATTTTTGCATAAGTTGGCAGGCATTTTGGCCAATTCATGGTTGTTAGGCTCGAAGATTAGAATTTTTCTTTTGATAGTTTGAATTAGCTACGCACAAGACCGTCTGACTGTTTTTGAAATAGCAATTTAGCGTTTTTAGAGTGAATTCTTTTTGTTGCAGTCACGTTGTACTTCGTGGTTATGTCTTCATAGGTATTGGAGAACATTCGATGATGACACCAAGGGGAAAATTACAAGGGTAAATCATGAGGTACTGACAGGGGACATGTATCTAGCTAGCAGCCGCCTGCAGTTCTTCCATTCTAACGGCGAGTGCTCTTGAATTGCAAGCAAAAACTGTTTGCAGAGTTAACCCTTTACCAAGGGCAATAGTTTAGATAAGGGGAAGATGTGCAATCAATCCGTTGTGAAGTGGCGAGACGTCGGGCCACGGGGAGCACTTTCGATGCGCAACGTTCAATTTCGTTAGCGCTACCGCGCCGTCGGAGCGGCGTTGATTTGAAATACCACGAAAAGTTTTGGCAAAACGAGGCTCGAAATGCACGCGCCGTGGGTCGCTGGCGCATTTGGGCGTTATTCCAAGAACGCGTCGTAGCCGCCGTTGCACTAAATTCGAAGAACGCAAGCGGAGGGGCAGTTTGCGGCGCTTCGGGCGGCGTGCCGAGCGACACAAATTAGCGAGCGCTCGTGCGCACCGCATGTCCGTGTCTGTGTTCCATCCACCTCACGACACGCAGCCGCTTCCGACTGTGACCTTCCGCACACGTTCCTATTCGCCTTGTACCTTCGGTACCGTTCGCACTTTTGTCGTTTCTGCCGCTTCGCTTACGCCCGTTGCTTCTTATTGTCTTCCCGTGTGTCAACATCTGTGTTTCCTCCTTTCCGCTTATCGCCCCGCACCTCACGACCGCTCCGTTTTCATCACTTTCCGCACGTTCCGCAGAAAGGCCGCTTCCCGGAGCCCCATTCGACTACCTTCACCCCCCCTCACCCCCCTCCCGCTCATTAATACTTTTTTCTTCAACAGTTCTTTCACCCAACCGCCTGCAGCTAGTCTGCTTTTGTTGTGTATCACCCCCCCTGCACTTTCCGCCGTTCACCTCCCGCCCCGTGTTTTTGACCTGTCGTTGCGATTGTAAGCCTAAATCCACGACAATCCCCTCGTCAACCCTTGCCCACTTCCAGTCCACTTCGCTTCCCTACAACATCGAAACAAAAATGAGCGGTGAAGACTTTACCGCGCAGCTGCTCAAGGGATTCGAAAAGCGGGCAACGGCGGCCGAAAAACGCGTGGAAGATCGCGCCAAACGCGCTGCGGCAGAGCGCATGCGCCTCAAGAGAGAGGAAGAAGAGGCCGAAAAGGAACGCCTCGCCGCCGAAGTCGACCAGCTCATGGCGCGCGCTAGAAGCCGAGCTGGCACCAAGAAGAGGCGCACCAAGAAGAGAACCGCCTCCAACAAGAACAAAAGCGCCAACGCCAGTTCGTCATCCTCCGCAACACCCGCTAAAAGCACCAACGCCGGTGCAAAGAAAAAGGACAAGCATTATGCAGCCGCTACCGTCAACTACAAAGCGCCACCGAAACGACGCATTCGCTCCGCACCGCCAAAAACTGATGCCGAACATGGAATACGTTGTGCGAAGGGAACAAAAGAGAAAGAAGATTCGAGTCCCGCACACGTATGATTACTCCGACATGTTTGGCGAGGACTATTACAAGGGGCTTGACCTCGCCTTTGCCGAAAAGGCCGCAAAGGAAAGTGCAGAGGCGACGAAAGAGGCGCAGGAAATCATTGCCGAGCGCAAGGCTGAGCGCGAGCGAATCAAGCGCGAGGCTGAAGAAAACGTCAGAAAGGAGCGCGAACTGGAGAGAAAGGGCCTTCTCGACGAGGAGACCAAGTACGCCCGACGTCGCGCCGTCTCGGACAAGGACTGGGTCGCCGTGGACACCCCCATCCCCATCCGTCTCCAGAAGAACTCTGCCATTGTCCGCAAAGCGCGAGCCAACGCCGCCGCAGTGCCATCGGGCTCAAGCACCCCCTCCGCAAGCTCCAAATCGGCCTTCAAATCTGGATCCACCTCCGCATCCGTTCAGAAGCGACGAACCACGGCGGAGGTCAGGGAACGCGCCCGTCGTTTCAAGGAGCGCATCATGAAGATTGCGGAACCCAAAAAGGCTGCCGTCAAATCCACCAGCAGCAAGACGTCCGGATCCGATAGCAGCCCCACCCGCTCCCGCCGCAGACGCCGCATCATCGAATCGGATGAATCGGACATTGACGAGGAAACTCGTCCGACCAAGAAGCAGCGACGCACTCGCGACGAGAGCGACGAGAGCGAGTCCGAGGATGACCGCTACAAGCGCCGCCGAGACTCTTCCCGCAGTCGCCACGAAAAGAAACGCTCGTACAGCCGTCGCGGTTATATTAGCGAGGACTTTAGCGACGGCAGTGATGATGGTGACGACGATGATTCTGACGGGAACTTGTACGATATCTCGGCACTGGAGAAGGAGGAGGCTAGGAGTGCGCGTCTCGCGGCACTTGAGGACAAGCGCGAGCGTATCCGCGAAAGACAGTACAAGAGGGAAAAGGAACGCCGCCGCCGCGACTTTGAGAGGCGCCAGCGTTGAGTAGGTAGGATTGGGCTACAGTCGAAGACTGCTTTTCGTTTGTTGCTGATGAATGCGTAAGAGGATGATGTATGCTGTTTTGCGCGGGAGGAAGACACCGATACAGGTGGGACAAAGTGTGGTCACACTCGGTCAAATCGCCCTTTCCCGACTCGCTGAGCCATCCGCTATTCACCCCCCCCCTCCCTCCCCATTTTGTTTTTCTCAAGTACACGACTCACTGAATTACCACTGAAGAGCTCTCTAGCTAGTACATGTTTACAAGAAGAGTGGGTAATCCCCCTCCATCCCCGCAACAAAAAACAAAACTGTCGCTAGAAAAAGGCGTAGTGTTGCCTCAAACCCATGATCATGCCAAGAAAAACGGCTGCACAACGGACACGCTTTCTCTCAAGCAGCGTGCATTCACGTGCGCGCATGTAATAATAAGATTGTAAAAATAGTTCTTATCCGACAAGAAGAGCTCTCTCTACTTGCCCAACACCCACGAGTCTCGGACTCAAAAAAAAAAAAAACGAAACGAACGAAACAACAGCAGCAATGACCCGTTTACCCTTCACGAACAGCAAAACAAAAAGGAGAAAAACAGACAAAACGAAAGCAAACCAAGTGGCACCCACACCGTATGACTGTTCTAATGCCTGAAGTGACGCATACCAGTGAGAACAAGTGCCATCCCCCGTTCATCAGCAGCGGCAATAACTTCAGGATCGCGTTTAGAACCGCCCGGTTGAATAACGGCGGTAGCACCCGCCTCAGCAGCCGCAACGAGTCCATCTGCAAACGGGAAGAACGCATCCGACGCGATGACACTTCCAACGGTTCGACTCTGTTCTTCCTGCGCGTTGGACGAAGCCTCATCAGCTTTCCAAGCGGCAATCCTCGATGCATCTACACGACTCATTTGTCCCGCACCCGTTCCAACAGTAGCCATGTCCTTGACGTACACAATGGCATTGGACTTGACGTGCTTGCAAACCTTCCACGCGAAAAGCAGGTTTTTCAACTCGTCTTCTGTAGGTTCACGTTTAGAGGCGACGGTTAATTGCTCAGCGTTTCTAGCGCCGTTGTCGCGGGTTTGAACGAGAAAGCCGCCAGAGACGGACTTGATGACAAGCCCCGTTGAGGACGGATCCGGCATGGCACCGGTTAATAACACGCGTAGATTCTTTCTGGCGGTGAGTAAGGCAAGCGCTTCCGACGTAGCATCCGGGGCGATAACGAGTTCGATAAACATCTTGGCAATTTCTTCCGCCACGTGCAGATCGACGGTTACATTCAAGGCAACAATGCCGCCAAACGCGGACACCGGGTCGCATGCCAGGGCGCGCAAGTAGGCGTCTTGGGCGGTGACACCGGACGCAACGCCGCATGGATTGGCGTGCTTGATAATGGCGCATACAGGTTCTCCCGAGGTGAACTCTGATACGAGCTGAAATGCGGCGTCGGTGTCGGAAATGTTGTTGTAGCTGAGCTCCTTGCCTTGGACCTGCTCAGCAGTGGCGATGGTCGGGGTAGACTGATTTGCTGTGTAGAAGGCGGCGCTTTGATGCGGGTTTTCCCCGTAGCGCAGTACTTGCTTTCTGGTGGCGGCCATAAGAATTGTGGAGGGGAATTGGGTTCCTATTTGGGAGTGGAACTTGGAGGCGACGGCGGCGTCGTAGGCAGCCAGTTTCGAAAACGCTTGAGCGGCGAGACGACGTCGCAAGTCATAGGTAGTGCTGCCGTTGTGCTCCTCAAACTGGGCTATGATGTGGGTATACTGCGACACGTCGGTGACGACAGTTACGTATTGAAAGTTCTTTGCGGCGGCGCGAATCATGGTCGGGCCGCCCACATCAATGTTGTCAACGCATTGGTCAAAGGGCTTTCCCTGCGCTACGGTGTGTTGAAACGGGTAGAGATTGACGACGACAAGGTCGATGGGTTGGATATCATGTTGAAGCATGGCGCTTTGATGCGATTGGTCATGGCGCACGGCGAGCAAGCCAGCGTGGATCTTTGGGTGGAGCGTCTTTACGCGGCCGTCCATGAGCTCGGGAAAATGAGTGTAGTCGGAGACATCTGTGACGTGAATGCCGGCGTCGGCGAGGGAGCGGAAGGTGCCGCCGGTGGAGAGGATGTGGACGCCGGCATCGACGAGCAGGCGCGCAAGGGCGTTGAGGGAGGTCTTGTCTGAGACGGAGATGAGCGCGCGTTTGATGGGGACGAGATCTGGGGGGGCGGGGGGCATATCTGACGGGGCGGTCTGGGAGGGCGGTTGCTGCTGCGATGGCGAGGGGTGATCGGCGGTGCAGCGGGCGGTGCGCAGGAGGGGTGGTGGGGGGGGGGTCGGCGGTTTGGAAGGGAAGCGCGGGGAGGGGAGAGGGGGAGGTGAAGAGGAGGAAGGAAGGCGACGGTCATATCTGGGGAGTGTATTTTTTTGGGGGGTTGGGGGGGGGGGAGGTTGGGGTGGTGGTGTGGGGGGGGAGATTTAGCGCTGTTATTTAGAAGACGTAATGGAGGCGCTCGGAGGCGGGATAGAGGGAAGAAGAAGCAATGAGCGGGGTCAGCCGCGATAGCATTGCAAAGGGGGGGATACACTGTGTGTGTATTGTGTTTTGCGAAAGCGGGAGATGCGCGAGGGTTTGGGGGGGGGGTTGGGGGGTTGGGGGGTTGGGGGGTTGGGGGGTTGGGGGGTTGGGGGGAGGGGGGTGTGTGGGATGGGGGTGGGAGGGCGTGACGACGGACGGTGGGGGGGGCAGGCAGTGGTGGTGTGCAGCTGTGCAGCAAGGCGGCGGCGGCGGCGGCGGCGGCGGCGGCGGCGGCGCGTCACGATGGGCGCGCAACGGGTGCCAGCAAGGCGTCCTTCGCCGCGTCCGTTCGGACGTGCCACGTCGTGCACGCGCCGCTTTGCGTCGTCATGCGTCGCCCCCGTCGCCCCCGTCGCCCCCGTTGCCCGCTCCCGCCAGCATTCGCCCTCCGTGCACCTCGCCGAGCATCCTCGTCTGCACTGCCGCCCCGTCCGTCCGCATTACTCTTCCACCTCCCACACCGCCCCCTTCCCCCCCCTACATCTTCTTCGTCCCCGACCATGGCCCCCAATTTCCCCCCGTCTTCCTCACACACACCCCCCCCCACCAGTGGAAAGCCGTTACCTCTCCGCCATCCCCCCACCCTACAACAACATCCACTACTTCCCCCCCCCCCCCCCCCCGTGACTTTCGGTCCTCCCTCCCCCACCCCCCCCACAGAGGACAACAACTCCGACAACACCGCAACGCACCCCCCCCCCCCCCCTTCCAATGCGCATGGCGAGCATCCAACGACACGCGCCTCCCACGCAGACTTCTCTGCGTGACATCTCTCCCATGCCTGCACACACCACATACCTCCTCGTCGTGTCGTGTACATAGACGCCCGCGTGCTCTTCACCATGCCCGCAGTCCTCACTCGTACACCCCCACCCCCTCACACACCCCCACACACCCCCTCACACACACATATCACTTAACACTAACAGCTTCCCTACTCTCCCCCCACTGTGCGCCGTCGTCGCCCCCCACCGTCCATCTCTCCTATTTCACCATCAGCCTAGAACAAATCCACCCTCCCACATCCACTCCCTTCACCCCATCAACCCTCCCTCCCCTTACAACAATTCACAGCTCCCACAAATGAAAAACAACCGTCAATCCCATCCCCTTCCCACTTCCTCCACCTCACTTCCCCAACCCCCTCCCCATGCCCGTCCACTCGACCCCATGCTACTATCCTACCCAACATCCTCCCCCCACTCAACTCCACTCCCCCCTCCTCCAACCTCCCTGCCGCAACACACTTTCGACTCGTTACAAAGTTTTGTCCACGGCTATCCCGATGACCCACTGTGGCCTTCATCAACTCCACCATCCGTCGCAACACATCCCGCGCCCACCGTAATGCCCGTCGATGATAATTGGTCATCACTCAACCTCCCCACCCCGACCACCGCAACGCTCCCGTCTCAACAACAACATCGCCCCTTTCTTTCACAGCCCCCTCACCCCTTCGCAGTCCCGCCGCCAGCCAGACCCTCCACCACCGCTGTCTCCCGTCAATCGCCCTCTAATTCCCCGCTCACTGCCTTGCCTCCGCCCACGACAGCTGCCTCAACCGTTTCATCCCCGTTGCATCGCCCGTCTCCATCAGCGCCTGCTCCATTCTCACTGCTCCCCGAACCCGACATTTCGAAATCGACGTTCGCACCCCCAGCCGCGCCCGCATTTGCCGCCGCGGCAGCGGCTGCCGTCACGGCTGCAGCGTCGTCACACCCCCCCAATTACCCCCCCGATTTCGACGAATACAAGTATGTACGCATTGCAAACGCCGCTGCAGAAGAAGCTAAACGCATCAAGCGACAGCAATTGAAAGACGCTCAAACCGAAAAAGAACGAGATGCACGCTATACAGGACAGCCCTTGACGTCCAAGCAGAAAGAACGGGAACGCAGTCGACGTGAAAGTGCCGTCACTCGAAAGAGAACCGAGGCCTACATCAAGTGTTTAGAGTCGTACACCATCAAATACGCGCATGCCGAACTGCAGTTACACCAATTGAGAATGAGGACGACGCAGTTGGAATCGAACAATGCTTTGTTCAAACGGCGATTTGGAGCGCCTGCTTCCGCTTCTGCTGTTGGCTATATGCCGGTTGCTGATCCGGCGGCTGCGGCGGCTGCAGCTGCCGCTGCGGCCGTCGCTGTGGCGGAGGATGTGAAACATGGCGCTGGCGCTGCTAGTGCGGCTGATACACTGAGTATGCTGGCTGATCTGCAGGAGGCTTCTGCAGCGGAACAGCAGCAGCAACAGCAGCGACAACGACAGCAGCAACGTACGGAAGCGCAGCGCGTTGAAGAAATGGCGGTACAGTCGCATGAATCGAGCGGCGAACAGCCCTCTACACGTGCCGATGTACAGCAACAGCAACAGCAACAGCAACAGCAACAGCAACAGCGGCGTGAGTTTGAGCACGGCTGATGCATGAGCGTTGTTCATGTGCTGGTTTTTGTTTTGTTTCCAAGGGGAACGACGGTGTTTGTATTGAAGACGAATATATTACATTGTGTGTACAAGCGTCTCTTGTAGCGAGTATCTTGTGTGGGAGGTACTGTATGTAACAAACAACTTTTTTCTTTTTTAACTGCACCACCGCAAGGGTGGTCTTGATGACACATGACTGGTAAAGAAAGACACAACTCTAATTTGGCACAGCTTGGTTGGTGCCGCTCCTTTTCCTGCATAACGTGTAACAGCGCAAAGTGTTGTGAGCAAGCAGAGCGGGCGTAAGACTAGAAAGCGAGGACGAATGAGAGCGTGACAATTTGTTACAACTCAGTTAGCGCGCACAAGTTAGCGAAAGAAGGGCAAAGGGAGGGGCGGAAGGGACGAGGGTAAGTGTGGGTGCGTTTGTGAAACGGGCGATGGGTGCGCGGTCAGGAAGTGCGCAGCATGCGTGCGGAAGAAGGTACATAGACGGCTATGAAACAAAGGCCGAATGGTGGAAAAAGAAGCGGGCATAACACCCACTGGCCCGTTGAATCGGGCAGTATGACAGCTGTTTGGGCGCGTTGCAGCGCGAGCAAAGCGGCGTTGTAGCGGGGTGCAGCACGATTTGCAGACGGGACAGGCGGGACCGACAGCCTTAGAAACCAGTTTGCATGCGGCGATAACACAAGCTGCACGGCGAGAGAAACGGAGATGAGATTGGCGGAGGTGACGGTTATGCGGGGGGGAAGCGCGGTTTGGATGGCGGTTCGCTGCGGAAGAGCGTATGAAAAAGCGGCTAGCATGCCGCGAAATGAGGCTTCACGATGGCTGGTCTGAAGCGATAGAGGTCCGACCCAACAGGGCGTTTGCACTTGAGCGGCGATGTGGGCGGCGATGGAGGGGGGGAACGGAGGCTGCGACGGGGGCGGTCGCTCGTCGTTAGACGGACGATCTCGACGGGGAGGGGCGCGATGACGACGCGGTAGCAGCGCGTGCAGCGCGTGCGGCACGAGCGGCATGACGGCGACGCGGATCAATGCGGCGGGACGCACGCCACCGCACTTGACAAGACAAGAGCGCCTGCGGTAGAGCCGCCCGCCCCTCTCTAAAATCGCACGTGGACAGCGCGCGCTGCCGCTCGCAGCAGCTGCACAGCTCCATCCTTCTTCGCAGCCGCACAGCTCCATCCTTCTTCGCAGCCGCACAGCTCCATCCTTCTTCGCAGCCGCACAGCTCCATCCTTCTTCGCAGCCGCACAGCTCCATCCTTCTTCGCAGCCGCACAGCTCCATCCTTCTTCGCAGCCGCACAGCTCCATCCTTCTTCGCAGCCGCACAGCTCCATCCTTCTTCGCAGCCGCACAGCTCCATCCTTCTTCGCAGCCGCACAGCTCCATCCTTCTTCGCAGCCGCACAGCTCCATCCTTCTTCGCAGCCGCACAGCTCCATCCTTCTTCGCAGCCGCACAGCTCCATCCTTCTTCGCAGCTGCACAGCTCCATCCTTCTTCGCAGTTGCCGCCCCGTCGCTATCTCGCCGTCGCTATCGCCGCCGTCGCTATCTGAGCTCGCGCCTCGCCCCCTCCCCGTCCATGGCCACCTTCACGTTCGTGCTTCCCACCGTCGCGGCGCGATCCGCCCCACGCGCAGCAGCCGCTACATGCGCGCGTATCCGCCCCGTCGCCTGCGCAGAGTCTCCCAGACCGGCGCCGCCCGCGTCAAGCCCGTCCGCCCCCCCGCAAGGCGCCGACGCGCAGCACCACTCTCACCACCGGCACCATTTCGCAGGCGAGCCGCGTCGCGTCGCCGATGACATCCGCGTCACTCTATCTTGCGTCGCGCTGGCGCTCGCCGTGGCGGCCGGTTTCTACCACCATGAAGCCGCGTCGGGCATCGAGTTTCTCACCGCTTACATCATTGAATACGCGCTGTCCGTCGATAACTTGCTCGTCTTTCTGCTCATCTTCGACTACTTTGCGGTGCCGCGAGCGTTCCAATCGCGCGTGCTCTCGTTTGGCTTGACGGGGGCGGTGATCATGCGCGGTGTGTTCATCATTTTCGGAGAGGCGCTTACCCACCGTTTCAAACCGGCTTCGTTGATATTTGCGGCCATTCTGCTCTTTTCGGCCGCCAAACTCGCCCTCAGTGACGAGGAAGATGAGGAAGATCTTTCCAACAACGCCATCGTCAAATTTGCAAACTCCGTTCTGCCGGTGTCGGACGCCTATTCCGGCGATCGATTTTTCGTTCGCAACAACGGAATAAAAGTGGCGACGCCGTTGTTGCTTGTGCTTCTCGTGGTAGAGATATCCGATCTCGTGTTCGCTCTGGACTCCGTGCCAGCCGTTCTGGGCGTGTCAGATCGCACGTCGGTTATTTACGTATCCAACGTGCTTGCCGTTTTGGGACTTCGCAGTTTGTACTTTCTTCTAGCTGATTCCATTGCCAATTTACGATTTCTTCAACCGGCACTTGCCTTCGTGCTCGCCTTTATTGGCGCCAAGATGGGCGCGTCCGTCTTTCAATTTGAAGTGCCGGTTACGCTCAGTTTATCCGTCGTCGTTTCTACGCTTGGCTCGGCTGTACTTGCCAGTTTGCTGTTCCCACCCGAAGACGACGACGATGACGACTAAAAAGAAAGGACGGAGAAAAGGAGCGCACAGATTTGACACAGAAGCGAGCCCTTCTTTTTTTTTGTCTGTTTGTTTGTTTGTTTGTTTGTTTGTGGTTGTTGTTGCTGTTGGGCCCGATCTGTTTCTACGAATGTTGACGCGCACACACAAGGGCTACTCACTGCCTGCTACTGCTCCTATTTAGCCACACATCTGTTCTGTCCGTTCCAGCGAGTGCGTGTAGGCGCAACCCCCTCCCCCCCCCCCCCCCTCAGCAGCGGCGTTGTTGAATTTGCGCCGCCTGCAAAACGGCCATCTCCGCACTTGAAGGCAACAACAAACAAACATGGACTCTCGCATCGTGCTATGCACATTTTGTCCGTCCGTGTCCGCGTTCCTGTCGCTCGTAGACGCGCCGCGTCAACAAAGCACCGCCGCACAGATTCATTGCTCCCTCAAACGCGCCTTCCCCCAACACACAATACACATAAACCCGAGCTCCCACGCGCGCGTTTTGAAAGCAAGCGACCTGACGCAGTTGCAGCGCGCCATTCTAACAGCGCGTGCGCATCGGCGGCGTCTCAAGGCGGTCACAGATGTGTATTCGGCATCGTCACAAGCTGCGCTTGCTGACGGCGCGTATGTGCTAGATCTATCTTCGTTAAATGCACAGCGCGAATCAAACAACGTGCTTACAGCGCAGGCCGGCGCTTCTTTGTCGCAGCTTGTAAGCGCGTATGAGCTACGGATTCAAGCGCCTTTAAACGGGGTGGTACAAAGCGTGGGTGGAGCGATAGCAAGTGGTTTACTCGGTGCATCCAAAGTGGATTCGTTATTGGCCGATTGTTGCACGCAGATCAGTGTGATGGATGCGTTTGGAAGACTGCGCGTGTACACGGAGCGTGACGGCGGCGTTATGTTTGACGCGGTGCGTGTTTCGATGGGCGTTTTCGGGGTGGTGTACGAAGTGAGCTTTCGGCTGCAGACGGAGTGTCGCTACGTGCGGCTTCGCACGTGTTTCCAGTCGCACAGACGGTTGTTTGGGCGGGGGTGCGGCGGGATTCGGCGTCGACTACGGGACGCGGTGGGGCTGGAGCTGTTTTGGCTGCCGTTCAATTCGTACCGGGCGCGCAAAAAGTGGCGCGCGGAGGAGGACTTGATCTGGGTGCGCGTGTGGAAAGCGACGCAGGCGCCGCGACGAGAGGCGGCGGACGTGTGCTACACGGCGCCGACGATGGCGCAGTGGCTGCGACGGCAGGCGCGCGCGCTGGCGCAGGGCGGGTACGGCGGGTTTGAGCGCGCGCACACGGCGGCGTTTTGCCGCGCGGCGTTTGCGGAGAGCGCGTGGAAGATGGAGGGGGTGAAGGTGACGACGAGCGCGCGACACGCGGTGCACCTGGTGCAGACGGAGGGGGGGGCGGTGAGCGAGGTGAGCGTGTGCGTGCCGGTGGGGGGGGCGGGCGGGTGGGAGGCGCTGAGCGCGGGGTGGGGCGCGGCGGTGGCGGTGGTGGAGGAGGATGCGGCGTCGGGCGAGTTCGGGGTGAACGGGGGGTGAAGGCGCGCTTTGTGGGCGGCAGCGAGGCGGTGCTGGCGGCGAACCGGGCGGAGTGCAGCGTGGTGCTGAGCGCTTGGTCGGCGCGGGGCACGGCGGGGTGGGAGCGCGCGTCGCGGCGCATTGCGGCGGCGTGGATGGCGCTGCCGGGGGCGCGGTGGGTGTTCTCGCGCGCGGCGGCGGACGTGGTGGCGGCGGCGGCGGCGCGACGGGCGCTGGGCAGAGACGTGGAGCTGTTCAGGGCGGTGTACTACGCGTCGGCGGTGGACGACTACGGCATGTTTGTGGACGACGTGGTGGACGCGGTGGTGTTTGGCGGACGGCGGCGCGGCGGTGGCGGGGGGAGGTGGGAGGGGCCGGGGGTGGGGGCGGCGGCGGCGGCGGCGGCGGCGGCGGCGGCGGTGGGGAGGAGTTGGCGCGGCGCGAGGCGGGCGCAGACTCCGCGGGCGAAGACTCCGCGGGCGAAGACTCCGCGGGCGCAGCGCGCGCAGGCGGCGTGCGGCGCGTGGGTGGCGCTGTACGTGGCGCTGTACGTGGCGCTGTACGCCGCGCTGTGGCTGCTACTGTTCGGGTCGGAGGCGGCGTCAGCGCTGACGCGTCGGTGACGTGACGGGCAAGTGCGACGGTGCGACGGGCAAGTGCGCCGCCGCCGCTCGCCCGCCGCACAGCGCGCAGCGGACGGCGGTGGAGGAGCGCTTTCCGCCGTTACTCATACGTCACTGCTGACAAGCTGCAATCACAGTTGTAAACTTAACTTAAAACTTACTACTCCACTATCTTCCTCCCGTTGAGATCAGGTGTGTGAGCCCCTCTCTTCTCTTGTACAACAAGCTGCGCGTACACTCGCCGTAAACATAATCTCTCTAAAACTCTCTTGCAACAGCCGCAACTGGTGAGCTGAGATTGCTGCCCCCCCCCCGCGCTGTAAACTATATCTTGCGCTCACGCGATGCGCGTGATGACGCGCTCGCGCTCGTACCGCACCACGTCAAAGTCGAGCGCCTCGCACAGCGACGGCGGCACGAAGCGCCCGCCCACATAATGCGCGCCGCCGCGCTGCTCGAAGCGCCGCGCGCATAGCTTGGGCGCCGTCAACGACACCAGCGCGCGCGCGTTGCGAATGGCCACCTCGTGCACATCGCCGCGCTCCACGTGCCACCCGCTGGGCACGTCCACGCATATCACCGGCGCCGCGCTGTCGTTGATGCTCTCAATCATGCGGCGGTACGGCTGGCGCACGCCGGCCGCGCCGTCGAACGAGAAGCCGAAAATGGCGTCCAGCACCACGTCGCAGCGCCGCAGCGCCACCTGCTCCGCCGTGTGGTGCACGCCGATGCGTAGCGCGCGCGCCTGCGTCAGCAGCGCTGTAAACAGCGCGCTGCGCGCCCCGGAGGGGTACCATATGCACGTGTGGAAGCCCAAGTGATGCAGGTGGCGCGCTGCTACCAGCCCGTCGCCGCCGTTGTTGCCCGGGCCGCACGCCACCACCACGCGCGGGGGGGCGTGTTGCCACTGCTGCCGTATGTAGTCGGCGGCCGCGTGCGCCACGGACAGCCCGGCCAGCTCCATCAGCTGCTCGAGCGAGAAGGCGTAGTGATCGCCCATTAGCAGCGCGTCGATTTGCGCCGCCTTTTGCGCGCTGATGTACAGCCGGCTGCTTGGCGAGCATGACATTTTGGTGCTTGTTGTGGCTGTGCTTGTAGTGGCTGACGCCAGTGTTGAGCGCAATGGCGGAACAATGAAGCAGAGCGTCATGATGTGTGCCGCGCGTGCGGCGCTCTCGAGCAGCGACAGCGCGGAGGGCGACTAAATATAAAGTGTTGAAATAGTTGAGCAATGATGACACGTACACAAGTGTATCGGCAACGATGAACATTGCGTTGAGCTCAATTGCATGCGAGTAAGCGCAGTGCTTTTGGTTATCACACAGTTAGACGACTGCGCTACAAAAGTGTGCCGTCAGACACTGGTGCGAGCTTGTCCAGCCATACTCTTGTAGTGAGCTCCCACACTTGTAACACCACAATCCCACTCCGTCTCAATAAACGAATGAAACGGGAGCCACGTTCATCACCGTATATCCCTAGTATGCCATTGTAAGGTTCCATATATGGGACCAAACGTTTGAAGTGCCGTATCTCAGCAAATATAGGAGCCTCAAATAAACGCTTTCGGATTCTATCTTAGCACCCTTCTCTCGTAATGCGCCTCAAAAATAATGAGAATTGACACCTTCCCCGTGGGTTTTCTCGATGGCGGAAGTTGGTGTACTTCACGTTCGAACATTACTGTCTTTTTGGCTTAGGATCCATATATAGAACCAAAAAAATTGAAAAATGATACTGTTTATTGGTTCACCCAACATATATTGTCTACTTCCTTGCTCTTCGTCTCGGCCTGATAAGGTCTTCTTCCTCATCAGTTCTTGTCTCTCTTACCCTTGTATTTAAGCGAGTATTTGGGCCTGATTGGCCTTCTTCTCGCTCGTCCCCGACTTGATCATGACCATGCATTGTAAACACAGACCGACTGCACGGTTTTGCTGTGCTTCTAGGCTTGAGGACTCTAAGAGAATGCCATACCTTGCTACAGCTTTTCCGAAGTCCTCGGTAAATTCTAGTACAAAGGTATACATCACATTGGAGACATTTGTATGTTGTGCGATGTCCACGCCATCCTTCTTCATTTTCAGTAATTCCCCTTACTCCACAGAGCGCGCAGTACTGCTGTCCCTTCTGTTGCTTTAGAATGTGATTCTTCACATTTAGTCTCAACGAAATTCCGTCTGGTCCGTTAAAGAAGACAAAGCGTCTCCGCTTTCGAGTCCGAGCTAGAGTGTGTAATCTTTGAATTTCGTCCTGGTGTACTTCCAATGTCTCGGCGTTGTCCTCCGTCCCTAAGGATTGTGCATAAACTATAAGCTCCTTAGATGCATCATGCACAAAGTCAGCCAGTGATTGAATTCCATTTAGAGCCTGACGATAGGATTTAAGGCTTCGGAATGTTTCCTTGCTCTGCAATAAATCTCTCTTCTGAGACATTCGCCATGAAATGAATGCATTGACAGACAACGTTTTGAGTGTTTGCGTTACCACCTTTTGTTCCCATTTCATTGCTGAAGTTGATGACCTTAAAATTGCCCTGGCTTGTGTACTCCCATCAACACCACCTTTAGTTCTTGATTATAAACTTTGAGATGCGTGTTTGAATAGTTTAAGGGGCGGAAAAGCGTCATTCTGTGTCACGTAGTTGTTAACCAAAGACCAGAATTGAAATCTAGATTGCAGCACTTTGGTGGTCTCTGTGTCACTGAAAGAAGGTATTTGAAGAGGACCTGGCTGATGGGCCCACGATACCACTGGCAGTGCGATAGCATTCAACGCAGAAAGGCAGGTGTCGAGTACTGAATTGTTGCAATGCACCAAAACTGTATACATGATGCCAGACTCAGAGCATGAAACGTAAATGACATAGTTAACTGCCAGAACCAACATCTGGTGCAAAATCTGACCAATGTGCTCAGCTGGAATGTATCTTCGGAATGATTGATCGCCCACCTCACATGTTACCAGATCAGCAGTGGTTAGACCAAGAGCCCTGTCCAGACTGCTCTGCGCGACATTAGTCTTGATTTCAACTGAGCACAGTTGAGTACTTTCGGTCTCAGATTCTTCAGAACATAGTCCCAAGTCAAGCAGTTCTATTATAGCTATACCATCCGGCGAACAAGCAAGCCACGGCTTCGCCTTCATTGACAGCATTCCACAGCTATAAAATGCTTGTACAAAAGCCTTCGATTTCAAAGAGGCAACTACTGCAGGCTCGTTTGCCGTACCACGCATCATCGGTTCTGTAGACCGACCACCTCCAAACCATGTCTGCACGAAAGATAGAAGTGATTGTTGTAAAGTTTGTTCTGTACAGGTAGGTTCGCTTAGACCAACCATTTCTCTGAAAGCGTCGTTAGCATGCAGGATTTTTCCTGCGCTGGTACCAGTTACTCGAAATTGTCTCAACACAAACCAATCAGCGCATCGTTGGTCCAGCGTTAGCACAGAACAGTGATCCAGAATGTGACGTTCAATTACGTCCTGAAACTCTGTAGAGTCGTTTGGAGGGATCGTGAGGCGACCTGTATTATCTCGCTTGCTAAACAGCGTTCCGATCATTCTCGTACACTTGGGTACAGCAATCCAGCTTTCTAACAAGGTTGAAAAGCTGGATGGTAAACTGTAGATGAATCTGATAATGCGGCTAAACTTGTCTGTTCCTCTTTCACGAACAGCGACAGCTGTAACTTTAACTCTGTTAACAGCATGACTCTCCCCACGGTTTCGAATCTTTAACGTTTTCCCTGCGAACCATGTTTTCGGACCTTGACTGGGCTCATCATTTAAAATAAAGGTACGGGCACGGTCAGTTGAGAGCGTTGTTGGTCCAGGGACAATATCACTAGTAGAGGGATCGTCTTCCTGTTGCAGGGCTTGGTCAGAGTCAGTACTGCCGTCTGTTTCATCACCATCCAGTTCTTCATAGTCATGACGCATTACGTTTAGATACGATTGTCCGACAAACGGATGACACTGTAGAAGGTGATCTGGCATAATCATTATAGACCCAATACCATGTTTAAGTAGTTCACGTAACAATGCCACCTTCCCATAACCGCGGTCTGCTGTTAAAACAAATCCGCGAATACTTTGCTCAGCCCGTCCCTCTAGTAATGCATCAACCAGATTTCGTACGTTGCTGAAAACAGATTCGCCACGTCTTCGGAACCGAACCATAAGCGTCACGCGAAAAAGAGAGTCCGCTATAGCGTCTGCCTGGTGTCCTTCTCTATCAGCCTTCCGATTACTGAGTGACTTGACTTGATTGTCCGATTCTCTCGTTCCGTATAAGTCATCATCGAGTGTCGCTAAAGTGTAGTTAGGTGACACGAACACTTTGCAGGTTTGCCTAAATGCCGTCTTCTCCAATTGCGTTAAAAGCGGCGTTTGGTCTCTTTGTGCCAACCAAGTTCCTCCTCCGTCTAGGCCTCGACCAGTAGGTGAGAAAGCAAGAATATTTCCACATATGAAGCGAACAATAGCAATGTGCGGCGGGTCGACACCCTCGGCGCGCAAAATGTCGATGGTTTTCGCCATGCTAAATCCAGTGCAATGAGACAATAGAAGTACGGAGACAAATCCATAGAGGTGGTGCATTCGTAGAAGTTCCATGTCTCTACGGTACAGACTTATGTATTCATTAATCCATCGCAGACACATACGAAGCATGTCATCCATTAGTAGGACTATGTGTCCAACTCTAGTAGAAGGAAGCTGACGAGCGTTCAGCTCTAAATCAAGCCTCTCCACTGCTGATTCACAGAACAGTCTTGCTCTCTCCTCGACGGCTTCACTAATGAATACATCTTCGAGCAACAATCTTTGGGCTGTGGGATTACAGATTCGCCAACCTTGAGAAGGATCCCGTTGATTTCGATTCCGCTGTACTCCACCCCGACCTCTGCCACGTCCTCTGCCGCGCCCTCGGGGGCGACCACGGCCGAGACCTCTACCTCTTCCCCGTCCTCGCTGTTGTGTAGTACGGCTTGCTGGGGCGAGAGCGCCCGAGCCCGTCTCCTGTGGATCATTCTGAAGATTTGAAGCCATGACAACTGGTGTGGGGAGACGGATGTTTCTCGAGTTTATAACAGGTGATCTCGATGTCCGTTTTCAGAACTTGAAAGCTCCAAGCGATCATGTCACTGTCAGCTTTTCGTCTGCTTGCAACGTGGCATACGCAGTATGTCGTGTGTTTGCTGTTGCTGCTCTTGAAACTGAGCTGGAAATGGTCCTACGGTTCTATATATGGAACCATAAGGATTTTGATCATTTGGTCGAAATTATTTAAGGTTCCATATATGGAACCACAGAACACTAGGGATATACAGTGCGCGTAACTGCTTTAGGCACACCATGCAAGGAGCCTTTACTGTCAAATTGAGTATGCAGCAGCAGCACAAAGCTGTGCTTGCACGTTAAACAATAGCCTATTAACAACAGTTGTAGTCACTTTTCCCCATAGAAGCCATCTAGGGTTATGATATCAAAAAAACATGTCATGAAATTCCTTTAAAAACGAGAGATAGTATATGACACATGTCATGAAAAAGTCGTAACTTCCTCACAATTCAAATCTCTTGCCTCACAATCCTTAGTACTTGTTACTGCCAGTATTTTCCTTCACTTCTATGTCCTTCGTACCTCAAAAATTAGCAAAAGGTAAGTATGTGACCCTATGCCAAAAATGCCAAAATCTGCACTCTGCGATTAAAAAATGTCTCTCCGACAGAAACCAGCTCTTTTCCAGCACTCTATAAGAGATGTAAACAGCTTTCCCAGTTCGAAAATCCAACATAAACCTCTTTTTATTGCGAACAAACTCTGAAAAATCTCTCGGCAGCAAAATCGCGCTTTTCTACGCGAAGCGGAAAAAGGAAAACCCAGTAATTCTGAGCTCATAAAACCATAATCTGCAGATATTCGTGCGCCGTGTACAGCAGCTACTCAAAGAAAATAAGAACGTGAAATATTCCAAGAAGAAGCACAGCCACAAGATGACCGAAGCTCATAAAATTGTAAGAATTAAATGGGCCCGGCACAATATTTCGAAGGCAGAATACTTTTGAATGAAAGTTGTTTTTGCAGATGAGAAAAAGTTCAACTTGCATGGACGTGATGGATTATCAGTTTATTTGCATGATTTCAAAACGGAACCGAAACGTTCTTCCTCCCTTGTCGGAGGAATAAATTTGGTCATGGTGTGGGGAGATATTTCTTTCTATCGGTTGATTGAGTTCATGTTTTTGACTGGCACCCAGGATTGGAAGAAGTATTGTGAGACTTTGGAGCTTGGTTTTGTACCGTGGACTGCAGAATTTTGTGGACCAATCTCAACCAGAATCTTTCAACAGGATAATGCTTCAAAAACTAGCTCTAATTATGTACGGAACTGGCTATATCGACACTATGTTCGTACTCTACCATGGCCGGCTAAGTTTCTAGACCTTTATTTTATATAAAACGTTTGGGATCTAATGGCTACAAAGTTATACGCCAATGGAAAGCAGTTTGAAAATGTAGAGGATTTAGGAGAGTTTTTTGTCACAGTGCGGCACAGTGTAATAGTCTTTTTCATGAAGAAGCTTCTTCAGTCTATTTCAAAACGTCTTTTGGCTTTGGTGGATAAACGTTACAGAGCTACAAAAAATACTGAAGTAATAAAGACTTAGGCTTTTATTATGTGTGTCATATGCTGTTTTGCGTGCCTAAAGATGTTTTGTGGCATTATTCGCACCTGTGGTCCAAATGATACGGAACTGGTGCAAACGGTTCTATAGATGATGTTGGACAACCTTGTTTTGTGTGTGCAAACACAATTTTTGTCATGCTTGCAGACGCAGAACACTTCTTTTGTCATTTGGGCGCGTGTGCTTAAAGGAGTTGCCCGCACTGTACCAACAGTATTGTGATTGTGAGAGGAACACTCTAGCTGAGCTTTTACTGTTTTAAGTATCTTTTGCTACTGTAATGCTGATTGACAGTGATAACCAAAACCAGTGACGCCTATCACAGCGCACATATTATATCATGCTCGTACTAGTAGCAGCCACGTGGCCACGCCCTTTTCTTTTGCTTTTCTTGCAAAATATTTCATGTTTCCGCTCCGCGCCGCCGTCGTTGACGCGCGCCTGCCTCTTTGTGTTTTGTGCATTGCGCCGGCGCTTTTCTGCAACCACGCCCAGTCGTCGCCTCATTCCCCCCCCCCCCCCCCCCCCCTTGTCGTTACAAAGCTCACCCCCCGCCAAAATGCAGAACGACAAAGGAGAAGTCGTCGATCTCTACATCCCGCGCAAATGGTAAGTCAAACAACCAAACAAACCAACTTCCAAAACACACCCTAACCCCCTTTCAAAAGCTCCGCTTCAAACCGCCTCATCACCGCAAAGGACCACGCGTCGGTGCAGATCAACATAGCACGCGTCGATGAAAACGGCGTCCTCATTCCGGGCGAGTACCACACCATTGCCATTTGCGGCTACGTTCGTCGCAAGGGACTCAGCGACGACGCCTTCTTTCGCATCGCAAAGGAAAAGGCGTATTACACACCGTCCAAGTAACCACACCGTTTCACTGAGCACATAAACGCGCCCGCTTCCATCTTGCATTGCGTGCGCATGCGTGCTCTGTAAAAGCGCCAAACCTTGTTTTTACGACAGAACAGCGCTGCTAATATTGAACACACACACGCTATCTCTATCTCGAGACTGCGCTGTCTGTGGCGTATCTACTTGTGTTAGTAAAGAGCGAACCAGTCATGACATACAAATGGTAAAAACAAAAAAGAAAAGGAGGGAGCTGTCGCTCCCCGCGTAGTGCCCATCAAAACCACATGTGTGCTTCTCGCCAAGCACCCATGCGCCGCACGCGCACACCAGCAGCGGAGTGAATACAATGACCAGCGCGCTTTCACGCAGACGGCTAGTACCGACTGCGCGCGACGTGCAAAGCGGGATGAGTGTTGTGCGTTTGCATTGCATCCGAAACATAACATGTGGCTCACTCACTCACTCACCCGCTCACTCACGCACTCTCATGCGCTCACTGGCCGCCTTCATCGTGAGCGTGGTCAAAGAGCACCACCATAACGGACACATTGTCGGTACTGTTATGGTGAATAGCCTCCTTGACCAACACACGAGCCACCTCGTCCGCATTCATACCCTCATCAAAGCAGCGAGAAGCGGTTTGAATGACGCTTTTCTCAGAGACAAAGTCCCACAGTCCGTCACAAGCCAGCACCACGAAGCGGTCCGAATCGTCCAGCACAACTTCACTGACGGAGGGCGTAGACACCACAACGCTCTTCATGCAGTGGTCGCCAAACGCGCGAGAAACGTTCAAGACGCCATTGACGCGAGCCCAGGCGACAAAGCCGCCTGCGTTTTGAATGCGCTGACGCTCCACGTCATGCACGGGGCGATGATCCTCGGACAGCCGGTACGGATGCGCCGCTCGACACAACACCGCGCGCGAGTCACCGCAATTGGCCGTGGTCAAAATGGTGCCAAGCGTGGGGTCGGTGCGGATGAAACAGGTGACGGCGGTGGCGCCGACGCGGGTGCAGTTGCGTACGCGCAGCATGGCGTCCATCTTGGCGTACGAGCGCGTGAACGCGGAGCATACATCGAGCTGGTGGAAGGGCAAAGGGTGTTTGACGGAGGAGGGCGAGCGGCGCAGTTGAGAGGCGGGCGCAGGGGGCAGCAGCGGAGGCGATGGCGGTTGTGGCAGCGTTACTGGGAGGCGGAGGGGCTTGTTTTCCGAGATTGAGGGCGAGTGGTGCGTGGGGGTTACGACGGTTGGCTCGCCCAGCAACTCGCTGAGGAAGAAGCGATGCAGGAGTTGGCGGAGAAGGGTGGAGGCCAGTTTGCCGCCGTGGCCGTCGAAGACGGCGACGAAGAGACCGGGAACGGCTTGATAGCACTCGACGGCCATTTCGTCCTCCATGGAACGGCGGTGCAGGTAGTTTGGGTCATGGTGCGAGCCGACGTGCGCGGAGACGACGGGGAAGAACTTTGGGCGGAGGAGGTTGTGGTTGTGCGTGGAGGGGGGCATGGTTACGGATGAACACGAGGAGAGCATGCGGGTGGGGAAACGGGTACGACGGGGTGCGAAGTGGAGTTGCGAGTCGGGAACATTGGTGTGAAAGTACACGCGAAAAGGTTAGGGGGGGGGGGGGGGGAAGGCGCCGTTTTGGGGGGTGGGTGGGGGGCAGTGGAGTCTCGGTGCATATCTACGGTCGGCACGTTTATTGGTGACGGGCACGCGGTTGACAGCTATACTGCTGAGAGTGAGAGCAAAATAAGTTGCGCCGCGCGCGCGCTGCGCACGAAGATAACGGCGCGTGACGGCGCTTACGCGCTGTACCCGTTGCTTTGGTAAGTGGCAGCGGGACAGCTTCCGTCAGCGCGCGTCGCGCTACACGCGCTGCCAGCGGCACCACCACGTGCGCTGCTCCAAGCCCGCGTGCGCCTCCCCCGCGCCGAGCGCGCGCGGCCCGTCCCGCGGCGCGAAGCCGCCGGCGCCGTCCTGGAGCAGCTGCCGCAGCGTGTGCGCGTCGTAGCCGAACGGCGGTCCGCCCTCGTCAACGCTTTTCCCCACCGGGTACATCGCCGTGATCAGACTGCCGCCCACCTCCACCAGCTCGCGCATCCGCTGCGCCCACGCCCCGCGCTGCTGCACCCCCAGCGCGCAGAAGAACGAGTAGTCGTATACCACGCTGAACGGTCCGCCCACTGCGCGCGCGTCGAAGAAATCGCCCGCGCGCACCTCGAACGCCGTGCGCCGCCCCGCGCATCCCGTCGTGCTGAGGTACTCGTCCGCGCTGCGCACCGCGCTGGCGGAGATGTCCAACCCGAGCACGCGCTCGAATAGGCCGCTGTTGCAAAACGCCTCCACGTCGTACCCGCGCCCGCAGCCGGGGATCAGAACGCTCCGTCCGCGCTCGATGCCGCCGTTGCTCAGCTGCCTCACCAGTTCGGGCAGCGCGTCCATTCGGTCGAACAGTTGTCCCCTGTCTATCCCGTTCGTCCACAGTTCTTCCCACTCTCCCCCGCCGTCGTTCCGCTCGTCTGCTTCTTGGAGCGCCGCTTCCATGCCTTTTCAAGGTGGCGCTGCACACCCGGCCGCAACGCGAGCTCGCTCCAATGCGCCACAACCGACCGCTTTTCTACCCTCTGCTGCGCGCACACGTCTTACAACACTTTGCCATCATGCCTCGTGCATGTTCTTCCTTGTACAATTACATTTGGGGCACATTCCAAATAGCGCCGCCGTCGCTCCTTTGTGGCCCCTCCTCCACCTTTCTTCCGACATCATGTCCTACCCCGTGCACTCGTAGAAAAAAGCAAAAAAAATTTTGCGATCCCACTCACCTTTCCGCATCAATTCACACACTACTATGATACCCTTGGGTATATCGCTGCCAACTACTACTGTAATTTGTTCTATTCCGCCTTTACTATTTGTCGCTCTCACCGACCAATCCCTCCCTCCGCGAGCTGCTTCTTTCTCTTAGCAATACCAATCTTCAATGTCTGCTTTCCTACACAATCGTGCACACGCGCACAATTTTCTCATCATGTTGCGCTTGCTACTCTGCAGACGCCTGCAATCGTGCCACATCTATGCCTTGTTCCTCATTTGTTGCTGTCATCACCTTTCATTCATATAATCGAGTACAAAGAAAAAGCAAACAATCATGCCTGCTCAGTGCTAACGCCTTTCAACAGTTTGTTGCCAAAGTAACACACTTTGAAGTGCCTTATCAGTCATTCGCCTTCGACTTACACAACCAGCGATCTTTGTCACACATCTCCGGTCATATCAACGGCAATGAGTTCTTCAAGTTGCATACTGCCAAGTCTTGCCGCTTCAAACACGTTCTACAACCTTCCGCGCCTTTGCTTTGCCGTGTTGGCATCCTAATTTGCCCAATAAACCAAATCTACACTGACGATTATGGGCACAGTTTTTTTTATGACCGTTGAATCTACGCACCAAATTAATGACACAAAATGAACGAAGCAGTCCGCAACAACCAAACATTATTGAACAAGCAATGTAACCCTTTCTTCTTGGGACTGCAGTAGATATGTTTTCGGCCCTTGTACAGTGTCATCTCATCACCACAACCCTTGAAACGTCGCAGTAGAAAAGCCCCAATATCTTTCAAAACGCCAGCAACTGTTTCTCTCGCTTCTGGTTTAGGTCTGTGTTCCAATATCCTGACGTTCACAGCACTCCTCTTTTAAATCATTCACCATGTACTCGTCCAGTAGAGGTTAAGGGTTAGCGCTCACCATAAAATAAGTGTGAACGAGATGGACTGTATTCCTAACTTGTCATTGAAAAATATACTCCTACCAACGTAAGTGATCCTTGTCGATGTTAACATCCCTGCGTGTAGAGGACGAGTGCGCAGTCTCATTTGAAGTTTACAACAATTACCCAGCGGCCAGATGTTGGTCACTTCGCCCACAATTAAAAGGTTAACGTTATAACGTTACCTTCATCACAGTGTTTTGGCTTCTTTGGGTGATCCAGTAACTCAGCAAAGTCTGCTTCGTATTTACTGTGAGGTATTCAGTCTTCTCAGTATCCAGCAAAGCGATGTTCTGCGTGTCCAAGCCTCCTGCGGAAAGGCGCATTTATTCCTTGCGCTGTATATGATATATTAATCCCTGCAACTAAAACGTGCTGCATGACCATTGCTCAGCCCCGAGCTCCCCGTTCTGAAAGTCGTGCTATGTGTTCGTGTTGAATTCTCCGAATATATCAGATGTGTGTACGGGCCTACTCTTCAACAAATCGATGAAATTCAAACATCTACAGGAAGACACACTAGCTGCAGGCGTGTTTCGCCGTTTCTTTGTTGGTTCTACTACTCCGTCCAGTTTTTCGGAGGGTGTCAATAGAGGAGCGGACGGCCAACAAGTGGAATCCATATTAAAACGCCTCCAAGTTTCGACGAGACGTTTTTTCCGTCCGCAAGGGGAAGACAAGTGGCAGCAGTAGTGGTGAAAGGTGTCACGCTGAGCCGGCGTTATCGGTACGGAGTTCTACTGGTTGGCAGGAGGGCATCGGGCTCGGAAGCAGGTAAGCGGAACCGTCAGCCTGGCTTGGCCCAAAGGCCCAAGTTAGTAGCTTGCTTGAGAACGGTCGAGAGTAAGGCGCGACCGACATTATATAACATACCAGTAAAGACGAGGCCCGGACTCTTGGAGGAGGCAGAGCTTTAGTGCCCCTTGATTGTGTTCCTCCGTTGACTCAGCTGCGCGTAGAGCTCAACAAAAAGCTGGATAGGACTTTTGAATTCTTGCGGAGAGATAAGTTCTTCGATAAGAGCTCCTACCACGCTTTCGGAATGAGTAGCGTGCGCCCGAAAAAATATGTATACATATATCCATATTTGACTGGTCTCTCTGTGGGCAAACTTCAATATCTACTGTTCATGAGTTAAAAAGAAGCACATGTACAGAAACAATTGTCCGCCTATTCAGTTGTTGTCGTGGTACATTTAGTGCTGAAGCAGAAATATTCGTCATTGAGGTTCGAGGAAGGTGAGGTTGAAACGAGGTATCCCGAAATTGAGCCGCGTCACCCAACATCATCCGTAGAAAACATTGGCACCATTTGTCTTGGACACGGAGCCAGAGACTACCCTTGTACACTACTGGTCATGTTGTTGGCGCTACAGAGCCATTTAAAGAGAATTCGGAGAGCCTCAGATATGCTGCGGTAGTCTTGACCACCCTATGTAAAGGGCGCAAAGGCCACGGGTATTGATAGTAGCGATTGGTTTTAATTCCACCGAAAAACCAATAAGCTCTCGCGCAAAGCATATTCGGTGTTTTGCTTTTCGCGCGACTCTCGTACCGGAGTTGATGGATCAGAGAAAAAGGAAATACATCGTGGGGGGTTCTCTTTGGGAATAAAACTCGTACGTGGGGCCTGGCTATTAGAGGTAGTTCGTTCATGTCAAGACACAACTTTTTAGTATACACGAGAACATAATACGAACAAAGATTCACTCCATCCCGGAGCTTACTTGTACTGTTCTTATAAGAGAGCCCATCGATTTCGTTATCACTGCTAAGAAGAGAAAGAAACTATGGGCTTGCGTGATGTTACGTTCGGATTCAGAGCAATACACGGTTGAATCGGTTGAATGTTCATCTCTCTTGGAGACTCAGTTGCACGTCCATTTCGCTTCCCTTATTCGGCAAGTGGAAAGACGGACACACCTCGTATCATAGAGAAACCTGACTTTTTGAAGACAGACATCGAGGCCAGGAAAGCGGAGGTGTTATTGGCTCAGTTTTATACAGGTCATGTTTCAGCTTTTCATCTTGTTGCTTCATTCCTTACAAAGCGCACAGTAAGGTGTGAATGTTCGAGAGGAACGAAGAAGACCGTAGACCATTTCGTGTTGCGATGCCAGTTGATCAACCAGATTAGAAGAGATCATCTTCCTAGTCCGCCTGAGAGAAGGGGAAAGTCGATCAAAGATATAATTAGGCAGTGGCCAAACAAGTTCCTTGGTTTCCTGCGGAAAGAGAAGTATCTTTAGACGATACTTCTACCCACAATGCAGCAATTAGGCATTGAGGGCCCATAATAAACAACAACAACAACACCTCGTAAAGGCGGATCAGCGTGTGCCAGCAATACACAAAAAGGGGTCTGACATTAGATGGAAGTTGTGACTGGCACCAGCGGTCACAATGACTTTACTGTCTTGTATCGCGCCGGTGCGCTTCAGGCCAGAAGACAGAAGCCCACAAGCCTCGATCTCCCTGTCACTGTCTCTAAACAGTGAGAGACAGTGAGACCGCAAGGAGATCATAAACGTAAAGGCATCCCTCGTTGACCTACGATCGAGAGTCAACGAGGTAGACGTGCCCTCTCTGTTCCCTTTCCCTCTTGGACTCATACATTGACTCCGCGCGCTGAAGAGCGTTGAGCGACTGTCGTAGGTCTCAACACGTGGCTTATTCTATCGATACGGTGCTAATCTTTTTGCTGTACTATCGGCTGTATGATCTTTAGATGGACGAGCTTTTGAGCTAGAGCCGCAGAATGGTTGACAAGTCTGGTCCTCACTTCTTAAAGAAGTGTAAAATATTATTACTGCTCTGGATCTCGCGGGAACCGTCAGGGGCACGCATTGAGCACACACAGTGAATAGAAACGATCGCTGGGGATGGGGGGGGGGGGGGGGGGGGGGGGTGGCGACTTTCCTGCTGATGTGAATCAGGAGTAAGGAAAAAGGATCCACAGCTGGGTCTGCCGCGAGAATTTGGATTTCGCGGCATAGACTAGCTTCTGAGAGAATTAGTACGAGGAAGTCGGAATTAGGCTGTGTACCTCGCAACAAACAACAAGGTGTGATGTGCCAATTTTTCGCTAAAGAACAACGACATGGATAAGCGATAATGTCCTTATCCCGCAGTTCAGCTTCGAAGCTGAAGGTTTTCTATCCTAGGTGTCGCAGCCTAAATTAGAAGACAGCAGTGTTCAGTGCTCCTGGCAGTGACAACCATCATGCCACTCAGCCTGTGCACGACAATCTCGTTTCACTGTCCTAAGATAACTAATGGTGCTTAAGGGGTCAGAACAGCTTGTGTAGCTGCAAAATGCCGCCCAGAATGCCATGCAGGAAGTGTAATACTATGCCAACAAGAATAGAATATCGAATACTTAGGCTTCAGGGGCTATCAGAAGAAGCGAAAGATCAGATAACAGACATTGTCCAGAGATGGTCATTCGATTTGCAAGCTGTCGTATCGGAAAAAAAGATCGTGGATAAAGAATGCTCACCCTAGAATGAATTGGGTGTGGATTAGTCAACAAAAAACGCGCCCAGACAAGAGAAGGAAACAAATAGGGTATTTGTTGCGATATTCGGATAAAGGTCCAAGCTTGGTGGGACACGAAGCAGTGCAGCAACTGCCCTTCTTTTCAGTGCAGCAATAGATCGCCATCTTGATAAGAAGGTCTTTGTGGTCACCCTTCGTAGGCTACCTCCAACTCTAGTCGCATAACCTGCGCTTGAGAATCGGGCCCCTTATTAACTATAGGGGAAGCGACTTTTCTGGAGCTAAGGTTAGATTGCTATCCCTACAGTCTTAGTCGCATCCCCTGCGCTCGAGCATGGGACATAGCAGTACATAGAGTAAGTGTTATTAAAACTAATAGAGTGTATCTAAGAGCAGGAAAGAGAATACTCGCTGATTACTATCCCGCTTTGTGTGGGTGTGCTTATATGAGCTCGTGTCTCTAATTCCAAAACTATGGTAGGGGTTGCATTGAACAGAACCCCTCTCTCCCCAGATGATAAACCAATAACAGGCAGTGGCCAAACAAGTTCCTTGATTTCTTACGGAAAGAGAAGTATCTCTACACGATACTTCTTCCCATAAAGCAGCAATTAAGCATTGAGGGCCCATAATAAACAACAATACCAAACCAATAACTTTTCTGGCCATGTTCTTACTTTTGATTTGGCGTCAGAACTTTGGCCCTTTCGGAGAGGTGGAAGTTCCCTATGTCAGGACGCCGCTCTTCGGCGGCATCTAAGAACGAAATGTTCTACACTATTTAGTATGTTGAGCCCACATCTGAGCGGGCAGAAACATTTCCCGTTGTGGAGAAACGTAGAAACAAGGTGTACCCGCTTTGACGTGTTTGTATCTGTCACGCCATCAAGATAAAGCAGGAAGCGTCAATGGCCCCGCCTTGCCAAAATTCGCTAACCAATCCGCTCGAGATGACGAACCTTCGCTGGTATGAATCAGCGGGAGTCCACATTGATCCGAAACTGACAATGCCTATGAAACTGGACTTCGATGCAGATGCTAGAGATCTTCTGTTGAGCACGTCGAAATGGCAAAATGGCTTCCTTCGGCTACAGGGAGGAAGATGACTCATCAGCTAAGAGCGCTACTGAACGGAAAGTTTGGGTTTGTTTGAGATAGCATCTCCGGACTTGCGCTCTTGCAAGATAGTGCTTCTTCTATCCCGAGAGAGGGGCTGGGGAAGGGACTAAGAGCACAAGCTACAGTTCAAGACAAATATGGAATTGTGATGCTGATTCACTTTTTACTTGAAGCTGCTCCTGAGATTCATCTTTTATAGCCCCGGAATTGTGACTGCAGAAAGCTAGCCGTCAAATCGTGAAAACTTCCAGCCGAGTTTTTCTTGTTTTCTTTTGTTTCGTTACATTTCTTCAACGTAGGTGCAATTATTGCATTGCATACATGGTTTTCACTCGAAGAACCAATTTCCACTAAGGAAGAAGACTCGTAATTTGCAAAATGACGATTCCTGATTGTTTACTTGATGGTGGCGTTAACTGCTTGCGTCTCCAGTTCTCCTGCATGATGGCACTCGCGAACTTTTATCTTGAAAACTGCAGGATGGTGGAAGGTGGCCCATTTTAACAACTTCATCTACAAGCTCGAGGAGACTTGTCCACAGGACAAGTCTGCAGTATCCGCCATGCATGTGCGTAAAAGACAGGCCCAATCTGTTGTCGATCTTGGAGGAGATGTGAAACCGTCAGTGCTGAAGTACAGCCCACGGCTTTCTGTTCTCCTGGAATGCACCATTACATCTCTCCTTGTCGCTGCCTGGGGTGAGTTAAACCCCCATCATTTTTCCTTTGTCCCATAAACACACACAGCATAATGATGATGTGGCTGCTTCAAAGGACACGACTGCTACCTTTGTACACGGAGAATTACTGTATCACGGTGGCATCCTTTGTGTATGACTAGCTAGGTGCAGCAATAGACCTCCACAAGACTAAACATGATCAAGGTCCACGACAGTACCTCCAGACGTGACACCCTCTATCGGCAAGAACGATATTTGGAGCCTAAGATCGCCAGTTTTTGTAAGGTTCCCAATTGTCGAAAAAGCGCAAATGCTGGCCTGTTGGACTGGTCGATGTTATCAAGGCACTTAATCCTGTCTCACAGGCTGATCATCAAACACTCCTATCCAATCTCGTGCTTTCTGTTTCCGTTTCTTGCCTCATATCGCTGTCTTTCTTCGTCGTACCAGCTTCACGCAAGCGCTTGGTTCATGTCGGGTAGGTTCTTGTGACATTTTCTTCAAATGTTCCAGAGGAGCAGCGCCAGTAGAAACGTAAGATTGAACGCTTCGATCGTTTTCAGCTTCATAGAACGTACTTAGAATCGTCCGAAATGCCCGTGTCATTATCTTACTCATGGCCATGAGCACAACTACGAGATAGAACGCTGCCTGCATATTTGATATTGTGCGAAGTCACTGACCTTGCTTGCACTAATTCTGTTTCATGCCCAGAATGGCAAAAGACAACGAAACACGAGCATGTATCGCAAACACAAGAATTTGGCATATCAAATATGACGACGGGCAATGGAGGCATTACTACGCGGTAGATACACCATGAAACAGCAGTGGCGCGAGAACACATAAGAAACGCTATGGTGTGGGTGGGGTGGTGGGGCTAAAGCAGAGGTTTACACAGAGCAGTTACACGAGGAACGTCAGACAAAAAGGAAGCTGTATATAGTGCTCAACATTGCAGAAGAGGGTTGTCTCCGGGTGTCGACGAGGACCAACTGAAACAACTGAAAAGCTGACGACGTACATTGAGGAGATGGAATCGTATGCAAAGTCATGCGGAAAAAGGCGGAACGAAGAGCGCGCAAAGGGGACAGTGGATAAGCGCAGGCGTCGCTGAAAATCAAATGCAGTACCCAGGGTAAGACGTCTTTTTGTCAAACAAAGTGTTTGAGAAAACGCGTTGTAGCCTTGTTAGAACATGATTTCAATATCACCCACAAGATGATGACAATGTTATCACCCAGGACCGATTTCTAGGCCTTGTGGCCATTCGCAACGTGATTCGCCGAAGGCGATACTCATACGCATACTTACATCAAAGGTCAAATCCAAACTCTTCCAACCGGCCTTTTGCTACGCAAAGTGCTCTCTCTGCCTTTTATACCTTGTCAACCGTTAACAACACAAGCTCGCTTCATGGTTTGCTCCAGCAATCACCAGTAACACCATCCGCCATGTACATGTCCTAAGTGTAATCTAACCTGCAGCTTTGGGTTGTGGGAACGCATAATCACCTTCATTGCGTTCTGCCGGGAGAACTTGTCTTGCTGATCAGGGTTCCAACTCTTCAAATCACGACACAGATTCTCACTTGCATCACTGCGCCAAAATCTTCGTAGCCTCGTGGGCAAGCAGAATATGAGAGTCACGATGAGTTTCGTAAGGGACCAACTCAGAAACGCTGATGTGTCTCCTCGGCATACACTAACCCTTAACCCTTAACCCTTTATTTCCCTATTCCGTTGAGCCAACTTTACCACTAACGCAAGCCCGGGTAGCAATCCCTTTAAAACGAACTGAATGAGCAATCGAGCTTGCTTTGGGGTATACCCTCTCTGTAAGTAAAGGTTAAAGGGTTGCAGTCGGGTAGCACTTAACTGTGAGGCTTTCATGCCCAAAGAATACAGCACAATACAGCTCGTGTGCATAACGCTTTCCAACTCTGTAACGCTAGGCCGCAGTTCCACACCTATACGAATATTATAACAATCGTGATGGATTTTCATTGTTGAGCAAACCCCGAGGATGGAACCTTTAGTCTATGAGGATGGGAGGAACGAAAGAGTCACGGTGTCTTACTTTCGCAACCTGGTGTAAAGAAAGCCCATAGTTTTCCGAAGCCGCATGCGTATTTCTTGAGTGTGGCTGCGGGGTGTCAAATAGCACAACGCCTTCCATGCAAAGTGGTATCGCGGTTCAACTGATACCGTCCAAAAGCTCTACGTCCCAGACAAGAGTACGCTTCGTGCATTACCAACCAGTAAGGAGATGCAGTGGGAGAGATAGGATTTGAGTAGCACAGCGTTACAATTCAACACTGCGATACATGATACAGGCGTGGGATACGTTTCTACGAAGAAAGACTGCATGCAGATTAAACATGAAGTGTGCGAATTCGTTCCAACCTCTTCCGGAGTTACTGGGGCACCAAACCTAGGACACGCCGTACTCCGGTACCGGTTCGAGGCGTCCATAGATTGGATCTTCTAAAAGAGTTGAGTTTGTGCTGGAGATGCAGTCACGCTCTTGTACGCGACAAGCTGAACAAATGTTTGTCGTCAGTTTAAACATTTATCGGTGTTGTCTGTGCTATGTCCAACCAGGACTTTTAGCTCCGATGACTGAGCAAAACGGTTCCACCGTTATTTGAACCAGGATGCTTCGGTTCGCATCCTGTACGGTGTTCCAGATCCGTACAGAAAGGTTATGTGTAGTTTTACATCCCGAGGTTTGATGGGATCGACCATCCCGCCAAGCACAACATGGCGGTCTTAAGAGATAGTCTTCGTTATGCCCAAAAATTCAGTGTCACCGATACGGAACTTGGTCATAGCTTCTCTCTCCGTCAGGTCCCACTTCGCACAGATACCAGGTTCCTGGGAACAGGTCTTCAGTATTTGCCTTCGGAAGATAACCAAATCGCCCGTAATTCACTTCCCGTTCTTTCAGAGTACGAATATACTCGTCGACCGGCGCAATAATGCGATCTTCCAGTCGTTCTTTTAGATCCGTCCCCAGAAACACGTCGTCCACCGGAGCAGTTACGCGAATCGAAAACATGGATGCTGCGAAACCAGAGCCAAACGAGTATAAGAGAATACGCTTGTTGAGAAGGTCGTTGCCCTTTTCACAGATTAAGGCGGCCAAGGAGGAATAGAGAGAAGCGGTGTAGCAGTTTCCAACTTTCTTTGCCAGCCACGCAGCCGGTGCGCACTTCTGGTCGTAAAAGTCCTTTGTAAGCTTGACAAAGGCTCGTTGCGCGTCACGATTGCGATGGCTTGTTTCTGGTGAAAGATTTCTATATTGTTCAACCGGTTCGTAAAAAGGATCTTCCCCTGGGGGGGTTTTGAGAAAGTCATTATAGACGAGCCTAGCAAAAGATTTCTGCACCATCTTGTTGAAGGGGGCATGGAAAACGCAGTAATCAACGTCGCGACGCGCATTGAATTGATGTACGTGCGGGCTTTTTGCGCGGGTGGAGTAGCGGCGATAACACTCATCCATGGCGAGGACAAAGGTGTCAACGGTCTGCTGGCCCCTGACTGTAGGATACTCATTCGCTACGCGCGGCTTAAAGAAATCGTAGGTATCACCCATGCAGGTGGCTCTCAAACCGATCTCAAAGCGAATGGGGGCGGAGGGAGTCCTGCCAATGAGCATTGCGACAGCACCGGCGCCGCCCGTAGGACGCGCTGGGCCAGGCTCGTATACGGATATGTCGGCGGCGACTACAACGGCATAGCGGCCATCCCATGCGGAGGATTCGCACCAGGCGATTGTGTTGAAGAGGGCGGCGGTGGCGCCGTAACAGGCGTTGGTGTTGTCAAGGCCTTCTACTTCGCAGTTACCACTGCGGGCGAATAGACGCATGAGAGTGGTCTTTATGGACTTGGACTTGTCTAGAATGGTCTCCGTGCCGACCTCGAGGCGGCCGATGTCTGCGTAGGAGATGGCGGCGTGGCGCACGAGCTGCGAGACGGCTGTGAGGGCGAGGGAAATTACGTCTTCGCGATCTGAAACGAATGACATGTGCGACTGGCCGAGACCGATGGTGTACTTGCCGGAAGAGATGTTATCGTAGCGTTCGAGATCTGCTTGAGATACGGCTGTACGGGGGATGTAGACAACCATGTGGAGGATGCCGACGTCGGTGAGGTGTGGGGCGGGGTTCGGGGGAGGGGGAATTGGGTGTTGGAGGGAGGCGGGAGACGGTGGGGAACGACTGGCGGTCATGTTTGGGGCATTAGTTGGGAGAGGGGGAAGGGAGATGACGTGCGGATGGATAGAGCTCAGAGGCGAGGAGGCGACATGGAGCTACGGGGGGAGGGGGGGGAAGCGTGGACCGTCGCGAAGGAGGTCGTTTTGATGCGCTTTGACATACTGCCGCAGCGGCGTGCACCGGAGCACGGCGCGCGCGGCACCGCTGCTGCTCTGCTGACAGCGGCGCCTCGCGTGGACACGTGGCGGGCGCCGTTGGCACCGATGGCGGGGCGTGGCGCAATGTGCTGTGAGCGCCTGTGGAGCAGGTCTGTTATTGTTTGGGCGGGTGCGCGTGGCCATCTCGATCCGTTGCGCGCGCCCTGCCCTTCGCTTCGTGTTCGCGCTCGCGCTGGGCGTTACAACAAGTTGCACCTACTCGCATCCCCCCCCCCCCCCGTCTTCCTCGTCTTCCTCGTCCCTATCACAGTCAACACACCTGGTTCCTGCGACTTGCTTCTGCTCGGCGTCCGGTGTCTATAATGTCTTCCAAACAACGGCTGACGGTTGTGCCGTCTCGAATGACCTTGCAGCAGGTCAAGGCTAAGCTGGCGGGTGCGAAAAAGGGCCATTCTATGCTCAAGAAGAAGTCCGATGCCTTGCTCGTTCGCTTCAGAGCCATTTTGTCCGACATCTTGCGCAATAAGGAGGCGGCGGGAGAAGAGTCGCGGGAGGCTATGCTCGCCCTCGCCCTCGCTAAGTACGCCTTCGGCGATGAGCTCAAGCACGTCGTCATCGAGAACGTCGATGACGCTTCCATGAAGGTCAAGATGTCCCCGGACAATGTCGCGGGTGTTACCATCCCGGTCTTCTCCAAATTCGGCGCCAGAGTCACCGACGCCGATGGAAATGACAGTGCCGGAAAGGGCACCGCGAGTCTCGCCGGTCTTTCCAAGGGTGGTCAACAGATTGGCGATGCCCGCACCGCCTTTGCGGACACACTTGACCTCCTCGTTAAGCTAGCTTCACTGCAGACCTCCTTTATTATTCTCGACGAGGCCATCAAGCTCACTAACAGGAGAGTCAACGCCTTGGAAAATGTCGTCAAACCTCGATTGGAGAATACCATTTCGTACGTTTTGTCGGAGCTTGACGAAATGGAACGAGAGGAGTTTTTCAGACTCAAACTCATTCAGAACAAGAAGGAAAAGGCAAGGCTGGCCGAGCAGGGTGAAAAGCTCAAAGAAGAAAGAAAACTTGCACTCACCGGCTTTGATCCTGCCAAGTTCGCAGGTGACGACGCTTCCAAGCCGTCAATCATTGACGCACATACAGGCGCCGATCCCGATCTCCTCTTCTGAGATCTATCTGCCTCATCACATGTCACACCGACTTTCGTTTTGTATCGTGCCTTGCGTATTCAACCTCACATTGACATATCTAACTAAACACTGAACCTAGTTCACATGCCGAGTAGCGACATTCGTGCTTCTCCGCTGCGGATATGCAAATCTACTACTTTCCTTTTGGTATTATATCACAGAGTGCACTGTTGTCACCTTTCTGCATTCCTATAAACATAGTTACCATTCTCCAGTTTACGAGTCCGTAAGAAGAGAGGGGAGCGCGCTACTGCGCGTCTATTGCAGCCGCACCCTTTGCTCCATTCTCCTCTGCAGTTTGTACTATTTCTTCTACAATACCCACCGCTAGAGTCTCCCCGTTTTGCCGGAACGCAAACCTTCCCAGACCCTTAACGTCCGTCGATTTCTCCATTGCCACTCCACGATTACACGTGATTTCCACTATCGCAATGTCCCCTTTCACCAAGCGTCGTGGGATTCTCTTCTTTGCGTTCTTCCCACCTCTTTTCGTATGCACATACTCCTTAAACCCTGTGATAGTAGCTGCTTCAGTTCCACCTCCAATATGTAACACTCCGCATGTCCCTTGAACAAGTACTGTTCCAAATGCCGTTGTTACCAGTTGTGCACGCAGTGTTACGGCTACTTTGACCGGCTTTTGGGGATCGCAGAGCACATTGCCAGCTGATATCAACAGCCCATCCGTCAGATTCTGCAAACCCAATGACACTGGTAGGGTATCCACGCCGGCCACAGCCACTGGCGTTCTCAGACTGGGTGATCTTTCCACGGTCTTCACCGTAACCATCGCACCACCTGGGCACAAAACAAGCCGATCCTTTGGTGCGATGGAACCGCACAACAGTCGACCCGTTACAGCCCCGTCGCCCCCGAGTGACACACTTCGGAAAAAGTCGGAAACGACAAACCGCGTCGGCTTCTTACTGTCCTCTTCAATTATAGAAGCATTGATAGTATCTAAACTTTCCAGTTCATCAAGCAAGCATTTCCCATCGTACCACTGCGACAAAGGATGGTTCGTATCAGGAGATGAAATTAAGTTCACACCTTCTTTGCCAGAGACCGCGATGAATGACACACTTTTTGCCGTCTTCCATCCATTGCTTCCAAGATAGTTTTGTATCTTCTTCTTAAGCTCCAAAAAGCGCGCCTTGCTGTAGGAAACCATATCCATTTTGTTAATCACAACAATCAGACGATTAATCCCGAGAGCCTTCAGAACAAGCGTATGCTCCCTTGTCTGCCCATTTTCAGAAAACCCTGATTCAAACTCTCCAGGGGAGGAATCGACAACCAAGATGGCTGCAGAAGCTTGAGAAGCTCCTAATATCATGGCGGGCACGAAGTCACGATGTCCAGGTGCATCAATAAGTGCGTACGTTCGTCCTTTCCTTTTGAAGACTCGAGTGGCAATGTCAATTGTTACGCCGCGTTCTCGTTCAACGCCGTCTTCGTCCGTTTCCCAGGCAATGTTTTGCACTGGTTTTCGCCTTTTAGAGTTTGACTTGGTTTGTGAACTGATTTGTTTCAAAAAGTGACCAAGCAACGTGCTCTTGCCTGCATCCACATGGCCTGCAATCACGACAGGAATGGAAGAAGATCCCTTCTTTTGTATTTGGGAGATATCAATCTTCTTTGAGCGTTGCACTTCAACAGATTTCATAGCATCGCTTGCTGCAGATGTGGTGGACTTGGGCTTGGCGGCGTTCTTTGCCTTATTCTTCTTCGCAGTTTGAATAGGTAGTGTCCGCGCATTTCTTGAACTTGAAGCCCCATTTTTCGTGTTTGAAACGGACGTTTCATTAGTTCGCGTATTTTGGGTTGACGGTGATGGTGTAACGCGCAGCATCGAGAGTTTGGGCATTCTTATCGATTGGGCTCGACTGTTGGCTTTCTTCTGCTTGGAAGCGATAACATCGTCTGGCGATGGATCATCAAAGGCATAAGGCTTTGCTTTACACTGGGACGGAGGCGTCAAGTGCACAAAAGTTGAGAAGCCAGAAAGTTCGAGTTGGTTAACGTCGACTTCGGATTGTGGCGGCAGCGGCAATGGTTGACTCTCCTCAGTATGTGACAGTAGCTGTCCGATGTTTGAAGGATTCTTGAGCTCCAGTTTTTCGAGTTGCTTCTGTTGACGCTGTTGTGCTGATAGTCGTTGACTCCGCAGTTGTTGAATTGCATTTTCTATGTCGTAGTTTGCGGCGGTGATTGCAGCGTCTACTTCGGCTGCTGATATGGTGTCATCTTGCAGATGTACCCGAAATTGTTGAACCAAATCTTCAAAAATGCCGTCTGGATTCTCTGAGAGATGTTGCTCGTCGGAGGGGTGTTGTTGGTACGCATATGGCTGTTCCTCTTCCTCTTCTTCTTCAAGATAGTCGTCGTCGTAGTAGTCATCATCATCCATATAGTCTTCGTAGCGCAGATTGCGAATGTGTCTATGACGCGACATATTGGTTGCTCAAATAAAGGATACGGGTTCTATGATGCACGTTTGCGGGCGTTGATACGCACATGTCCTGCGAGCAAGGGGCAATGGTTTCAGCAATGGAACGGAGAAGTGTTGAGTACGGCAAGAAGACTTTACAGTTTTGGTAATGGGGTAGAGGGAAATTGATGTTTCGCAGATAACGGTCGGGGGAAGCTAAGCTGCGGAAGAAGCTGACGCATTATGGTTCCCTTTCTTGCTTGGGCAGCCGAAGGTGGACTGTTGGTGCAGCTACGGACTTCGACATGTCTGTGCACGTGCACAGGGTCCTGAGTCAGGACTCCTGACTGGTGAGGTTTCGAATTTTCTACTTTTTTTGGTTTTGTATTTGCTTCGAAATCAAAAGAATGCTGGTTGGCTACTGAGGCTACCAGCGGCTGTTTGTGTGACTGGTATGCGGTGATCGAACTCCGTGACTCGGGTTACGCTATGCGTGACCGAAGCTCTCTATACGGATCAAACACCGTCGGCGGCGCGAATCCCACTTCACGGCAACCGCCCGCCGCCATCCCGTACTCGCCTTCCTCGTGCCCTGCTCATGTACGCCCATTTTCAGGTTCACAAGAGAGACGTCTTTGCAAAAAGCACTGAGATCCTGCTCAATCCACTGTGTATTTTCACTCTTCAACAGTCCATAAGAACTGGGGCTGCGAGCAACTGGTCTTCTTTGAACCAATTGACAAATGGAAAACGACGCCGAAATGACTCCACTTCCTCAAGAGTCACAGCCGCTCTACGCCGTTTGGGATGTTCTTCACGACGCCATACCTGACCTACCTAAGTTTTCATCGATTCCTACATCTCATGTTCTTGCAAAAGCCTTTGCTAATCCTTTGTTAACCCCGCTGCATGTATACCGTGCAGCTTCTCTCCTTCGAGAAGGCGTTCTGCGCGAGATAGTTCAGTTCCTCACCTTTGAAGGCACACATGCTGCTTCTACAGCCGTAAGACTCATGGTCATCATGAGGGGACTGCCTGGAAATCTGGAGCTTGCTCATATGTTCTTGCAACAGAACGCGCACTCTTTCTCACAATTTGAGCCTAGGACCCTCACTTTCTTAGCCTTTATCTGCGGCCCTCAGCTCCAAACACAGTTTGATTGGTCACCAGTCATTGAGCAGGCCACAGAAAACGAGTGCCCTGAAGCCAAACTCGCGCTCTCCTGCCTCTTCGAAGTCAATGTACATGAACCCATGGAGCCCCTTCCGCACCTCACAACTTGGGATAATGAAAAAAGTCATGCGAAGCAGCCCTCCTTCTGGCGTGAGCTTCGATGGGCGTCTTTGGCACGTGCGTTGTCACTAGCTAGTGATCCTGTCTTATGCCACTCAGGCCAGGATTCGAAGAAAGACATCGTTGAGGCCTTGCCATCCTCTTATGGGGGTGTGGCCACTCACTACGTGCGTCTGTGCGGAATCATGACCCGTCGTCGATCTGTTCCACAAGTTCTGAAATATGCAAACACCACCCATACAGAAGACCGGAAGAGCGCCGATGAGAAAGAGTTAACACCATCAGTTGTTATCACCAAAACCATTCGACATGCTCTAAAAGACGTGGGTGTATATCTGTCCTACGGAAAGTCGTTTGTCTTAGAAGGTCCAACAGGCTGTGGGAAGACCACCATTTTATCTCACCTTGCGAAGGAAACTTTATATGATGATGCAAAGCCGTTACATGTATCGAAAACCCCGGGCGTGACATTCATTCAGATGGACAGCGCAATGGTCTCAACGGATGGAGACTCCTTCGTCTCCCTTGTCGGTGAAGTTGTTCCACTACCGGCAGGCGGCGGGTTCACATGGCGAGCAGGACCAATTGGTCTTGCAGCCCAGCGGGGAGAATGGCTTATCTTTGAAAACATCAGTCGCGGCGATTATAACATGTCCTCTGCACTGGCCGTTATCTTGCAACTGGCGAATGCGGAACCCGGTGACTTGCTGGATGCACCAGGTCGTGGGGAACCGATCCGGATCGCCAGAGGGTTTCGATGTATTGCAACTCGCACCACATCACAACGTGATGGGGACGATTCTTGGGAACCTCCAGGAGGATGGAAGACTTGGAAACGTGTCCGCATGCAAGGCTTGTCAACTTGTGAAAAGGTTGATCTGCTGAAAGTCCGATTCAGTTCCATACAAGACTGCATTGATCGGGTTGTATCGGCAGTGGAAAGGACGGCTGCTTATGCTGAGAACAATATGAACGCCCTTATGAGATATCCAACTATGCGCGAAACTGTTCGCATTTGTCATCGCCTTGAGTCAACGCGAAAGGCTAAGAAGGCTCTGTCCGTTGAAGATGCCATCGCCGAATCCTATGATGTTCTTGGCGCAAACTGTCATTCAAATGCCGAACATGATAATGTCTTACGAATTCTCGCGGAGTCTTGGTCTCTCAACGTGGAAATCGCGCGAGACTTGTGCTTGAGGCATCAACCACAGCTTGTAAGTGATAATAATCTCTTAAGAATTGGGCGGGGGTCTTTCTCAAGGGCTTCAAAGCTTCGGAAGCGCTTCCAGGCACGGTTAGCTCTTAATGGACATACAACGCGGTTGTTGGAGAAAGGGCTCAGGTGCTTGCAAATGAAAGAACATATGCTACTAGTTGGTGAAACTGGGTCAGGAAAGACATCCATCATCCAGGAGTTGGCGTCCATGCTTAACCATGAGCTTGTAGTGGTGAATTTGTCTCGACAAAGCGATATTGGAGATCTGATTGGTGGCTTCAAGCCTGTCGAACTTGAAGACGCTCTCTCTGCACTCGGGAGACGATTCGAAGGTTTATTCTGTCAGGTAATGTCGAAACAGAAAAACGCCCGTTTTCTTGACGCAGTCCAGCGAGCCTGCAGTTCTCGTGAAAGCTATGATCGCGCGGTTCGGCTCATGACAGGGGCTTTGAAAGCCTTTCCGAAGCGATCTCTTACTTGCAGGTTAGAACTCCAAGAAGAGTGGGATGCCGTTACGAAGAGTTTGGAGAAACTGCGAGTATCTATATCGCCATCAAGTACCGTATACAACACTAAAGCATCTTCATCCGTGCGGAGTTCCTCTCGAAGGGGTGATGAACCTCCTCGAAAGAGGCATCGGTCGTCCCCACAGCCCGAATCGAGCATGACAGACACGGAGCAAGCCCGATTTTCAGGGACAACAGGACCTGGGCGGAGTACGAAGAAATTAGACTTTGTATATTCAGAGGGGGTACTCGTGAAAGCCATGCGCGAAGGGAAGTGGGTTCTATTAGATGAAATAAACCTTGCTCCACCAGAACTTCTTGAACGTCTCGTAAGCATTATGGACCGTGGGGAAGTAGTTCTCGCCAACGAGAAAGGGGACATTGTATCTCAATCCCCTGGCTTTTCACTCTTCGGTGCAATGAATCCACCTACTGATGTTGGGAAGCGATATCTCCCTGAAGTCTTGCGCTCAAGGTTCTCGGAAGTTTTTGTGGGCGATGTAACAGACCGTGAAGATATCGTGAAGTTGGCAGTTTTGAGGTTCTTTCAACTTCCATCGCACAACGATTCCACTGGGCTCTCTCAAGACGAGTATCAAGTTGCTAGTGATGTTACATCGTTTTATATTGAATGCTGTTCTTTGGCTAAAGGTGGGCATATTGAAGACAACGATGGCAGACCTGTGCGATACAGTCTTCGAGCATTTTCTAGAATGCTTGACTTTGCTGCAGCGCTCAAGGCGTATGCGGTAGATGGACTAAGCACCGTCCGCCGTATCCTTTACGAAGGGGCTTTAGTAGCTTTCTGTACGGCGTTGCCGATGAAATCTCGTACAAAGATAGCTCAAACGGCTCAGAGTATCATTTTGGAGAAGTACAAAGAACTGACGACTAGACAGAGCATGACCAGTTTGATCACCGTCCGTGGGAAAGGAACTCAGGTGTTAGCCGTTGAAGGGTTTCCAATAGAGTCTCGGCGCTTGCATGACGCCCCCAATCCTCCAGAGGAGTCGTCTTTCGTATTATCCTCTGCCGTGCGTCGTACACTGAAAGATATATGCCGAATTCTATTAATTGGGGCTCCGCGACTTCCGATACTGTTACAGGGACCAACAGCTTCCGGTAAAACTTCAACTGTAACGTACTTGGCGAGGTTAACAGGAAACAAGCTGATAAGAATCAACAACCACGAACACACTGAACTATCGGAATACGTAGGAGGTTACGTTGCCACTGCGTCGGGTTCTCTAGTATTTAGCGAAGGTCCGCTCGTTCAAGCTGCCCGCAGTGGACACTGGGTTTTACTAGATGAGCTGAACCTGGCACCTCCTGATGTTTTGGAGTCGTTGAACCGTCTGCTTGATGACAATCGCGAGATCTTTATACCAGAAACTGGGGAGACTGTGAGAGCCCACAATAATTTCCGCCTGTTTGCAACCCAGAATCCACCAGGACTTTATGGGGGTAGAAAGGAACTGTCAAAGGCATTCCGGAGCAGATTTGTCGAATTAAGAGTTGAAGAACTTCCTGATGAGGACCTCTTCTTCATTCTAGAAAGGCGTTCTGGAATTCCCCGCAGTTTTACTCGAAGAATGATAGCAGTCATGAGAGAATTGCAAATGAAGCGCAAGACTTCGGGACTCTTCTCTGGGAGAGAAGGGTTTGTTACGGCAAGAGATTTGTTTCGATGGGCTTCTCGTCGACCAAGGTCCAAAGAGGAGCTTGCTATGCATGGATTCTTTTTGCTCGGAGAACGCTCTAGGCTTTTTTCGGAGCGGGAGGTTGTGCGTGACGTGATTATCAAGCATACTGATATATCTCGCCAGACATTGAGTGATGAATCCCTGTTTTCTTTGAATATATATCGCGCTAAGTTGAGTGAATCAGAAGAGAGTTTTCTACGAAGTCTTAAGATCCTGTCAATTGATAAGGATCAGTTGATGGAATCGCTAACCAACATCGGCATTGCTCTAACACCGAAAACGAAGCGTATTTTATCTCTTGTGACTCATTGCATTGCTCATGATGAACCGGTGTTACTCGTGGGCGCAACTGGTGGTGGAAAAACTACAATATGCTCAGCCCTCTGTGATGCCATACGTTCAAGGCTTCTTACAATCAACTGCCATCGTCACACCGAAGCGTCGGATGTTCTTGGAGGATTTCGGCCCGTAAGAACCAGGAACAAAGGTGGAGCGGTTTTTGAATGGTCAGATGGACCTCTTGTGCGTGCGATGAAAGAAGGGCATTCTTTCTTGATTGATGAGATCAACATGGCTGAAGATGCTGTTATCGAAAGGCTGAACTCAGTCCTTGAACCGCAAAGATGTTTATTGCTCTCAGAAAGAGGCGCTGTTCTAAGCGAAGGGAGCTTGGAGCGAGGGCCGGAAGTAATTGTTGGTCATCCGAAGTTCCGAATTCTTGCGACAATGAACCCAGGTGGAGACTTTGGGAAGCGTGAGCTTTCTCCCGCGCTTCGGAACCGTTTTACAGAGTTGTGGATACCGCAACCTGATAGTTTACAAGATTTTATTCCGATCATTGAAGACCGGTTGAAGCACCTTCTTGAAACGGCATCGAAGAGTAAGACCGACAACATCACAGGCATTATGCGTTGTTTCTTGGATGAATGCCTTCGAGCACAATCGACAGAAAACGGCCCAAGTTCTGGCTCTGACACAAAGCTCACGGCTTTAGCTGAGTTTCGTGTTTCTCTAAGGGACCTTCGCGCGTGGTGTGACTTTGTCGTTAGTGCCGTTCAGAAGTGCGACTTGGATCCCGTTGAGGCACTAATGCATGGAGCACGAGTTGTGTTTCTTGATGGAATGTCTGTGGGAAGTGCGAGTACAAGAGCCAGAGAAAATGAATCTAAAGTGTGGTACTTGCTTCTCTCTCTGGCCTCGGCGGATGTAGTAGAGGCTTTGTCAAAGTGTCGATATACTTCTGCGTCCCAGATTCGTATGAAGTCAACCGAGTTGATCGACCAAGAACAGTCTCTGAGAATAGACAATTTCATACTCTATCGCAACCCAAGAACTAAGAACCGCAAACATGTGTCTCAACAGACTCGGTTTTGCTTCGATGCACCAAACGCGAAACGAAATGTAGCTCGTTTAACCAGGGCTCTAGCGGTTACTTCAAGACCAATTCTTCTTGAAGGCCCACCTGGGTGCGGTAAAAGCTCTTTGATTGCAGCTATGGCGAGCGTGTCTGGAAATCTGTTTGTAAGGATCAATCTTTCCGAGTCAACAGAAATGACTGACTTAATTGGGACAGATGCACCTGATGGCAGTGACGGCTCTTTTGGATTTCGAGAAGGGCCATTGTTGAATGCTATGAGACAAGGCTCGTGGGTTCTCCTTGATGAATTGAACTTGGCCTCTCAAACTGTTTTAGAGGGCCTGAACTCTTTGTTGGATCATCGCCGATCCCTTTTTGTACCAGAGACAAATGAAACTGTTATAGCAGACTGTTCGTTTCGGATGTTCGGTGCTCAAAATCCGGCGATCGATGGGGGAGGCCGTCGTGGCCTGCCGAACAGTTTTGTGAACCGGTTCACAAGAGTAGATATTGTGGCCCCGTCGTCCAGTGATGTCCTATTCGTTGTTCAATCATTACATTCCATGATTCCTGCCGATGTCTTGCAGAGAATTGTGACTTGCTTGGGCATAATGAAGGAGAGAACAGCAAACAAGTTGGAAAACAATACAGATTTCGGGCTTCGAGACGCCTTGCGTTGGTGCGACGTCTTGAGCGGAATCGTCTCGAAATGGTCCCTGGATCTCTTGTCGCACAGAGATACCAATGAATCCAAGGAGTATCTTCGAGTATCATTCGACGTTTCAGTGTTGCAGGGACTGAACGGTAAACAGCAACGATCTGAAGCGGAGTCAGTGTTTGAAAGCGTATTCGGCTTTTCATGGAAAGGTGAAGTGCAGGAACCATCTCTGCGACCTGGTGGCGATTTTGGTCTTAGAATAGGGCTTGGATATTTGCAACGGAGAGATAACGAATACTGCGTCAGAAATGTCGAGCCATTGGGCGGACTAATACATTCGTCCCAACTTCGCGCTCTCCAGGCCATGGCTCTTTCTGTGCAAGGGGGTTGGCCAGTGGTTCTTATATGTAATGAGCTTCAGTCCAGTGAAAACACGGGAAAAGAACTGGTGGAGTTACTCGGGATGGGCTATGGTAAGAAAGTCAAGACTATTCATGGCTGTTCTCTCGTTGATGCCGAAAGCTTGGTTGGGGGTTACTCACAAAAAAATATATCTCAGTGTCTTCGCCAGCTTACAAGTCTTGCCTCGGATTTGTTCCACATTATGATCAGAGCTGCAGAAGGGAATACGACACCTGAGAAAGGGCCTCGAAACAAATGCCTTATGAGCGCTTATTGGGAGTATCGCGATATGTTCGAGAAATGCTACAAGAGTGCGGACTACAAATCCTTGCAGTTCAACTCAGTTCAGTCTCACACGCAGAAAGACATCGAATTGTTCGTGCTTAAAGCAGAAGGATTCATGTATAATGCTCGCCGGTTGCTGCAGGACAACGACCTTGGCATGGACAAAGTTAACAAGATGAATTATTCTTGCATGGAACTCCTGAATGTTGTCGCATTGCAAGATGCACGTGGTGCGCCTTCCTTTGAATGGAAAAAGAGTGATCTCGTCAACGCTATTGAAAACGGAGAGTGGGTATATGTTGAAGGCGCACAAAGATGTTCTCCAGCTGTCCTCGATCGCCTTAACCCGTTATTTGAACGTCCAGCACTTTCGTCACAGGATTTGCTGAAGAAACATAGCTGTCCTGAATTGTTTCGCGTTTTGCTTGCTGAAGCTCCCTCAGAAAACGATGGAACCCCGGTTTACATGAAACCGCATCCGGACTTTCGGGTATTTTTTGCTGTTTCGACGAGTTCTCCCAGAATTGAGAACTATGGATTGTCGAGACCGCTGCTTGATCGTTGTCTTCGAATTTGCTTTGAGAGCTCAACTGAAGGAAGTGACCCAGATTTATTTTTGCCGTCGAATCGGCAAACTGTATATAATTCGCGCTGCTGGTTGTCCTTATCGCGTGGTTTGTTTCCAGATAGTCGCCTCCTATACGCTGTTGGGCTGGTAGCGCAACCTAACGTGGAAGAAGTCCAAGACAAGTGTTCTTTGGAGAAAGGCAGTGCTGTTGATGTTGCTAATTCACCTCTTTTGAGAAGAGGGAGTGATTTTGTTCTTGCACCTGCTACGGAATGCGTTAGCGGGGATATCTGGAGTGTGGAGCAACTGGCGCTCACTGCAGAGGTTGGTTTTGAGGATTTGATGAGGAAGACTTCCTCTTTTTCTCAACCTATTCTTCACGAAATAATGGCGACTTCTCACGATTCTAGTGATCCGGGAAACAAACCGATAGCATTTTACAGAGCAGAACTGATGTCAAATGTACTTAAGGCTCTTTTCTTAGGTTCGTCAAGTGGCACTGACTTGATGCTAAGAGCCATGACCTTGAGAAGCTCAGGTATTTCCCGTGACGTTCGAGCTATTGTTGATGAACTTATGAACGCGGCCCAGCATGGGCTTTCGCTAATACCACTTACAAGGGATGAAGTCAAAGAAATTGCCTGTGACCGCGTTATGTCCGCTTGGACTATAGACCCTATCTTTGCTATGGACCGATTGCCGATTATGATGGGAGCGCGCAGTTCTGCGTCGCGTATAGCAGGGAAATTGCGTGCAAGGGCTAAGGCATTTCGAATTGAGATTATGGCTTTGTATGGATTTGAGACTGCTTGGGAGAGGTCCATTTCATCCAAGAAGAGCGTAATAGCTCGAGCCCATCTAAAATCGGAACTCCAATCAGGTCGACACGGGAAATGGGAAAACGAAGTTCAGATTGAATTGATTTGTTATGAGCTCCTGGCGTCTGCAGCTCGTAACTTGACATTGTTTCGTAATGCAGTGCAACGTACAGATGGTTGGGACCTATTCTATGAGGCAGAAGTATTTGATATGTTCGATGTGCTTCTCATGATCTGCAACACTATGGCGAGGGACAAGACAAATAAGCCGTATCTCTTAGCTCTTTTGCATAGGGTTTCGTATCTTGGAGAAAAACTCTGTGCGGACCAAGACTTCGCTGGTCTCGATTTTCTACATACCATGATTCCCAAAATACAAGCCGCATGCGAGGCTATCCAGGTATTCTCGTTCATGAATCAGATGTCTCTGATGCCCCGGTCGAGACGAGCTCAGCTCGTCGAACGCAAATTACTGAAAAGGTTGACGAATGGGCAAAGGCCGCTGTTGGGGCTTGACGAAGTGGACGCTATTGTAAAGGCAGCAGTAACTTTGAGCGTGAAATTTACCGTTGAGAACGACCAGCTTCTAAATAGGTTCGATGAGATTGCGGGCTCTACCAAGCAGAAGACATATTCTATTTCGGACTGGGCTCAAGCTATGCCTCACTTCCGCAGTGCTGTTTACGGTGATTATGTTAGCACTATGGAAAAATGCTTCGTTTCTGTTATCCATGCTGCAGAAGGACGTCATGAGAAGAAGCCAAAAACATATTCACTACGGTCTATCGTAGATTCTTTGTGTTATCAGTTGCGGTGTGTGCCGGCCGCGGATGCTGAATCTCTTCTTGTTATGCAACGGCGGTCGTGGATTTTGGAATGCCTGGAAACCGAAGAGAAGAATTCACCCTCAAGTACGGACCTGGACGTAGTGGAAGGCGATCTACTGTTACTCTCTGTTTTGCGAGAACGGAATGCATTTGTTCGGGGATTATCAAGGGATGAAGATACAGATACTGCGACTCAACTGGGACATGATCCGTTCTTAACGACTCTACAGGTATGTCAAAATGCGCACCCGGTCCTTTTCTGGGACTTCAAGACCGCCTATTGTCAAGCAGCCCTCACTACTAGGATTTTCGCTTTGCACAACAACATTGGCAGACACGGTGGAAGCGTACGTCGAGAGATGTTACTCTGCTCCTGTATATCGGCATTGCTACAGAGAAAGGATAAGAAACCCGAAATTCTCAGCACATTGGACGCTGTGCCGATGCAAGCAAAGTGTTCTTATCTTGCTTCTCTTTGGCAAGACGGAGCCTTTAACTCAATTGGGTCCAAATTCTCAGAAACTACCGATTATGAGAATCTTGCAGTGTCTCGAACAGCGAAGTTTTTGCATGAATCGCCTGTCATTGATGGGTCCGGTAGTCACAGGGATTTATTATACGGTAGCATGGCATGGATTGCTATTGGTGCTTATCGCATCATCTGTTATGTTGACATTATTCAACGGATGAATGGCAATGATCCATCCGCTTTTGCCCAAATGAAAACAGTAGTCTCCTTTGAAAGCATAATGAAATTCGAAGCACGCTTGAAAGCGTTCACCTCAGTTCATATCAATCGAACTGGTGGGGATTGTCTCCAGTCATGTAGGCCTGTTGAAATGATCTGTGAGCAGATACGAACGGCACGAGAAAGTCTGAAACAAAGTCGGTCTTACTACATATACAGAAACCCAGAGGAAGCTGGTTTTGAATCCTTTGTTGACCTTGTTGGCAAGGTGAAGGCAAGTGTAATTGACGTGATTTCACAGAGTGGATTTATGGGTAGGGCTGAGGTAAATGGAATCCGTGCAGATCCTGGTCTTGTGCAAGAGGCATCGCATCTCATCCAAGTGTGTCGCGAGATAGGCAAAGCTTTGAGCATTTGTGGAAGTCATTCTCATTTCCGAGATATTTCGTTGAGTCTGCGACTTGGCCTTGAGGAATTGCAAACAGGCTTAAGTGCATACATCAATGCGTCAGAACAAATTGAACATTCGAAATGTGATTGGTTTCTCACAAAGCGACAGATCCTCTCGGACTTATGTCTTCTGCCAAGGGCTGCATGTAAGGCTGCTACTGAGATTTCAGAAGCTATTTCTTCTTGCGCCAAGATTGCTCCAACTGGGGAAGCGCTACTGGCGACTGCTCAGTTTCTTCTTCAGAGTCATTACATTCCCGGAGATCCGTCACCACAGTACTCCAGTTTTCTTTCCGGCCTTGTTAGCGTATGGAAAGCTTCAAAACTTCGACATGAACAAGAGGATGCGGAGAGGGAATCGCTCCACTTGCTTCGTCAAGCATCTCAGCGCTATGAAATCGATGCAGAGGCGGCTTTAGGAACTTCGACGGAGTTGGAACAAGAAGACTTCTGTGACACCTTTAACCCAATAAGTGAAGAGGTGGAGGAAGGTTTGATTGGAATTAGTCAATCTTGTGAAGACTCTGAACCACCGAAGATGAAAGCGAACACACATGCAGAGTTAGAGAATGGTTTCTTGACAATCGACTCCATGAGATTCTGGGACTTACACCAATCAATTTTCCCAGGAATCTCTTTCAGTTCATCGAACGGGCTTTCCATTCAACACGATGTGGAAACGATTATTTCGTTTGCCAAAGATTTGTCCTCCTATGTTCAAGAATCAAGGTTTTTTGTGATCGGAAGCAACGGATTAGGCGGAATCTGGCCATTTCTTTGCTCCGAATCAATCACTCGTATGCTGCGAGGTATGAAATCCGTGCCGAAGCCCCAAAACCTGAGAACCCGCTATAACTTCTATACAGACTCGAACATTGCAGAAGTAAGAACTGCGTCAACCTTGTTGCTTGAACTGCGCAAGGCTGTCGGAAACATTCAATCTGCAGTGTCTAAAGGCAATGAAAATGAAGATCATCCGGTTCTCAGTGAAATCGTATCAGCAATTGATCGGGTGGCGAGAGTGACAAAAACCTCAACACCTCTTTCCATAGTCGTTATGGGACTAGAGAACGTGCTGAGAAAAGCTGATGAATGGAACAGGCTGTTTGGATCTCGTGAAACGAAACTCACTGCAGAACTGGTTGCTGTCTCGAAGCTTGTTTTACGATGGAGAGCTTTGGAAATGAACTCTTGGCCGTTGATTTTGGAATCTCGGAAGCAATCGTTCGAACAGAAAGCAACGAAGTGGATATTCCTGCTATACGATGCCGTTGTCACAGAATCTCTCTCGCAAAAATTTTTGGAAGAGAGCCATTGCAGGAGCGTCATCTCCACTGTGGACCAGTTCCTTAGAAGCTCACCGAGTGGAGAGTTTTGTAGACGCCTAGAGATTGTGAACTCAGTGTCACATCATTTACTATCATTGCGTGGTGTTGGTGACGTTGTTAAGCATATTGGGCGTGGATTGCGAGGACTGTGCCGCTTCTATAAGCTTTTCGAAGAACATCTTGACAAAGAGCTATCACGGGGTTACGAATCTGTTCTTCAGGAGCTGAGAGAATTTACAAGCATTGTCTCTTACAATCCTGAGGCAGACCTTGGTTCATCCATGGAAATGTCGAAACAAAACAACAAGCACCTGGATTACTTTAGGTTGAAAGCTGCCTCGGAAAAAACTCGCCGCCGAATGCACAAATTATGTTTGAAGGTGGATAGCGTTCTCCGCGACCCTTTCTATCGGCATATGACTGATATGACATCTTCTATTGGCCTTGCAGGAATCGACTTTGGACCGCCCATGACAGAAAGGGAATCCTGCTCCACCCAGTCGCACTATATTGCTTGCACAGAAAGCATCCTTAAAGCTATGCTCGTTGCAAGTCCTGCACCGCTCAATTCTGGGAGTTTAACCGCCCTGTCGCAAGTGTCTGGCGACAGTTACATTTCAAAGTTTGAGACATTGCAAAGAAAGCTTTTTCTTTATGGCCAAAATGCTAAGGACTCGAAGCACGGAAGTTGTGAGGAGGCATCGAAATTCGCTTTTCGTCTCCGATGTTTGATACGAGAACGCGTAAAAAGACTGAGACAGGTTTGTGCTGGAAAGGATATACAACCAAAGAGGAGAGCTCTAGTCGATCTCTTGCGTGGTCTTCACAAGGTTGGTTTATCGCCATTCGAGAGGCGTTACGAGAACCAGAGTTTAGAATGGATTTGTGCAGTGGACCCGACTTCTGATGAAGTTTTTAATGCCACTGCTAATGATTTGTACTTCGCTGGTGTCCATCGCTATCAAACCCTCCGAAATCTATCAGATTCAAGTGTGAGAAGCAACGATATTAATTCAGGAGAGGCCAGTCGCATTCGTGCCTTTTGTCATGATCTGCTGGACAAGGCGTGCATTGAGCGCAAAGAACTGAACCAATGTTATGATATTATCCAGTCTCTACACTGCCTAGCGAACTCCTTGGTCACGACTCGTGGAAACACAAGCAGCACCTTCCATGTCGACAATGACCTCTTCAATGACTACTGTGAGTTGATTTTGCGGCTCCGTAAAGCGAAGTCTGATGTCAAAAAGATTATAGTCATCATCGAAGATGCGGTCTCGCGTGAGGTTGACGTTCAAGAACTAATGTGCAGTAATGAGACAGTTCGCCAAACGATGAAGTTTTACAACGATATTGGACAGAAGCCGCTGAGAGAGTTACACACTTTACTCTCCTTGACTTTTGAAGCAATTGAAAATGAACCCAAAGACGTTGGATTTGTGGACCTTAAAGGGAAGAGATATCAAGAAATGATGTATTTTGATGGACGCTTCCAGGACTGGTGTGAGGCAGTTCAGTGCTATCTCAGATCTCTTTGTAATACACTGAAGGAAGTCCTCCAAAAGGCTGGAAACGTATCCAACGACAATATCGTGACTCAACTGTTGGCCCCGCTACTAGCTCTGGTGCAGGAAGGAGTGTCGAAAGAAAACGGCGAAAAGCGCGCGTTGTTCTCGCAGCCATCAGAGACTTGTAAGGCTTTGTGTGAATCACTTCATAAGAACATAGAAGAGTTTGTGCGAACCATACTCATTAGTGCACAAAATGTGATGGCATGGTGTGCTGCAGGATCTACAATGGAAAACGAGCTTGAGAAAGAACTGCCGACAGAAGAATCTGCGCTGGAAGTTTTTCCAAGGTTGGTGCTAAAGCATGGACATCAGAAGATAGTCCGTTTGGGTTCTGACCTCGGTCTTTCGCGTCTCCACAGCTGTGCTGAAAAAAATGCTGAGATTCTCAACAAGCTTATTTCTTCACGCTTTTGCCTATCGAGGACAGAACTGAATGACATTGTGGTTCAGCAAAGGGCTTTGGGAGGTATCATGAAGGAATACCTGAACTCGATGCTGCTGCCGTGTACCCGGAAAGCAAGTACCCAACATTGCGAGGATCTTGCGCTATTGCGAACCTTGACGTCTTTGTTCATAGGTCTCTGTAAGGACGGGTTTTGTCGGCCCCCCGACGAAGATGAGGTCAACGACAGCCGAGAAGTTGAAACAAGCGCCGGGGCAGGTTTCGGTGATGTGGGTGATGGAGATCTCACTGGGGCCCAAGATGTAAGCGAGCAGATTGAAGACGAAGAACAGCTCCTTGGCCTGCGAAACGAAACGAGTAAAACAGCGGAAGAGCAGAAGAATGAGCATGGAAACCGGGACGGCTATGAAATGCAGAACGATTTCGAAGGGGATCTAGAAGAACTAGATACTGGAGAGAACGGAGATAGTGAGGAGCTCAGTGACGCTGAGAAACAAATGGGGCACGAGAATAGTGTTGGGGAAAACACCTTGAACGAAAAGTTGTGGGACGAGAACGAAGCAGAAGGCATCAACAACCCTGATGAGTCTCAACACAAAGGAGAGAATGATGATAACCTTGAGAACCCGTCGTCGAATTCCGGCGGGTGGGCAGCTGGAGAGCGAAGGGAAGAACAAAACTCCAAGCTCAAAACGAGTCAGGAACAGGAAGTTGGCACAGATGAGGAACATTCAGATTCAGAGGAGCCAAAGGATGATAATGAGTCTACGGCCTCGAATCAAGAACCAGGCCTAGGTGGTCAAGAGAACGATGTCGGCCAGCATTTGGAAAATATGAAAACAGACAAACCACAAGACTTAGATTCGCGAAACAAAGCCGGCGAAGAAGGCTTGGAATCGACGCACGACGTGTTGGGTGGAGAAGATCCCGAAGCTAATGAATGTGACGTTCGAGACGATGTCAGTGATGCTCAAGCAGAGGAACGAGATGCACAGGAAAATGAAGCCGAGGACCCTTCGAACGAACCAATGTTAGGTAGGGATAGCGATGCGATTGAATGGGATGAAAATCATGAAAAGAAGGAAAGTGGGGACGGGTTGGAAGGAATCCCAGAAGACCCGCAACTACCCGAAGGCGAAGGTGAAGAGAGGGATGAAGATGAAATCGGGTCTGTCAGTGATGTCGAGGACATGGACATTGATGTTAACAAAGATGACACAAGTACTGGTGATGGAGATCTTGAACCGCAGCCTGAACGTTCTGCGCGTGAAGATAATGTCGAAACAACACCGTCGGAACCACAGGAAAGTGAGAATGCCGAGGTTGGTACCACTTCTGAGAAGCGACAGAACGTCGAACCAGAGACAACGGCGACCGATGCCATGAGTATTCTTCCTGGAGAATCAACAACCGAGCAACCAGACCAAGACAGGAGCACGGCGTGGGCCGCATTTGCTAATCAAGGATCCGGATCGTTAGAGTTCAGAGGTGGCAGGACAGAAACCGTCGGTGACCAACACAACAGAAGTGAGCAAAGAGATGATAAGCTTCATTCCGGTCATACTGATCAAGAGAACGCAACTATCGAAGGAGATGGCCAAACAATGTACGAGTCATCTCGTAAGCAGAAAGGCGAAGAGAACCAACGGGGTTTATCCACAGAAGGCACAAACCCCCTCCGTATCTCTGATTCTGAAGATCTCGTAAAGAAATGGGATGAGTGCATCTCTGTCATTCGGGATCAGGCAGATGAATCCTTAATCCCTCCTCGAAACTCTCATGACGAAGATGGTGCGGATGTATGGGAATTTGAGACAAACAAGACCGCCGATGAAGCTCCAAGGCATGCCCTTGGGACTGCATCTGCAGAACAACAACGCCCTCTTCCACAAGATGAAGGCCCTGAATCCTCACGCGGAGAAAAAAGCAAATCTGAACAGGAGAAGGATATGGGAGGTCTGGCCGATGGCCAGCCACACATCACCGAAGAGAAGACCCTATCTCACATACCACCACTTTCTCCTACAAGAACAGACGGCAATCTTGTTGACCTTCATAACGGACAGCTAGAGATTCCTCATCCGGCAAGATCTGCAACTAATCAAACACAGCAGTATACGGCACTATCAAATCATTCTCCCCAACGTGGAGAAAAGCTTTCATATGGAAAGTCGACGATGGAAGTAGATTCTTGTGAAGGGAGTAGCGAACCAAAGCCTAAACATCAGATCAATCGAAGGAGAATAGAGGATCTGGACCATGCTGAGGCGAAAGGACTATGGCAAGCTCTGGAATCAAAAGTTTCTACACAGGCTACCACTCTATGTGAGCAACTACGATTGGTCCTGGAACCCACGAAAGCATCTCGTATGGGTGGGGCTTATCGTACGGGGAAGCGGTTGAATATGAAGAAAGTAATCGAGTATGTGGCATCAGATTTTCGAAGAGATCGCATATGGCTTCGCCGAGTCAAGCCTGACAAGAGAACGTACGATGTCCTCATCGCCATTGATGATTCAGCCTCAATGGTTGAATCGAATGCTGGAATAATGGCCACAGAGTCTCTGGCTCTTGTTACCACAGCACTATCGAAACTGGAAGTGGGAAGAGTTGCGGTTGCGAGCTTTGGAGCCGACGCGAAGTTGGTGCGCAATTTCGAAGAGCCGTTGCCAATAAGTACTGAGAGTGGAGCAAAACTTTTGCGTCATTTCACTTTCTCGCAGACGGAAACTAACATAGTTAACCTCTTGAGTTTTGTTCACACACATATGGCCGCAGCAAACTGTACTAGTGAACTTGATCATATTTCTCTGGCTTTCATTATTTCAGATGGGCGTTTAAGTGACAGGGAGGAGGTAAGGAGACACTTGCGGAGACTCAGGGAGTCAAATGTTCTTGTTGCGTTCCTAATCTTGGACCAAACCGAACATGAAGACAGCAGCATTTACAACGTCAAACGAGTCGAATACGACTCGGCAGGAAAAATGCGTGTCAACCCTTATATGCAAGACTTCCCCATCGACTTCTACGCGGTTATTCAAGACGTGCAATCGCTTCCGACCACAGTCGCAGACGCGCTTCGGCAATGGATTGAGGCGACTAGCTACTAACTGTAAGTGCTGAAGATGTACAAAGATTTCGACATATGTACCGTTGTATATACCCGGGGTACAACTGGGATGCACTCCAAGCTCATATAACATTTTAGGATGTTTTGTCTTAAAGCTGGCTTTACCTTCGAGTATGTCAACGAATGATTTGTGGTGGTGGTACGAAGGGATACCACAAGCTTTCAACTAGCTAGTTCAGCTTCAACTGATGCTGCTCTACCTGGAGCACACGTTTTCGGCAGAGTACAGATTTCATGCTTCCGTATTCGGGGGCTGTTGTGTGAGTTCCAAGTGTGTCTATTTCGGGCGGCAAAACTTCCGTGAATAGCAGTGGGTGACAGTGACTTATAGCTATCAAGACTATCAGGTCACAAGCACGAACTAAACCTCCGAATGCGGAGTTGCGGGGCTGACTCTCGACATTACTCGAAATGAGCGAAGACCGCACGGGCACAACCAATTTACGACCACCTTCGCTTCGAATATCACGAGTCACCGTTCCAGAAGTGTTAACTTCGTCATGCCGGTACCTCATAGCGCAGCATATGACAAAGAGAACATTCCTCCCAAGAGTTTCAGCAAATGGGGCCGCAAGAAACACTCGCCCTCTGGTCATACACCCTCAAGAGTTTTAGTGCAGGAAACGTGGGGTAGGTTCAAGAACGGAATTCTCTTTCAAAGAACTTCTGTGGAAACACCTAGTTGGCGAATTCGGAACCATGATAGAAACTACCTTGAGAATAATTATGGCTTGGAAGCATCCGCTCCAGAGAATACTGATTTTGGAGCTATGAACAGGAAACCTTTCGGACCCGAACTGAATTCTGAAAGTGTTGAACATGCTGGTACAAAGTTTGCAAATCGGAGCAAATTGTTCGCGCTTCCACAAGGAACACGTCATGGACAGGAAGGGTCAGAATCAGACAAGAGGAATCATGTCCACTTTGTCCTGAAGGAATTAAAGGTCAAAATGAGGAAGTCAGAAAGGTTTACGGACAGTCGAACCTCGCCCCGGCTGCTTGATTTTGGCGGAACGCCCCATACTGAACCTGTCATATGCGATGCAGAACGTCCAGGGAATCAAAGAAGGGCCGACGACGGAGCTAATGGTGACACGAAGTCGCCTTCACCGGCATTGAGTTCTTCGAAACACGAAGATCACGGTGGAAATACTGGCAACTGGTTTTCCAAAGTAGCCAAGATTCCTCGGAATGTGAGTTCTGAGGTAATACCTGCAAGAAGGTTTCGACCGATAAGCATGGGAAAGAGTCGTGGTGGCTTGCTAGGGCTCGGAAGAGGAGCGCAAAACACTCAAAAGTTTGGAAACTTCTTTCAAAATATCGGAAGAGACCACGATGCTGCTCCAGATCGCGGCACATTTAAACGAAATCGAGGGCAGGCGGGAAAGAGAGGTTTCCAGGTGTTACGAAGGGTAAAGTCTTTTGACTCAAGCTTAAACGCAGATCAGAGCGGCTTACCCTTCGTATTCCGAAACGGCCCTAATAAGGCCAAGCGACACTCGGAATTGCTTGCAGAAGTTGATTTCCTAGAGAAGTCTTTATGGGATTGTGAGTTCATGCTGGCAATCCTAGTTGACAGGCAAGGGAAAATCCGTGATAAGTTTTCCCTCGAGATAGAAAGCCTCAAGCAGAGATGTGCATCTTTAGACCGCACTCAAGAAATACACTATCGCAGTGTTCTGGATGTTTTCAACGAAAACTACAGGATTCTCGGATATGTGGAGTCACACTTTGCGTACTTGATGTCTCTAATTCCGAAAGCGAGGCCAGGTACCGCGTCTGACTTTGTGATAGATATCCTGCGATTCATGGGAGATAACACCGTCTCAACTATACTGAAGATCGTGCGCGGTGCGACGTCATTGTACTCATACTTTTTTCCAAGGAATAGAAACATTGTCGTATGATCGAGTTATAATTAGATAGATCTCCTGTCGCTTCGAAATCAGGAGCGGCAGACCATACTAAAGAAGAAGAAGAAGAAGATCGAGTTATAGCCGTAGTGTTTCTGTCCTAAAACCGAGTATACGTCTAGACCAAGCTAACTGTGTCCTTCGGTTTCATGTTCCTTCGTAAAACATAGCACCCTTGTTTTCCATTACCATTTTATACGTGTTCTCGTTGCTGAGGCCTGACTCTTGATGTAGCAATGAGTTTAAGCTCGATGAGGAACTCTTCTTAAAGACAAGCAATCAATTATGTAATCAGACATTCACTGCCCACTAGAGACAATCTGCTACGGACTCGAAAAGCCTCGTGCAAGGCCCGCAGACGTCCCAACGGAGCCAGTCACGCCAGCTTCAGGATATCTCAGAACGCATGATATTGATAACAAACTATTGTCACTGTCAGATTGTGTGGGCACCAGTACACCGCGGGTTGCCACGAAACGAGGCTGCGGGCGGCCTTGCAAAGAAAAGCCTCGGATTACCTATAGAGCAGCATCTACAAAAAGAGGTCGACTTCCTGAATATATATCAAAGAATCCGCATCCGTCTTTCAAGGGCAGAGTCAATAAGCGAGGTTCCGGAGGCGCTGTTGAATACGGTGACTCTGAGAAGAGCGCATACTGCCTCGGCGCAAATAGCTACCGGCAAAGTCCCAACTCTGTATCTTGTTTCTACGTTTATTCGCAACAGGAAATCTTTCTGCCCCCTCGGAAGAGGGCTTAACATACAATATAGTGTAGACCATTTCGTTTATAAATGCCGCCGAAGAGCGGAGTCCCGACGTAGAGAACTTCCACCTCTCCGAGAGGGGCAAGGTTTGGACGTCGAATCAATAGTAAGAACATGGCCAGAAAAGGTGCCGGTTTACCTAGGGAGAGAGAGGGGTTCTTTTCACTTTGACCTTTGTCGTAGTCCTGGAATTAGGGACATGAGCTCATATAAACACAAGAGAGGAGGAGAAGAAGAAACCCTCCTTAACGCGGTGCTTTCCTCCATGCCGAGAGCAAGGCAAAATGAAGGATGCTGATCTCCAGAGGAGATCCAAGTGCCAGTCCATTAGCAATAATTAGCCAAAGGAAAGTTTACTTCTTGAACTTGTCAATTACGCCTCTTCCAACTAGATCCGGAATCTCGGCAGCGAGCCACGGTCCCAGCTGTTAAGATGAGCATTCACAGTTATCAAAAACGATGTTAGCCATCTGTAGATTGAACGCAAAAAGGATGGATATTGAACTCACAGAAAGCGCCAGGGAATGAGCAATGCCAAAGCGAGGGACGTTTCTCGACCACAACGGTTGAAAATGAATAGTTTGGCAAATCTTTCCTCCGCGATACATCTTAGATGTCAAACCCTCGAGCTGAGGAAGTTTCAGCTCAGGGGCCGTTTCAGGATAGGTCACCGGGATTTCAAACTCCAAGTCAAATTCGTATCGTATTTGCTCGTAGTAATACCAGCATTTGCCTGACCATCTGGTTCCTGTTTTATTACATTCGATTTGAAACCAGTCCTTGTCTTGCTCTTTGTTGAGCTTGACATACTGTCCAATTCCAGCAGTTAGAAAGATGCAAAGCACGAACAGATGTGAAGGAATGCCTTACCTGTATAAGCGATGTCAATTCTTCTTTCAGCCTGGCAGTCCATGCATCCTTGTCTCTTGGTGATGCTCTGACACTGAGGAGCGGTAGCTTGTTTACAGTTTCTTTAGTGCCTTCGTCCATGTTTTAACCTTCGAATTTGCTGTGCTGAACTCGATAATTGTGTTTGAGGGTGTTCGGAGTCACAGGCTATACCCCTCTTCGAGAAAGCCAAAGACTATGGATCTTCTACACGTAATAGATTTTCACCCAGAGGACAACGAAACGGCAGGAGTTGCAACCTCACGCCTTTGCAATTCTGAAGTTCACCTTCAGAAATTCTGATCTCTTTTCAATAAGAAGCTGTGTTCGGTGATGCTGTTCGGGTTCTTAGCCAACGTTTAGATTTGCAGAAAGAGTGCGCTTTCAAATCATAGACATCAATCTGAGCCTATTTGATTGTCGAGACTGATGTCTCATTTCGGTTCCAAGCCGCAGACCACCCTTTTTACACTGTGCATCTAGACGAATTCGCAGCAGCAGGATACAACAGTGCGGACTGTCAAGGATATTCAGGCTATTTCAGTTTCGTCACTTCGCACGCAAAATACTGTAAGGTTGGTGAGCAACCATACTGTGGATTATGCGTATCATACGAATCTGAATACACTATGCTTTTGGGGAGGTCCACCTCCCAATGTTGTTTGGACCATCACTGATGTCACTTCAGATGCTCGGACGCACAGGCTTGTTTCAAGGCCACGCGCAAAGCTCGCAGCCTTCGAGAGAATGCGACACGAAGGTTAGCAATCTAACCCTTTAGCCTTCCTACCCTTCTGCTTATCAGGGTCACAACTAGTGCCCAGTCAAATGTGATATCCAAAGAAGTTCAAAGTACTGCACTATTCAGGAGTTAGATTTCGATTTTGGGTTAGACGTTGCACAAAGGTCTGAAATTTCTAAGAGCGTCGATTGCCCATCGTACTATAGTCCAAAAGGCAGCTCCAGTTAAGAGCAACGGAAACATAAGCGTGACAGCGGAGGAAAGAAACCTGACAAAAAACCTCATCATCGGGTCTAAATGTACACAAAGCATCCTGATGGAAGCGTGATGAAGTAACACGAAAAGACTACACGAACAGAGCATCTTGGGCAATGCTCTTCTACTTCGTCATAGGACAAAATATACAATTCCCCGTACAAGCCTATGCTTCGTATAACTATCGATATCCATTAGAGTAAGCTTGGAATCGGTCATACCCGGCGGAGCGCCACGACAATCTTGACTCCTCAATCAAACCCAGTCCAAAACTAATGCATTGCTCCTCCGGCATTCCAACCGCAAACCTACTTCTTAGAGCTTCTAAAATGGAATGCCCGCCAGTCATGCACGGCATTGTAGTTCCGTCCGTCATAATCTCAACAAGCGTTGTTATCTTATCTTGATGCTTCCGTACAGCCAGCAGTCCAAGAACAAAAAGCTCCTGGAAATATCGATATCCTTCCGTTTTCGATGCTTCTGCTAGATCTTGAACATTCTTCTTCGCACAAATGACTTGAAGATACTCTTCAGTTAGTTTGAAAGGAACATTTTCAAACTTGATAGCACCAGGTGAATTCGTCAGCATAAAGCCGAAATCAATGTGAATAATTCGACCATGGGCATCGATCATGATGTTTCCATTGTGCCTGTCCTTGATCTGTAAGAGATATGTGACGAGCGAATATCCTGCCATCGAACGGATAAATCTCCGCTGAGCTGCACGGAAAGTGCGGGTTCCAATCTTGCCGTATGCACGCTCAAAGTAGTCAAGTAGAGATACAAAGTTTGGAGTCCTCTTCTTCAATGAATGAACGGAAACTGAATCTGTAAGAACTTCAACAAAACCCGCCTCCGATGAAACACTCATCACAGTGAATGGTCTCAGATACAAGTCTACTTGTTCCTCATCGAAAATCTTCTTGAATTGCGAGATTAGTTGAACTGCGAGCTGTTCCTGTCGCAGATCGTCACCAGCCTTCACAATGAAGGGCATTAACTTGGTTCCCTTCCACTTGTTGAACGGTGACCTAGCCAAAATGCGATCCTCTTTCCACGACCAAAGCTCCCCATATACACCAAGGATCACTGCCTGTCGAGACTTGTGCTCGGGGTCATCCTCGTCTTCAAAGTCATCGCAACGGACTTCAACCTTCGCGAAAAGGTCAGGTTGCTGACTGTATGGATCACCGTAGATAGCCTTCCTCACGTTGGCTCTTTGCCGTTCAACAGGAGTCATTTCACTAAGCCTACGGGTTCTTGGCACGGTGGCACTTGTCCTACTCGAGACAAGTGGTTTTGACTGTTGTGGACTGACACTATCTCGCTTTGGCTGCTCTTCTTCACATGAAGACGCCTTAACTCCGTGCTTGGATGGCGACGGGAAAACTGGTGGCTTGACGTCATTACGCTCTTTCAGATCGCGCATAGCTGATACACGTTGTTCACAGAACAACAACTTGTCTGAACAGAGCATCTCAGTGGGCAGAACTTCAATATTGACCAGGTAAGGAGCTCTAGTACGTGACGTAAGAATAACGACTTCTTCCGAATGAATTCGAAGTATTCGCAACGCTCTAGAGCTTGCGCGAGTCAAAGGTAAGTGAATGCTTCGTAAAGCAGACTCAACCCCGAGATTCGCAATTTCCTCAGCGTTCGGAACGGAGGCATCGTCCAGCAAAGGGATTCCAGGTTCTCCCTTCATACGGCGCAAAAGAATGTCATTGATTTTCTCCAAGCCCCTGGCGAGATGGGCCTGTCTTTGGTCCTGGGGCAGCTCACGGGTTGAGAGGGAAAGGGCTACGAAAGCCTTCGCAATAGATACAGAGTCGTTGAAGTAATCAAATCGCTCTTGTTTCATAGTTAGTAAAGTTACGGGGTCATAATCCATGTCGGTTTCCGCTAAATTCTGCGGTATCAACTTCTGAGGTTTCTGTTGGGGTTTCGGTGATAGCTGTTCTTGCTCTGGTTTGGAGGATGCAGTTGCTACATCTTTCATGCGTACTACATCAGCTGCTTGTTCGGTATTAGATGGACTATCATCTAGAGGTGGTTGATTAGAAACGATTGCTTGGGTATCAGTGTGAGTGACAATATCTGAATCTGAAGAGGAATATGAAGAGGAAGATGAAGGAGTGCTTTGGTGCTCTGATGATTGTTGTTGCTGTTGAGGAGGATGGTCGGTGATAGAAATGGCTTCCATGTGCACTGCTGTGGCGATAACATGTTCGTGGGCGCTTTGAGGCGGAGGCGACGGCTGTGCTTCAGATTGCGCAAGTTCTTCGTCCTCATTAATAGAAGACAGAGTGTTCGGGGATGTGATGGAGCGACCATCCAACAGCAACTTCATGGTAGACCTAGACGGGGAATTCAAGCCCAACTGACTAGCACTGCTCGAAGGAAACAGAGAGTTGCCGTTGATTTGTTTCTTGGCGGAAAAAGGGGATTCATTGGCAACAAGCGCATGAGAAATTCGAGTGGCTGCAGCCTCAAGCATAACGTGCTTGGAGCCATTGACGGCAGCGGTTTCGCATCGAGTACGCAGTAAACGGCAGCGAGCCTCGCGCTGCTTGTTCTGATGCCTCGCAGCATCCTCAACAGCAGCCTGCAAGAACCAGAACACCTGCAAGGCAACATGCATGGAATGGGCGCACCTATCCATGATAAAACGCTCCAAGCCTGGAGAATTCTGCGCATGATGCACGAGTAGGTTGCATATCTGAGGCATGAAGGTCTCCAAATCGGCGTCTTGTATCTTATAAAGTTCGTTGCACAGGTAGTCGTGAACGCCGCGTGACTCTCTGTAGCGGTACAAATAGGTGACGGCCATGAAGGCATCGAAAAAGTCGGAACGAAACAGACGCAGAAGACCGCCCATTGACAGCGGTGCAGACACTGATGCGACGGGCGGTCTCTCGGCATCTAGATCGCGAACTCGAATTTCCAACGGCTGGCGCGAGGGTGTTGTGTGAGCGTGCGTAGCCTCGCCGCTCGTATTCGGGGAGCGGAAGCTCCACATGACTGAGCGCGCTGTGAAAGCGAAGTGAAGGAGGTAGAGGATGGGGTGGGGGGGGGGAGGTGACGACGGGGGTTTGTTTCAGCGAAGCGAACGGGGGATACGGGCAGGGTGTAGACGCGCGCAGCTGCGGGGGATAGCGCGCGTATGCGGCTGTGTCATGGTGCAAATGGTGCGGGGCTGTGGGAGAAAGCGCTCGGGCGAAGGCGTTCAAGTATCAGGGCCGAATTGGCACGTGCCCCGGACGGGCGCTGCTTTTTCAGCGGTGGCACGCGCCGGTGGACAGCTGTTGCACGGCGGTTGGATGCCGAACGGCACGCTGTGCCGAAACGTGGCAGTACGGCGCGTCGCGTTTTCTTCTGCCGCTGTTCGCCTCCGTGAGCATTTCGTGTGTAAGGCCCCCTTGCTCCTGAGCTACAATGGTACGACGGGTAGACTAAACTACAGAAGACGTTTCGCGGTTGCATCGATTTGGACAACACGGAAGAAAACGACACAAGCCATGCCGTTGACCCTTCTGCCGCCTGTGTCATGCCTGGTAACGTTACCATACTCCTAACCTTGCTATCTTTGGTAGCGGACCACGATCGCTTGCGTACAAAATGCTGCAGCTTCTCCTTGTTCCGTCGCTCGCCCCTTGCCGTTTTGCACCTTCTCCCCTTGCAAACGCAACTCCAACTGCCACTCGACGTTTTATACGACAGTTTATAACGACAACTCCAAGCAATAGCTTTGCGGAAGCTACGCAAGCTGCCATTCGACGTTTTGTACCAGCCCTCGCTCTAAACGGCTACCAAGGATACCGAGGCGTACCAGCGGTCCTCCACTCGCACTTGTTTGCTGATGACCGCTTCTCTATGAACGGTAAACTTTTATCGACTGCTCTGGCCAACAGCTCCTCCTCCGCGGGGGCGGGCGCCCGGGAAGCAAGCTGAGCAACTTCCCAAACCTCCAGCAACTCCGCCCTATGCTGCGTAGAGCTGTACCGTCATGCGACTCGTACCTGCAGATGATCGACAAGTGCGACATGCCTACAGACACGTTGGCGTGACAAGTTTGGAACGCCAGGAGGACAACTAGCTTCACTCTATACAACATTAAAAGCTGAGAACAGAACAGTCCTACGTGGAAAAAAACGCACACTTGGAGAATTAGACTTCACGCCTTCTTCGATGAGTATTCGGAAGGTGTACACAAGGTAGAGTTAACTCTTTACCCGGGGCAGCTCTATACCTTCATATGGAGATATCTGTATTCGGTTGCAAGATTATCTACATAGTCTTGTGACCGTAAAACTCATCTGCAGGTCTTTCGTTTATATACCACGGTAATGTAGCATGTTGATATATTGTGACATGCTCCCAGCTCATTGCGTTGTCCTCTGGTAGCGAGCAAACAAGTTCCAGCGTTCTAGAAAACAAATCAACTCACAAAGAACATCGCAGAACACCATTTCAAAATTCCAACCTTGCTATCAACCTGTCCCATCGATCACAGTATCATCTTTTCACAACAGTGTGTATCGTGCTTTACCAGCCATTCCAGTAACCATGTCAGAGCTGTCGCAACTTTTGCGAAACACGAATGTTCAATCCAGCTACAATGTTATCGAACCGTTTCGGATCTTCCTTCTTCACGTACTTCAACAGTCGACGTCTAGTAGACACCATCTTCAGCAAACCTCGAGCAGTAGAATAATCCTTCGGATTTTCCTTGAGATGATTCGTCAAGTACTTGATTCTCGTCGTCAAGGTAGCAATCTGAAACTCGGGTGATCCGGTATCCGTTTCATGAATCTTGAACTTTTGCTGCGCTTCAATAATGGTCTGTTTATTCGTCCAAGCCGCAGGTGGATCGAGCGGTTCAAGTTCACTTTCATCCAGTTCAATGTCATCCTCTTCAGGCATATCACCGAGTGCTGAAGCGGAGAAGAACGAGGTGTCGCCGGGAGGCGGCTGTGCTGCCTCTGCAGACGTCACATTTTCCCCTTCAGAAGCGATGGAAGACGGCATTTTCGGAGCGATCGGGCTGGAAGCTGGTCGGGAAGCTTCCTGGGGAGCGGGAGACGGCACTGCTTGTGCATCGCCGTCGCCGCTCAACGTGTCATCGCCGAGCATCCGTGCTGCTCGATGACGCGATGTGATGTAAGTCGGCCTCGAACTCACCCTCAGAGTGGTGTGGCCATGGAACTGCGTTGTCGAGACTGGAAGTGTGGATGCCGCAAAAGCCGGATTCATCGTGTCTTCACGAAATGTATTCAAGGATCTCTCCAATTTATGTACGTGATAGCTGACACATTCAAGAAAGCTTGAACGCAATTGTCTACGCGACGGCGGGGCACAGGAAAAGGAAAATGCGAGGGACAACGATAACAGCAGTATGAACTTTTGCAGACTTTGGGTTACCAACGGTACCGAAGACTGCCGACTGCGGACGACGACGGAGATAAGGCAACCAACACCTCAGCGAGAAGATGTGAAGAGGAACGCGTGAGCTCCCATACGAAATTATGCCTGCGAATTAAATCGCTGCACTTGGCATCGAGATTTCCGTGATTGATCAAGTTTCTCAAAAACAAGCCAAATAAACTCTGCAGCAGCATGCGCGGGTCAGTGAACCATTGTTCGGCTGACCCCGCGTAACCCTTAACTCCATCCACTGTTTACGTCCTTCCTCCGTTACCTATCCCGCATGCTTCGTGTGTGTGTGTGTGTATATGAGCTCTTGTCTCTAATTTCAAGACTACGGTAGGGGTTATATTGAAAAGAACACCTCTCTCTCTACATAAACCAACAACCTTTCTGGCCATGTTCTAACTATCGATTCGGCGTCAGAACCTTGCCTCTCTCGGACAGGTGGAAGTTCTCGACGTCAGGATGCCGCTCTTCGGCGGCATCTAAGAACGAAATGGTCTACACTATTTAGTATGTCGAGCCCACACCCGAGCGAGCAGAAACGTTTGCTGTTGTGCATAAACGTTGAGGTATGTTTCCTGGATGCAGAGGTTGTCTGCATCGTGTTCGTGGACCGTCTTCGCCGGAAGGGCCCTCTTGCCCACCGAGAGCAACCTTCGGCAGTTAATCTGCATGGCGGTCAATCGTGTGTTGATCTTTTTATTTTTTGATGACCGAAAGGTTGCTGGTCTCCGCGAGTGACCCAATCGCCTGTCCATTTCGCTTCCCTCGTTCTTCTTCTTCTTTATTTTGGGTTCAATATGTCTGATTACGGCATACTGATTGAGGTTTTTTCTTGTTATGAGAAAAACCTCTCTCTCCTAAGAAAGGCTAACAACTTCTGTGGCCACTGGCGGACTATCTCCGCCAGAGTCTTGCCTTTTCTCTCTGCTGCGGCAGAAAGCTCGCGTCTCCTAGAATCTGTCCGCTTAGGGCAACGAAGCACATAGTGTTCAGCGCTGTTGATAGCGTGCGTGTTACAGTCACATTGTGATGGTTTCTCTTCTATGTAGCTTGCAACAGGGTGAAGCTTCGGTGTGTGTCCTACATAGATCTGAGACAGCGTGACTTCTGCTTTCCGCGGCGATATGATGTTTTGTAGTTCTTCTGGGACATCATTGATCAGAGGCTTGGCTCTAGAGGCAGCCATTATTCGTATCTTGGCGTCCTCAAAGTAGACCGGTACTCTGACTCGATCTTTCAAAGGAGTGCTCAAACCTTGCTCTGCAAGGCTATCCACCCGTTCATTCTGCGGAAGGCCGCAGTGCCCGGGTATCCAAACGATATCAACGAAACAGCCTCTTTTGTCGGTGATGGAACTTAGTATTCGTGAAACAGTTTGTAACGAAGAGGGTTGCTGTCGAAGCGAGCTCTGCAATCCATCTACCATACTCTTGGAGTCCGTTGCCAATCTGATTCGTCCTTTCCATCCTTCTTCACATCTTTGCATAACCTTTTCAAGCGCGTGTTTTGCTCGTTACTGGAGGAAAGACGGGTACACCTCGTGAAGGCGGATCGGCTTGTACCCCCGCATGCTTTAAAAAGAGTAACACAAGCATCTTACCCCGCAGGGTATGAAAGGATGCAGGCCGCGCAGGAACTTGGATGTTTAGAGCGTTTAACCTCACGCTACAAAAAATGTGTCCCTACCGGATCCACGAGAAAGAAGAGACAAGAACAAAAAAGCCAGGTCGCAACGCAACGCACTGCTGATCCACAGAACATTTTATTCAGCTTTCTGTACACAAAAGTGGGCGCTTTCATCGCTCTGTTGCATCGCAACAGAGCATCCTCGCTCGGCAAAACTGGGAAGCTTGTACCACTGCGAGTAGTTTCAACAAGTTCTCTCCTAAAATTCATTGCTAAAGGGCATACACTATATAGTTAGCACTACCAACCCTTAGCTTGCTCCTCACCTTCCTCAGTCTCCTTCATCAAAAACTCAATCCATTTGTCGCTCACAGTCCCAATCGGTGGAAGAGCCGCATTGTCCAGTTCTGGTGGTTGAACCAAAGACCCGAGTCGGTCGATGAGCGCTCTTCTCTTCAGTCCTACAGCTATGTTATCCGAATCAGAGAAAGCCAACATCCTTGACATCAGTTCAAGAACATCGCGTCGTCTCACAGATCCCACTCTAAAATAGCTCACCAAAAGCTGACGTACTACCCTTCTGTCTACGAGCTGTCCGCCTGCATCCGGCTGATTAAGTCTGGAAAGGCTGTTCTCCAGCTCGAGCTTCAGCTCAACTCGTTCGTCGGCAAGTCGTCCAATGGCTCCACGTAACTCCTTGATCTCCTCCTCTTGGATTTGTAGCTTGTTCTCTGTGATACCAACCCCCGCAACACGATCGCTCGCCTCTCGCAATTCCATACTTGTCTTATTCAGTTTCTGTTGTAGCTCAATCGTTCTCTGCTCAATAAATGAGTCCTGAGCTGCTTCGAGTTGTTCTATAGCTATACGCAAATTCTCTTCACCTTGACGATGCGTTTCAGCCAAAAGCTCACTCTCTTTGGCGGTACTTTGCGCTTCATCGCATGCAGTCCTTAGCTTTGAACACATCTCTTCCGATTTTTCCAGTTGCAATGTTACGTCTTCTAGCTCCGCACTTAGACGTTCTACCTCTTCTTTCTGTGCAACAGCTGACTCCTCTTCATGTTCCTGAAGTCGTCTATGAGCTTCCTCAAGGTCCTCCGTCAAATTCGTTACCTGGTCCTGAAGATAGACATTCCTTTCTTCAAGCTCATCCAACTCATTTGTGCGGCTATTTAGCTGAGAAGTTAGCTTGTTACATAATGCACGCAGCTCTCCCGAATCCTTTTCAGACCTACTCGCCTTATCTTTCATTCGTTCAAGATTATGACGCAGTTCCTCCAGCTCATCTTCCATCTGAGTAATTACCCCTTCAAAGTGCTGCTTTGCTTCTTCATGACCTTCGGATCGGGCACTCTTGGCTTTTCTCTCCAGTCTCTCATTTGAACCCCGAACCGCGTCTCTTTCTCGCTCTGCAATTTCGGCACGATCTGCAAGTCTCGCTGCTTCGCCTTCGGCATGAGATCTTCTCTGTTCAGAATCTTCGAGATGTGAACGTGTTCTACTCAGTTCAGCGACTAAAGATGCTGTTCCTCGTAGCACCTGAACACTGATATTGCTACTAGCATCAGAGCCCATGTATTCGCTTCCATCATCCGTAAATGATTCAAACTGCTCAGTGCTCAAGCATTTCTGAATCATACCCCAAATTGTTCCAAGAGATGAGGTAACTCTTCCAAGCTCCTGACGAATTAGATCCATATCACCCTTCGAAGCCTGTATTACCCTGTCAAGCTCCTTGTTCATGCTCTCGTGGGTTGTTCTGAGCTCATTCTCAAGCTCAGACTCTCGTATCTTCGATGCAGTGAGAACATCATTCAGTTCATGGAACTGTTGCTGTACTGAATCCCTTTCCGATGAGGCCGTTTGAAGATCTTTCACGCTTTGTTGCGCTGTTCTGAGCTCATTCTCAAGCTCGGACTCTCGTATCCTCGATGTGGTAAGAATACCATTCAGTTCATGGAATTGTTGCTGTATCGAGTCCCTTTCTAATGACGCAGTTTGAAGATCTCTATTGCTTGAGTTGAGCTCATGCTCCAAAACGACACATCTTTCTTTCAATGACTTCAAAGAGGTAGTTTCACCTTCCAGTAGTTCTGTTCTTTCCTTGCTGTCTTGAAGTTGAGTCTTGGTCTGCTCGTACTCCTCATATGCGGCTAGATGTTGATCTACAAGAGTAGAAAGGAGATTAACGAGGGCCGACAACCAATGAGTAGCTTGTGCCAAACCAATGTCTTCCTCTTCATCCTCTGAAACACCCGGCCATGTCAGTGTATTTCTCAGAGATTCCGGTGCAGACTCCCATGCTTTAGATCCCTGCCTCAATGATTTTCGTATCATATTGCAGATATCCGTCGCTGCCTCTCGGTGATGTTGGAAATCCCTTTGCACTTGTGCCAGTCTTCCGCTGGTCTCTTGCCGTGACTTCTGCTCTGCCAATAGCTCTGCCTTCACCAGCCCCAATTCAACACTAGACGTCTCTCTCAGGGTGGCCAAATCAGCCTGAATGGATTTTTCTTTCTTGTTACACTGCACCAGTTGTTCTTCGACATGGTTGATGCGTTCCCTGAGTTCACTCTTCTCTTGCTCAGAAGCCTGGTTCTGAGAAGTCAGGGAAGACTTTTCCTTCTCCAAAACGTCCACCTTTCCTCGTAGTTGGGAAGACTCGTTCGATAAAGACACGCTGCGCTGCTTCAATACACCCTCATTCTTCCGCAGCTCTGACATATCTTCCCGCAACTCCTCATGCTTCTTCAAACTTTCATCGAATTCCTTTGTCTTCGATTTTAGATTCTCCTCAAGGAGTGGAAGCCTGGCAGCAGCTTCAGATAGCTGCACAATCTTCAAATTGGCTTCATCCCGTTCGTCACGAATCCTCAGAATTTCGGCTTTCACCCCATCCCGTTCTGCAGTTGTTGAATCTAACCTTGCGTGCAGCGTAGCAAATTCTGCCCCCGCTGCTCGCAGCCTAGCACCTGCCTCGTCCCTCTGCCTTTGGAATGCTCCTCTCTGTAAGGTTAGCTTCTCAATCTTGTTCGCGCACGAAGTCAGCTTGCGTTGGAAAAGAGCAATGGATTTTGTCTTCTGTTCACACTCTTCAGTCAGAGCCTTTTCCTTTTCAGAAACGGAATCGGAACTTGTCGCAGCAGCAGTTCGTTCCTGAACCAATCGATCTCGTTCAGCTGCTAGAGCTTCGAATCTTTTAGTGAGATCTGAGTTCTGCTCTCTCATTGATTTGTATCTGCCTTTGGCTTCATCTCGTTCGCCTTGCAAAGAAACAGTCTCACGCTGCGAATCCAATAAGTCGCGATTAATTTGATCTTCTCGCGCATGTGATTGCTCTAGCTCTTTCTCTAGGGAACACTTGGAGTCATATAGACGGTTTCGTTCTTCAATAACATCACGCGTGCGATCCTTCATCTCTTCAATCTGCTTCGACAAGATATCTAGTCGCAAATTCTCATCTTCTTTCTCCTTTTCATTGGTTATGACCAAGCGTTCTAGTTCTTCTATTCTTTGATCCTTTTCTTGTAAGGTAGCCAATTGGCTTCGTTCATCAGAGTAAAGTCTCTCGTATTCCTCCGCGTGTAGCGTGATTGATTCCAGTGCCTTCTCCCGCTCCAAATTGGCAATATCACGTTCGTGAATGGCTATTTGGAGTTGCTTCTTCAGCTCTTCTTCTCGCGCCTCAGTTTGAGAACTTACAAGTCCTAGACGATGCCTTAAATCATCTGCCTCGGCTGAAATAGAGTTTCGTTCTGATAAGATGCGCACCATATCTGACCGCAACGCGTCAATTTGTTCTGTAATCATGGTTTCTCTCTCGCGTGCAGCCTCTTCGTTATTTTTCATGACCTCTATCAGATGGTGCGCTTCCTTAATACCATCTCCGCCTCTCTCAATTGCTGCATCTCGTTCAGCCTCTGCGTCCAGCTTGTCGCGAAGAGCACTCTGCATATCCTTTAACAACACCTCCTTTTCGATTGACAGTTCCTTTGCTGTTTCATGGCTTCTTTTCAATTCGTCCCGTAGAATATCTACAGATCTTCCTTGTTCTTCATGTTGACTTTCTTCTTCGTTCTTAGCAGCCAAAATTTCATCTTTTTCTTCGTTGAGTCTTCGAACTTGCTCCCTCAGTTCTTCCACCTCAGTCCTTAGTCCGCTACTCTTGTCTGCACTCGGGACTGTAGCCTGTTCTACCTCTTCTGCACGTGCACGACTTATATCAGCATCAAGCTCTGGAGGTGATGGAAAGTCATGGATTGTCTCTTCTTCTTGTGGAGCCGTTTCAGTTTGCGCACGAGTTTCGGCAATAGGCTCCTCCAGAGTAAGCGGGTCCCAATTGTGAGTTGCTTCTGAAATCCAACCGTCATCGTGGTGACTCTCTTTGATTGACTCTTGATGAACATCCGTGGTTGATTCAGAAACGTAGTTCTGGGCGGCAACGTTAGTAGTTGCTTCAGCGCTACCGAGATTTGAAAAGAAGGCATCATCTGGATTTTCAGGTTCGCTTAGCGGGGTATCCTGGAACTGGGGAGCGGGCACTTCTTCCTGTACTTTGAGATCATTTGAAACCGCAGGTACCGTTTCTATGGGCATCTCTGGCTTGTCGGAGTCTTCGGGTTGTTCTTTCTGGTTTTCAGAACCATCCTCCTTCGCTCCCGTATCATCCTGTCCTGCGGCGGTGGTCTCCTGGGACGGAAATGGTTCGGAAAACTCAACGGAGAACTCATCGGCCTTCTCCTGAGTCTTACTGGGCTGCGTAGAAAACCAGTCCAAGTCTGCACCAAACTCATTCGGACCACCCCCAAAGGCTTCTTCGCTGGCGTTCTGAACACCCATTTGTTCTTCTCCTTCTACCGTCCAATCTTCAACACCCCAATCAATGAATGGCTCCGGTTCGGGTTGCTGCGTAGTAGTGGATTGAATCACCTCTGGCTGTATGACTGTCTCGCTCTTTTCGTGTTCATTTTTGTTTGCGCTGTCTGTTGGTGCCCCTTCAGGATTCGATACCAAATCATCAAAACTGGGCTCTGGTTCAGCTGGAATTGCAGGAGGCGGCGGCAAGGTCTCAGGCTGCAAGGGCTCAGGCTGCAAGGGATCAGGCTGCAAGGGATCAGGCTGCAAGGGATCAGGCTGCAAGGGCTCAGGCTGCAAGGGCTCAGGCTGCAAGGGCTCAGGCTGCAAGAGCTCAGGCTGCAAGATCTCAGGCTGCAAGAACGCATTTGTTTCAGTAGCTGAAATTTGCTGTACAAGTTCAGGATTCTCTGTAGTTGATTCATATGGTTCTTGCACAGGACCAGCCTCAGCTGCGCCGGTATCGCTAGTAGGGACAGGCTGTGAGAATGCCTCGTTTTCGCCATTCAACCGAGGCGGTTCTGATTCGTTGTAGTCTGTGGGAATATCTTCCTTTTCTTGCCCTGCGCTCGGTTTAACAGGGGTGATGAATGAGGTAGGTACAAGGGGTGCCGGTATCGGTGCATGAGCCTGCGAACTGGAAGAATTGATACCACTAACGACATATCTGGAACGTCTCCCTGTCTTTGGCTTCGGAACAGCTGCAGAGCCCTGAGGAGGTGGTCCGGGTGGCACCTCTATAGGTGCAAGAGGAGGCGGTTCTAGCTGGGAAAGTTGGGGGGGTTGAGGTGGATGAGATAGTTGAGATGACTGCGGTGGCTCAGATGGCTGAGGTGGCGGTGGCGGTGGCGGTTCAGAGTCGTCTTGAAAACCGGTTTGGTCCCAAGAGTCCCAATCCGCCTCATTCTCGGTTTGCTGCTGAGAGTAGGAATATTCTTCGGTGTGCAATACTCCGTCTTCGTCTTCCGCAGCCGCCGCTTGCAGCACACCCTGTGCAACTTGAGCAGCTGACTTTGCATGCTCCCGGACGCGCTCACGGAGGGATCCTAGTTGTTTCCACATGTCCCCAAAGTCGCAAGCGCCAAGTTAGAAGGGGTTTGGATCTCTGTTAGATGAATTATGGATAGTGCTGGGTTGAAGATTTGAATCAAGCGGTGTAGAATACAAGGAGCACGGGGGGAATTGACCTCGATGAAGGTTTTAACTGGCTCTGGTGTGGGACATAAAGAACGAAAGTGAATTACGCTATGCTGGCTGAAGCGCACTCCTGGCCTATGGTGCTTACTCTGGTCAACGAAAGTCTTGAAAAAGAATTAAAATAAGCGGTGTTTACGAAGGTACTCGCTGCGTACTATTTGCAGTCTCAATCATTTGGAAGGTCTCTAAACGGCACTTTCTTGATGCATGGCGGTTAGCTTTGTCTTTGGTGCCTTTGCACGAGCATACTAGGGATAGCAATCCCTATAATGCTGGTAGCGGTTGAATCGAGAGGAACATCGTGAGCCCTTTTATCGACATTGCAAAGAAACTGAAAAGGTAGGGATGTACCTTCGTGCTCAATGGTGTACGGTGTAATCGCAGTTGCAGATCATTTAGTATCAAGTCATCAGCAACTTGTTCTCCAAACATGGAAAGCTGTGCTGCACAGCTTTCGCTGTTTATCCGCTGCGGCATTCTGCGACACATTCATCACCAACCAAACCGCCTAGATCCTCATTGACCGAGTGTATGCAAGAATGCAAAGATATGCACAACACAGCAAGTGCTACAAAATTCCGTTCGTGACTTCGATAAGAACGGGACAATGATCACTGCCAGTAACATGGTCCAGAATGTGGACATCTCTGACAGCCGGAAGCATATCATCCGAAACCAGTGCATAATCAATTCTCCAACCATGATTTCGTTGTCGTGCGTTGGACTTGTAGTCCCAGTATGTGAAGACTCTCTTGTCAGGATGCATAGTGCGGAAAACGTCGACTAAACCGCACGTTTCCAGGGTGTCCTCGAACGAACGTCTCTCAAGGTCAGTGTACCCAGCCCGTCCCTGCACTCTTTCAGCGTTGTACACATCAATTTCATGGCGTGCAACGTTGAGATCGCCTAAAACCAACACTGGTTTGCCTCTGTTTCGACGTATGAGTCGGATCATTTTTCGCAGTGACTGGTCCCATGTCATGCGAATGGGGAGCCGTTTGAGAGATTGGCCAGAATTGACGCTGTAAACGTTTATGACGGACAAGCTGGGATACTCGATCATTACGAAGCGACCTTCATCGTCACATAGCCCGTGGTTGATTTGACGTTGAAATATATCAACTGGTAACCTGGAAAAGGTGGCTGTGCCTGAGTAGCCCAGTCGACTGGTACTTGAATTGCAGATGAGAGCTTCATATCCCGGCAAAGCATTCTTGAAGAGCTTTTCATGTTTGGTCTGAATCTTGGTTTCCTACTTGAGAACGAGGGATGAGAACAAAGCCGCAAACAAGTCAGGTTGATGAAAAGAAGAGTGCATTTTGAAGACATGGTGGGAATAGTGTTGCTCAGTGCATACCTGGAGGCAGACGATGTCGGGATCATACTGGTGGACGAGATCAGAGAGAGCACGGGGATCTTTGCGCAGGAGTGCTCGCAAGCCATTCACATTCCAGGACAGCAGTTTCTTTGTATTGGTGTGTGTGGACGGGGTGCACATGGTTGGTGCGACATAGGTGGTTCGGTTTCGAAGGTCGGGAGTTGACAGCGGAGCACAAAAAGCATTTCTGGGCGTGGCCATACTTGAAGAAGAAGACGTGGCGTACGGATATTGAAGGAGTTGAGGTTGCGTTTGAGGACTGGCGTTTTACAAATGCAACAAATGCACAGACTGAGAGGGGCTGATGGGGCGCCTGTTAAATTGTAATTAAAAGTGAGGGCTCAATTGCTTGTTTTCTTTCACGAGCCGTTTCAAGAGACAGCTACAAATGAGTGCAGCCAGCGCAGCTGCACGCATCTACCACGACCTGCAGTCGGTTGTAGCAAGGATACGGCTTGAGCTGTTCTCGGCGAAGAAGCAGCATCTCCACCGCGTCCCATCCACACGGCAGCGCCCCCCGCCGAAGCAACGCGTCGCGCAGCCAGAAGGAGTGCAGCAATGGGAAACCTATGCTGCGGCGAAGACGACGTGCCCAGGAAGCAGGCGAAGCAAAGCGTGTCCGGCGCGGCGCCACCGAAAAACGTGATGACGCCAACCGCGTCGCAGCGGCGCGAACAGGCTCTGCAGGCGGCCGAGGAGCGCGCGCGCAAGGACGCTGTGCGCGGAACGCAACGCACGCGGTACGTTGTCACCTGCGCTTGCGCTGCATGAAGAAGAAGGAAGCGAAGCTGACTGAGTTGCGCCCGCTCCCACCGATGGCAACGCGTTGTTTGCGCGCGCAGACCGAAGCCCAAGCCCAAGACGTACGACCGACCTGACGTAGACGGCAAGAAAGGAACGGACATTGCTGTACGTAGCTCAACAATTACACCACGGCACTTGCAATTAACTGCGCGAGCGCAAAGTACTGACACACAAGGGGTGCCACGACGCCACGTTGCAAACAGGACTGGATGTGAGGCGTGTGGAAAGTTTGGTGCGTGGCGGCGAGAGCGGAGCGAAAGTACAAGCGACCAGCGAGTAAGCAATGGGTGACGCGCTGTATGGCCGAAATCATAATTATTAATTAATTAATTAATTAATGATTAGCCGCGCGCGTCGAAGCGGCGCTCCCTTTTCAAGCCTATAAAGAGATACAAACGCAGCCACCGCGAGCAACGGGCGGCGTGGCGTCAGCGAGCGTGTGGTGTATATGTGCGTTGTCATAGGGGTCACTGCCATGGTTCACACCGGACTTGTGGCGTAGTGGTTTTGGTTATCGCAGAGCGGCAGCGCTGCCAGCGCACGCAGCACCGCCCGCAGGCGCAGCACGCGCACAAGCCATGCACTCCAATTGCGTGCAGCGCGTATCTAGCACGCCGCCGCGCCTTGGCAAGCGCGCGCCCACGTTACGAAGCAGCACAACAGCGCGTGACAAACGCGCGCGCAACGTCCAACCACAGCGCAGTCCAAAATGCAACACGTTGCACAGCGCCGCCACTGGCAGCACAGGCGCGGCGCTGCGCCAATCACAAAGCAGTATGCATCGCAAAACCCTGCATAAGTCGCGCCGCTTCGCGAATTGAACCGCCGCCGCATAACCCTTGGGCAACACCAGCTCCCGTCACGTCCGTCACGTCCGTCACGTCGCGCGACCCCCCTCCCCCTCCCTCGCCTCGCACCTCGCCCCCGCGCCGCTGCTCCCAGAGTTTATCCCCAGCCGCCTCAAGTGTGCTTCCCTGCCCCCCCCCCCCCCCGTACACCCAACTGCTCTCCCTACCTTTCCTGCCCTAGTAGCAGCCCCTAACCTTAACACCAACACCGCTACCCCCCGCCCACACGCTCACCATCGCCGCTTACCTCAACTTCTCTCCTGTACTTCGTTCCCCCACGCTACTCCCCTCTCCGCCGCCCACCTCCCTACCTCCACCAAACTCTCCTCCCACTCCCCCGTCCTCACTGCTACCGTCTCCCTCGCCCCCGCCTGAAACCGCACCTAACCCTCCGCCCTATTCTCACTTTCACAAACAACCCTCACTTCCGCTCACTTCCGCCAACGTCCCCCACACTCCACACATACCCCCGTTATGGCCCTCCACAAAAATGTCCCCCGCCCCGCTCCCCGTCTTATAGGCGACTACATCCCCATATCCACCCTGGGCGTCGGCTCCACCGGAAAGGTCAAGCTCGCACGCCACGTCACCACCAGACAGCTTGTTGCCCTCAAACTCATTCGCAAAACCCTTCTCCACGCCAAGCCGCAGCTCTTCCAGAAGATCCGTCGCGAAATCGCCATCATGAAGCTAGTCGCCTCAAACTGTTTTCACATTCACCGTCAACATTCCACCCCGCCCATCATCCCCGCCGCCGCCGTCAGCCCCCGCGTCGGCATCATGAACCTCATCGACGTCTACGAAACCGACACCAGTATAGTCCTGGTCCTCGAGTACTGCCAGGGGGGCGAACTCTTCGACTACCTCATTCAAAACGGACATCTCCCCGAGCCTCAGGTCCGCGACTTCTTCCAACAGCTCGTACACGCGCTTGAGTTTTGTCACAACCGCGCCGTCTGTCACCGCGACCTCAAGCCGGAGAACGTCCTCCTCACAGCCGACGGACGCGTCAAGCTCGCCGATTTCGGCATGGCCACTTTGCTCACCCCAGGCGCACTCATGGAGACCTCGTGCGGTTCACCACAGTACTGTGCCCCAGAAGTTCTGCTCAGCGAGGTTTATGAGGGTTGCGCCGCCGATGTGTGGTCCCTTGGTGTCATCTTGTTCGCCATGACCACTGGCGGCTTGCCGTTTGACGATGACAACTTTCAACGTCTCATCTCCAAAATTCAGTCAGGTGCGTTTTACATGCCGCCTGACGTACCAGCCCCGTTAGCCGATCTCATTCATTCCATGCTTGTCGTCGATCCTGCCCAGCGCATCACTCTTGAACATATCAAGCGTTTGGAATGGTTCAGTGCAACACCGTGTCGCACCGATGTGTACCAGGACGACAGTGTCAGTGTGCACGCTATGTTAGCTGCGTTTGAGGATCGCCCGCTCTACCACCCTGACTCACAGATTCTTAGGTATCTGGCTGATTTGGGGTTGGGTGATTTCCCGACACTTCGTCGTAGACTGGCTTCACAGGAGACTTGTCTGGAACGAGATTGCTACAATCAGTTTGCACAACTTGGTCGTGGTGCACTACAGTTTAGGGAGGTGGATGAAATTCCCATGTCCCCGCTTACCACATCCGCACACAATTCGCCCAACTCCCGCACTCCCGCATGCACCACACCGCAAGACCTTGACCATGCTTTCGCAGAAGCGCATGTGAAATCCGCTGCCAAGCCTGTAGCAGATGTCAAAAACAGCGCACTCGAACAGACAGAAGGCAGCTACATTTCTCAGAAACAGAGTGGCTCTGAGAACAAGCTCAGAGAGGAGCAACAATCCATTCCATTGGATGTACGCTGGTTCCCGGGATGGGAGGCGTTGCTGCCTTCCGAAAGCGATCATGACGCTGTACAGACTTCCATTTTACCTCATGACTATTCCCGTCAACACTCTTTTCCAGGCCTCATCCTTCGATGAGTACCCACGCTAACAGTTAAGGGAGGGGGGCACATATGCCGCATGTGGGACGCATTTGTCGTCATTGTACAAGTTGTCTCTTTTTTTGTTGTAGCCTGTTGCTTGGGAAACGCTGAAGGTGTTACGTTGGGTAACTTACCAGTACTTTCAGTGTGCGGTCCGATTGTAGCAAAACGTCATAGATTGACCTTGGAAGCGCGGCTGCGCTTCGCTTATGCTGCTTTCTTGCTTGAACAGAGCCTTGTAGACGGGGACAGTCATTGTTTCTTCCATTTGTAATCCAAACAGTTAACATTAAAAATAAAACTCGAATACCCGTGGGTACATCATTTTCGGTAAGGAAGAACGTTTTCTTTTTGGTTTTTTTCGTGAACGATACTTCAGGTGGGCTTGACGACTTGCGTTTGCTGAGGCTGCGTAATGATGTTAAGAATATCTCGAATGGTACCGTTCTTCACGGCATTGTGGATACGGGCAACTTCTTCAACGGTTTGTGCAGCTTCGATTCTGGCGCGAACAGCGGCGGCTTCCGACGGCGAAAGCGCCATTGCTCTCTTTGGCGATGCTTTGGTGTTCTCTACGAGTTGAGAGGAATCTGGGGAAGTGGTGCTTCGACGGCGTTTCGGATCGCTTTGTTGAGAGGGGGTTGCTGTGCTCTTGCGCTTCTTTGGGTTTGAGATGGCGTTGACGGGGGTTATAGATTTTCGTTCCTTTGCGGATATCTTTGAGAAGTTGAGGACGGTTAGAGTTGGTATTGCTTGCAGAATTTTGCGACGGATGTGCGGTTGATTTGCGACTGGGTTGTGTTGAATGGAGAGCACCTGCAAGTGTTTGAAGCGAGACAACTCGGTGAGATTGAGATCTTCCACGGTGGCGATGCGGTTGGCGGTGAGAATGAGGGTGTGAAGGTTTGGTAAAGAATGGGCTATTCCTTTTGATATGGTTGAGATTCGGTTTGAACCGAGGTAGAGGGTGCGCAAACGCGGAAAGGGAGGGAAGCCGTCTCCCAGATTGGATATGGTGTTCGAGGATAGATCGATGGTGTCGAAGGAATCTCGTGCAACTGCTAGGTTTTCGATGAGCGGGATTGCTAGGTTGCGGAGCACCAGCTCGCGGTCGCCAAGACAGTTGAGAGATTGTTGTGCGGAGTGAACGACGTGGGGGGTGAGACGCATTTTCGGGGTGGAATGAGGGATGAAAGAGTGGTGCTGGGGTTGGATTTATCGGGTGCTATATGTGAGGGTTGGAAGACTGGCGCGAAAGTGACTCTGACCCGGGCCGCATGCTCGAGAATTCGAAGAGGTACGCGAGTGCGGCCACACGGAGAAGAGCTGTGACTGCAGTCACCGTCAAAGATACTCCTCTGGTGTTGATCCGCATGCACTTGCTGCGTAGGACGAGGCGCAGCGACGGCAAAGCAGCGGACGCTTCCGATACTAAGGGATACGTTAGGCTACTGTAAGTGACGATGCAAGGTAGCCACGTTTCACGGCGTACGAGCAGATTGTATCACTGAATCAATTTGCATAGGTGAAATTAGATTATGGTTTGCGTTGTACGGTTTTAGGGTGTACACCAACTGTGATATCTCGGAGATGCGTGCGAGGTACGGTTGGGGACGGCGAAACTGGCACGACCTGCGGCTCGGATTGTATCTGCGGAAGACGAGGGTTCTGTGGCCGCGATCTGGCCGCAAACCGCGTTCCATATCGGGAGGCAGGAATAATACTGTACGCAAACGCGAAATAATTGGAACGGCCACATACGATATTCGGCGGCGACTGTTGGCGAAAATATCAAAAGCGCCGCCGAAAAGCGAAAAGGCGGCGCTGGGAGCCACCTATTTCGGGCATAATATCTCGTCTCGTTTTCAACTCTGTTCTGGCCGCACATGCGCCACCTGCAGCGCGCCACCGAACACGCGCCGCGCACCGCCGCCACCCGAACGTCGCGGCGCCCGCCCATTGGCCGAAAATCGCGTTGGGGCGCTTGCAAACCGCCGTCGCCGCCTGCCTGTGATGAAAATCAACAAAATTCCCGGCGAGCTCGCCCAATGCGGAGCTCGCCGCGAATGCAGATCGCGCGCTTCGCTGCCACTGGTTTGCGCTGTTCGCGGATGATACCTCCGCCGCTGACCAGCCTGATTTCTCTTGATATGGCTCTCGGAATGAGTGAAATGCGCCTCGGCAGGGCGTCGCCTCCGACTCCGGCTGCCGTGCCATTGCCTCACAGGCGCTGCTTCCCGCCTCCCACTCCCCAAATACACCACCCACCTTGCCTGCACACGCCTCTACCCCGTTCTTGTATCATCACCCAACTCGTTTCCCACTCTTCCTTCCCGCACACCAGCGGCTCCGCGCGTACAAGCAATCTCCTCTTCTTCGTCTCCTTCAGTTCTCGCTCACGCGCTCGCATCCATTCCCCATCCTTTTGTACACTATGAACAGACTAGGCTTTATTCCCGCTGCCGCTTCATCCGTGCTTCTCCGACCGCGCACCAATGTAACCGACCGTGGCTTCGTCTCTGGCTACGCCCCATCCATTCCTCTCCGAGGCACGCCCACGCCTCAACGCCCGTCGCATGGCGCAACATCCACAAAAGCCGTCGTCGGCACCGGCCTCTTCACAGCGTCAAAGCCCACCGACCGCAAGGTTGTGGCGCCGGCCGATGCACGAAAGTGCGTCAAGATTGTGTACATCGTGCTTGAAAGCCAGTACCAAAGCTCCATGACCGCCGCCGCCAATAACATCAACCGTGAAAATCCCAACATTAGTATGGAGGTTTCCGGATATCTTCTTGAGGAACTTCGTGATCCTGCTAATTATCAAATGCTCAAGAACGACCTTGAGGAGGCTAACATCTTCATTGGCAGCCTCATTTTCGTGCAAGACCTTGCTGAACTTGTTGTCAACGCCGTAAAACCGGTTCGCGATCGGTTGGACGCTTGTGTCATCTTCCCGTCCATGCCGGATGTCATGAGACTTAACAAGCTTGGATCTTTCCAAATGAACCAACTCGGTCGAACCAATAGCGCAATTTCCAAGTTTATGCGCAAGAAGAAGCAGGAGAATGGAGCTTCGTTCGAGGACAGTATGCTCAAGCTTCTCAGAACACTTCCAAAGGTACTAAAGTACCTTCCGAATGACAAGGCACAAGACGCTCGCTCATTCATGCTTTCATTCCAGTACTGGCTGGGGGGCTCCGTAGATAACATTCAAAACTTCTTGCTCATGATCACTGACAAGTATGTCACAGCCTCACCTGCGCAAACGAAACAAGTTGCGTTACCGGTCGTGTACCCAGATGTCGGTATCTGGCATCCTGTTGCCCCTCGAATGTTTGAGGACCTAGAGGAGTACATGGAATGGTATACCAATGAACACTGCCCTGTGGCCAACCTAAGTAGCGAGTCTCCGACTGTGGGCCTTGTGCTCGCTCGCACTCATATGATTACCGGTGACGACTGCCACTATGTATCTCTCGTATCAGAACTCGAAGCGAACGGAGCAAAGGTCATCCCAGTGTTCTCCAGTGGCTTGGATTACTCGCTTCCCATTGAGAAGTTCTTCTTCCACAAGGGCACAAACAATGCCAACATTGACGTTTTTGTATCCCTCACTGGCTTTGCTCTCGTCGGTGGCCCCGCAAGACAAGACCACCCGAAGGCTATTGCTGCCTTGAAGAAACTGGATCGTCCCTACTTGTGCTCCCTCCCTCTCGTTTTCCAAACTACGGAAGAATGGAAGGAGTCTGACCTCGGACTTCACCCGGTTCAGGTTGCACTTCAGGTTTCGCTTCCGGAACTCGATGGTGCTATTGAACCGGTTATCTTCGCGGGACGTGATGGACTCACTGGCCGCTCCATTCCCCTTCAGGATCGAATCACCACTATCGCCCAGCGGGCTTTGAAGTGGGGTGAACTTCGAAGGAAGCAAGTTGCTGAGAAGAAGATCGCTATCACCATCTTCGCCTTCCCGCCGGACAAGGGTAACATTGGAACAGCGGCTTACCTTAACGTGTTTGGTTCCACTTTCAAGGTCATGCAAGGTCTTCGTGAGCAAGGGTACGGCGTCGAGAATCTTCCTGAGTCGCCTGAAGCTCTGATGGAAGAGATTTTGCACGACAAGGAAGCTAGAGTCAGCTCACCAGAGCTGAATGTTGCCTATCGTATGCCTGTTGACGAATACACTGAGATCTGCGAGTACCAAGAAGCCTTGCACGAGAACTGGGGTCCCCCTCCAGGCCAACTGAACACTGATGGCAAAGACTTGCTGGTGTACGGAAAGTCGTTTGGAAATGTCTTTATTGGTGTGCAACCAACTTTCGGCTACGAAGGTGATCCCATGCGTCTGTTGTTTGCCAAGAGTGCTTCTCCTCACCACGGTTTTGCAGCTTTCTATGCATACCTCGAGAAGGTATGGAAGGCGGATGCTGTACTTCACTTCGGTACCCATGGCTCCTTGGAATTCATGCCGGGTAAGCAAGTTGGAATGTCTGATTTGTGCTACCCTGACAAGCTCATCAGCTCTACTCCCAACATCTACTACTACGCTGCGAATAACCCATCCGAAGCCACCATCGCGAAGCGTCGATCCTACGCTGGTACTATCTCCTACCTGACTCCTCCAGCTGAAAACGCGGGACTGTATAAAGGCTTGAAGGAACTTTCAGAGCTTGTTGCTTCGTACCAGGGACAGAAGGACACTGGACGTGCTGGAGGCATCGTCAACTCGATTGTTGAGCTTGCCAGACAAGTGAACCTGGACAAGGACGTCGCCTTCCCTGAAGAAGATGCGAAGACTTTGTCTGAGTCCCAGCGCGACTTGCTTGTAGGAAAAGTTTACAAGAAGCTCATTGAAGTTGAGTCACGACTTCTACCCTCGGGCCTCCACACTATTGGCGAGCCACCAACCGCTCAGGAAGCTATAGCTACCCTCGTGAGCATCTCCAGCCTTGACCGCCTCAACGACAAGGGCGAAACCGAGACGAAGTCTCTTCCACGAGTCATTGCGGAGTCCATCAACCGTGATATCGACGAGATCTACAAGAACTCCGATAGGGGTGTCCTCGAAGATGTTGACATGCTGCAGAAGATCACGGAGGCCAGCCGTGCTGCAGTTCGCGCTCTTGTCGAGAACTCTGTCAACGCCGATGGCCGTATTGAGACTGTGTCGGCAATTAATCTCGGTGCGTTTATCGGCAAAATGATGGGTATCAAGTCCCCGATGGGCGAAGCTCTGAAGGAGAAGGGCTTCCCAGACGTCGACGACAAGGAACTCGTACCAATGGTTGACTATTTGGAGTTCTGCCTTGAGCAGGTAATCAAGGATAATGAAATGACTGCCTTGATTAACGCCCTGAATGGTCGGTTCATTCCCCCTGGACCAGGTGGAGATCCCGTTCGAAACCCTGATGTCTTGCCAACAGGAAAGAACATCCACGCCTTGGACCCGCAGAGCTTGCCTACTATTGCCGCACTGGACTCTGGTAAGGTGGTCGTCGACCGACTACTTGAGCAGCAGATGGACACTGACGGTTCTCTTCCTGAGACAATTAGTGTCATGATGTGGGGCTCTGACTGCTTGAAGACATCCGGTGAAAGTATTGCCGAGATCTACTGGCTCATCGGCGCCCGCCCGCTCCCCGACGCCCTTGGTCGGATCAACAAGATCGAACTCATTCCGCTCGAGGAGCTTGGCCGTCCGAGAGTCGATGTTGTCGTTAACTGTTCCGGAGTGTTCAGAGATCTGTTCATCAACCAAATGGCGCTCATGGACAAGGCTGTTAAGTTGGCTGCTGAAGCGGACGAAGATCCAGAGATGAACTTCGTGCGCAAACACGCCCTAGAACAAGCAGCCGAGTTGGAGATTCCTATTCGTGAAGCTGCAACTCGTGTGTTCTCGAATGCTTCAGGAAGCTATTCTGCGAATGTTTCTCTTGCGATCGAGAATGGTGGGTGGGACGATGAGAAACAGCTTCAAGATATGTACCTCTCACGCAAGGGCTTTGCTTTCAACGCAGATAGACCAGGAGAAATGAAGGTTAGCCAAGCAATATTCGAGAAATCCCTATCTACAGTGGACGTCACTTTCCAGAATCTTGACAGTGGTGAGATTTCGCTAACCGATGTCTCCCATTATCTGGACTCCGATCCGACCAAGGTTGTTGAGAGACTTCGCAAGGATGGAAAGAAACCCAAAGCTTTCATTGCAGACACGACCACCGCCAACGCTCAAGTGCGATCTCTATCTGCCACCATTCGTTTGGACACCCGAACGAAATTGGTCAATCCTAAGTGGATTGAGGGCAACTTGAAGTCCGGATACGAAGGGGCAAGAGAGATTGCCAAGCGTTTGCGAAATACTTATGGGTTTGCGGCCACATCTGGTGAAGTGGACAATTTTGTGTTCCAGGATGCGAACGACACATTCATTAAGGACGAAGAAATGCAGAAGCGGCTGATGGACATGAATCCGAACAGCTTCAGAGATATGGTTACGACCTTCCTAGAAGCAGCGGGACGCGGCTACTGGGAGGCTTCAGATGAAGATCTTGACAAGCTTCGTGAACTCTATAGCGAAGTGGAAGATCGTATTGAAGGTGTGGAATAGATATTTGCCAGGTTCACGGACCATATTTAGTTTTATCTATACAGATCACTTGTAAAGTTTACAATGTAAACATATCTTCCTACTAGTAATGAACATATTTGTGCCCCCCTGGCCCGTGGCCCAGTGCAGTTCACGTATATCATCGCAATCTCCGAACATTCAGTCCTCTTAAGTGTACTCAACGGAAGACTTCAAGCTCTCCGATACAGTTTCATCCCCTAGGTGTTATTGTTGTCTTCACCTGAGGATCCGGTGGTGAGTGAAGCTTGCGTGGCCCCTTCCGACGATGTTCAAGAACATGAACAGGAAATGTCAGCTTCGCCCTAACATCCTGCTGGCGTGTTGCCATTACTACGAAGATATCTTTACGGGATAAAGCTTAAGTTAGTTATTATGCGACGTCTTTCAGATAATCCTGTGAGGTTTGTAAGAAAAGGACAGCGGGTGTTGCAATCGTGTCATTTTGGTTTAAACGTCTGTAGGTGAAAGCCTGTCTTGGAAGCGTGGACTACCCCTGCGTGCAGTCTACGAAAAGGTTCTTGGGTGAAGTGCACAGGGGCGTGTTGCAATCGATGGGATTGCAATTCGATGGCAATCTCATCGATTGCAATCTAGGATTGCAAACCTTAAGAAGGATTGCAATCTGATGGAGATTCTATGAGCAATTTCCCCATCAAATTGCAGGATTGGGTCCAATAAAAGTAGCCGTTAAACACAACATCCGACCGTTCTCCACAATACGACTGTCATTACATCCACTTTCTTGGTAACTTCTACTTCTTGCATTGTGCTACACTCTCCTTACTTGGTTATGGCTGTTAAAACTTCTCTGTTCAACATTGTCTTGCACTCCCAATACCAAAATATGGTATTATGCAAACAACATACTTACTGATACTCGCTCACGAACTACGCCGGAATTCTTTGAAGCTATAAAATTTCCACGCGTAAATTCGAGGTTCTGGGATGTTGATTTGGTAAAAGAAGCAATTGAGCTTGTGAAACCGTAACACGTTTGACGAGTTGCAATGTAAACTGAGGAATAGGACGGTAGGAATCAGATACTTCGAGCGATGGGTGTTGGGATTGCAGAAGTTTTATATGATGGGTTTGGGATTGCGCTGAAGGTTGTAGATTGCAATCGAGATTGCAATCCGATTGGATATGCAATTGTGCTCAGCAATCGATTGCGGGATTGCAGTAGAGCAAAGTAATCCCATCTCTATCAGATTGTTCCCACCCCTGGAAGTGCAAGCCTGGAAAAATTGTCTTTGGGCTGTTTGTGAAACAATGATGGTGCACTTTACTGTGTTCTTTCGATGCCTCCTTTTCTTCTCGACCAAGAGGAGGCCTCTGGGGGCTATTTGAACGGGTGAAGCTTGCTGTCGGCACAGCGTCATCGCAGCTTCCAGCCCATTTTGCGTGTCAGCCAAACTACCGTTTGGCGGGAGCTCCACGCAATTCAAAACCTAAGTAAAAGTAACTATTATAGTAAGTACTGTAGCCAAAAAGCTAGCACTAGAATCCAGCTTGGAGAGGCAAGTATTTCAAATCCCAGGTGATGGGCCCACTTATGATACATACATTCTCAGCCCTCCACTCACTGAAAGGTAATACTGCTGCTGGTCAACATCCGGAAGTTGCAGTTTGCATGAGAGAACGCCTCTTTGCGTGGTTAGATTCTAGCATATACTAGAATTGGTGGCGTGCGGTCACCAACAACGTCATCATGAAGACCGAGGGAGAGACTGATTCGCTGAGCTTGGTGGTAAATTCCAGTCCGTGCAGCCGAAAGAGAACCTATGAATTGGAAACCGCTGTTGTCCACTGATCGATAGATGGGGGTTATAGGGATAGGGATACCAGCGGCGAAGGTTATTCTCTAACCCCCGCCTTCGAACCCTTGATCCTTACATCATACTTCGCCCCTTAAAAGACCGTATAACCTAATTAGAGTGCAAATGAGATTTAAAAAAAATCGACCAGATCTGGAATATAGCAATCTCTATAGACACCAGTTCTTGGATTTAATACATTCAACCAGATAAAGGGCTGGTAAATGTTCCTTCGCCCCAAAGGAGGTTATTTGATGGCTTCACGGGACTTCACGAGAATGATCACTGCCCATACAAAGCTACGCCATCACTCCATCACTCATTACTCTATTATGGAATCCGTGATGGGGTAGTTTTGTATCGCCCCATCCTGCTTGCCTTGATAAGGGTTTCCATGGCCATCTCTATTCGGTGGGTCAAAAACTCTCCAAATTAAAAAAAGAGATAATGGGTTACACTTCGCCGATGCATTTTACATGCTGTGCAAATGCAGGGTGTGCGCTGTGTGAAGTACGCGGGATTTTGAGGGTTCCCTGCAGATGCAATGTTCCGCTGTGTTGCCGCCTTCTCTCGCTCAGTCCATCGCACCGCTTCTGGACCCCTGTTTAACACAACGATCATCTCGAATTAATCAGTCTCTTGAGCTTCCTGTTTGTCTATTTTGCTCTCTATCGTGCCTTCAACAGCCGTATCCCGCCCACCTTCCACGTCAGGTGACCCCGCTCACGTCGTCCTAGCATCTCTTTCTTCCTTTTCGCTCTCTACAAGCGCCTGTGCTGTCTTCGCGGCGTAGGATATTCACAACCGGTCTTGTGTGGTCGAAAACATGATGCACTCAACTACAATTCCGCGCTCACACGTGATTCATTTAGGAAACGACTCCTCGCGATGTGGTTACTGCACAAGTAGCGACGGCAGTTATAACTATGCCATGTGGGCTTTACGCTTGGATGTGGCAGACTACCAGGAGCTTCTGGACGCTGGATGGCGTCGAAGCGGAAACTACCTATATCGCCCGGATCTGAAGAACACCTGCTGTCCACCGTACGTTATCCGACTCCAAGTTAACCAGTTCAAGCCTTCTAGCACTCACAAACGCATTCTAAAACGGCTGCGTCAGGCTTCTTCCACTACGGGCGCAAGGAGTGACCACACACAGAAGGAACAGCGCTCAAAACGAAAGAAAGTCGTGCCACCGGATCAAAAGCAAAACCAAGTTCGCGATGTGCTTCTTGAAGCAATCCAGATGCTTGCAAGAACTGATTCTCTGCAACCTCCACTGAGAGCTGAACATGTACAAGAAGCTATCCCGAAAATTAAGATTTTCCCACCGCGACCACAATCGAGCAAGCTCAAGTCCCGGCACCGCCTGTCGCAGAATTCTTCCAAGTCAAATGATACCATAATACTTTCAGAAAAACGGAGCGTCGCGAAGGAGACTCCGCCCGCTTTGGTGAGCAATGCTGCTTTTGCGATAGCGGGAATAGAAAGAAGGAGAAACATAGCGCGAAATTCAAGCTCCGGCGATTCGAGCACCAACATCGCAATGGAGGAAGATAGCAATCCTTTGGGTAGGCAAATGAGAATTGCAGAAGCCCTGCAGGAGGTTCTTCGCCGAAACCGGCGCATCTGTGCTGAGGCGAAAGTCTGTGTAACGTATCCTGGCTTCTTAAACTTTTGGTGGCTTTCGCCCGACAAGGCTCCTGGCGAAAATGAACGAATAATAGACGGGAAAGGGAACGACCAGCAAAACCCATCTGAGGAATTTTCTTCCCTTGTAAGAAGCTCAGAACCACGAAAACACTATCCACAAAACCGGAAACGGCCTCGGCCTTCAAGACTTCGGACCTTAGAGATCAACGACGTGAGTGAGGTAGATGTAATGAGCGATTTGTACAAAACAGATATGCTTCAAGGACAAGATCATCGGCAAGCGATTTCCCAAGCACATGTTGAGGGCTCTTTGCATGGCCCATTGCAGCACAGAAGGAAGCGATGGGGGGAAATCTCTGATGGAGATTTATTCTCCATGCAGATAGTACCAGCTGCGTATAGCGAAGAATCGTTTCAGTTGTTCAAGAGATATCAAATGAAGATACACGGTGAAAGACCCTCACAGTGCACGAAAGATGTGTATAGCAGATTTCTCGTTGACAGCCCGCTTGTGAGATACCATTCCCCAACAAACCCGGAAGAGCAATATGGTTCATACCACGTGCTATACCGTATTGCAGAACGCTTATTTGCTGTTGGTGTCGTGGATATCTTACCGCGATGTCTTAGCTCAGTTTATCTGTTCTACGATCCGGACTTTGCAAAATTATCGCCTGGAACCCTCTCTGCTCTCAAGGAAATCGAATGGATTAAGAGCATGTCTTATGTATATTCATCAATGGGCTTTTACTACATGGGTTACTACATCCACTCATGCCCAAAGATGAGATATAAGGCAACCTTTTATCCCTCTGAATTGCTTTGTGAACTGACGAAGAATTGGGTGCCTGTTCCAGATGCCCAGCAAGTTCTTGATCGCGAAGGAGGAGAACGTGCATTGAGGCTCTGCCCGTTAGATAGAGGACCAGCGCCAACAGCTGCGAATTTTCAGTTTGAAGATGAGGAACTGGAACGAATGACAGATGAGGCCATTCTGCACATGGGAAGTGCAGATGACGAAGTAATGCGATTGATGCCATTTCGAGATATCAAGAAGATGTTACACCACCGTTGCCCAGAGCAAGTGGAAGCAATTCGCAAAAGCATCGAAGCATTCTTGCACCACGTTGGGAAAGTTAGTGCCAAGTACTACATTCACATGTTGTAGCGCTGACTGATGGGGTTTACTGGTTACTATCACATCACGGACAAGTGTCACAAGGGTTCGCGATGATGTAGCGGGGGTGGGTTTTCAGGTCTCGAACAGCATTAGACTAGTGCAGTTGATCCGTTTAGGACGTTTGATAAGTGTGTGGCACAGAGAAGCTGTGTACAAGGGAAGCGTCGAATTTGAACGTCAGCTTCTCTTCGCAACACATCATTTGACATATGTTAGTAATCGCTCTACGGATGAAGACAAATTTTATTACTGCTCCTTCTTGCGGATGAATATAGCTGCATACAAGATTATCAAGAACGGAAGAATGAAGTAGTAGCCGCCGGCGATGACTCCAAGCATCCACTTGGGAAGGAACAGCAACCTATCCATCATAGACAGTTGTACCTTCCTAGATTCGAGCATTTCTCCGAGTTGGACTGGGCTTTCCATCGGCCCATCCGCCGGTTTGGTTCCAGTGATGGTGAGTCCCATGATGAGGCCGTGTTGGCGAACGCCCTTGTAGGCGTTGGGACCGATATAAGAGATTTTCAAGTCCTTGAAGCCGGCGGCGGTAAACCACTTGCGATACTCCGTCTCCATTGGGAAAAGCATCCAAAGATCGCACCAAAACCTGGAAAACCAGTTAGTGGCTCGCACAGGCCCGATGAGAGTTGCGACGCCGCCGGGCTTGAGCACGCGATAAGCCTCTGCAATTCCGCGTTGAGGCTCTGGCCAGTACTCTATAGAGCCTGCAGAAGTGTATCTGTCAAATTGAGCGCTGTTGAAAGGGAGGTTTTCCGCATCTCCTTCCACAAAGGTGACGCCTTGCAGAGTTTTCTTTGCCTTTGCTTTTGCCATTTGATGCGGGCTTTGATCCAGGAGTGTGATGTGTTTGGTGTCGATGTAGTTGGCAACACCTTCTGTACAGAAACCGGTTCCGCCGCCAACGTCAATGGTCTTCAAGTCGCGACGCGGGCATTCGAGCTGCGCCTGAGCGAGGGATCGATCGCGCATTTCCTTGGTCCAGTGGAAGGGGTTTACGATGGTATCGTACACTATTGACAGAAAGCGGTAGAACCAAAAGGCTTCTCGTTTGTGCTGGATGAGACCGCGACGGCGTCGTTCGGGACCTTCGCCTCCTTGTGAGGCGGCGGTCATTGATAGATTGCACCTTGTTGATCGGGGAGGGAGCAGCGGGGCATTTCGAGGGGCGAAACGAGGAGTGAAGGATGAGGTTGTTGAAGCATTGAGCTTTGCCGTGGCTAGCGGGGCGACGAAGGCGTGGCACGGCATTGCTGATGGGGCGGAATGTGCTGCGGGGGTGAAGCTACAACTGCGTGGAGTGGGTTTGCGAGGGGAAGGGAGTTTAATTAAGCGAGTTGTGTTGTGTGGAGGTGGGCTAATGTGATAGTGTGCGGGCGGGGCGAAAGAGCTGTTGAGTGAGTAATATGGCGTGGACGTTGGGGGGGGGGGGGAGCTGCCGTGGGTGAGTGCGGGATAGAGCTGAGGCGCTAGCTAGTACAGGAGATACGTGCGGTTGGGGAAAGAAGATGGAGGGGGTGGCGAGGCCATCCAATGGCTCAGGTGGCGTCGTTTGGAGAGCGCAACGGCACGTGGTAAGCGCGATGTCATGATTCGGGTCCAATGAAGCGGCTCCAAGTGGGCAAGCACTTTTTGTCGGCGAGATAAAGTGTGGAGAAGTGTGGAAGTGGACAGGTGGCGGAGAAGCTATCTGGTACCGAGAGCAGCTACGTGTACAGCGGGTACTATCTGGTAGGCGTTTACACGTTGTGGGAGGGTGTGAGGAAGTGCGGACGGGACTTGTGCCGCTTCTCGAAGTGAGTGGTGTGAAGGCGTAGAAAAGGGTTTGGGGGTTAGCGGTGTTTTCGTTGAGGCAATTGAATAAAGGTGACGCAAGCGTTAGTGGGGTTGCAGCTTTTGCGCGAGCAAGGGGCGGCAGCGCTTCGGGAACATGTGAAAAAGGCTGATGCAAGGCGTAGCCTTGCATGCAGCGATGGAAGGTACAACAAAGCGATGCGGCGAAGAAGACGAACAAATGCTTTCCGCAACACGCAACAAATGGAAAGGGAGGGTGCCGCGCGCAGCGCCGTTCCGGGAAAAGAGCGCAGAAAGAGAAACAGCGCAAGGGCGGTGTACGCGCGGCGGAGTGGAGGCATGGCGCGGGACAGACTGTCCCCGCGGCAGCGGCTGTCGGCTGCACGCGCGCGCCAGAAACGGCTCTCGCCAAGTTGACACTCGTTCCAGCGAGCGCCCGTGCGCGCTGATTGGGCGCCGTTCGGCGCGAGGCGCTGCCGCCATTTGCGCAAACACGCAGCAGATATGTGCTGTACTGTGCGTGACGTGGCGCCAGTTGACAGTTGCCCAAATTGTGCTCGTCGTTGTTCACATGTGCCGTATAAGCGCCGCGCGCCATTTCGCAGCCGCCATCATCTGCGCCGCCTCCGCACTTTGCTTCTCCGCCAATACTCGCACCGCCTTAGCAATGCTGTCGTCCAGATTAGTTTCGCCCGCCCGCACGGGCTTCCGTGCCGTTCTGTCGCACGCCGCTGCTTCGGAGGGCTCACGCTTGCCGCCGCCGCCGCCGCCGCCTACCGCCATGCACGCCGCCGCCGCCGCCGCCGCCGCCACGCAGGGCAAGCACATGCTGCAGGCGCTCTCTGACGGCGCCCTCATGAACGACGCCTTTGTGGAACAAATCGTCGCGCAGAGACTGTGCAAACCGGACTGCTACGCCAGCGGGTGGATTCTGGACGGCTTTCCAAGAAGTGTCAACCAGGCCAGGCGTCTGATGGACGGCCCGTGGCGCCCGGCAGTGGCCGTCGAACTCGCCGTCGACAAGCACTGTTTGGAGAAACGCTTGCTGCTACGCGGCGAGAGATTCGGGCGCGCTGATGATTGCGCCAGCGTCATTGAGCGCCGCTTGCACGAGTTCGAACGCTATGCGCATGACGTGAAGAACGTGCTGGCGGAGCGCGAGCTGCCGATTGTGAGCGTGCGCGCCACTGAGCGCGATGCAGAGCACACTGTTTTCGATGCTGTGCGAGAGGCTGTGGGAGATGCTAGACGCGTGCTCATCATGGGCGCCCCGGGCTGCGGCAAGGGAACGCAAGCCGTGTTACTAAGCGCTCAAAACGGCTGCGTCCACGTCAGTAGCGGTGACTTGCTACGCAATCTACAGAGCGCATCGCGTGCGCCGTAACTCTGCGCTTCCGACTTGTACCACTACTACTACTACTACTGCTACTACTACTATCTAGCTAGAGGTGATCGTCACCACGCCACTAACTTGTAGACTTGACTAAAGCGCACAAACTTGAGCCTTTTCGCAGCGCCGTACGTAATCCGGGCCACAGTTGTGACAGCGCGCCTTTCCGGCTGCGGAGGACTGGACCGGGGGGCAGCGCGTGACGAATGGCGAGGCGCCAGCTGTCCGGAACGGACCGCGGAACGTTGCCCTCCAGCGCGCCGCCGTTTCGGTGTGCGTGCACCACCACGCTGTCGCGTGCGCGTGCTGTGCCGTGTGTGTGATCCGCTTGTCGCGCGCGCCAAGTGTGCGCAGCCCCCCACCTCACTTCCACCTTCTCTCCCAACGCATCCCGCTCCCCTCCACCCACCGCAACTCCCCATGCAGCACTACTTCCCACACTGAGACCACCTTCCCTCCCCCTCCCCCCTCCTTCTACCACAAACACCCACCCACCCCCTCCGTCCCCGCTTTTAGCACCTCCCCAAACGCCCAAACCCCTATAACGCAATCGTCTTCCCTTCCATCCCTCCCGCACTCTTCTACAACCATTCCGTCTTCACTTCTCTTAGCCGTCCGTCGCGCCGCCTCATGGCGGACCGCCGCCGCCTATCAGCGGCAGCGGTAGCCACTTATTCACGAGTCTGCAACATTCTAGCCGTATCTACCGTCGAACATCATCTATCATTGTCAACCTTTCAAGCCATTCCCCACACTTTTGCCTTAACGCGCTCCACCATATCAGACGCCCATGCCGCCGCTTTATCCTGCGCTCTTCTCGTTGCATACGGCCTACCATGGTCTTCCGTCCACTCCTTTCTGCGCCATTTTATCTCCGTCTCAGCCCCACGAGCATTGCCCTCCTTCAATGCTACCGCTTCTGAACCCCCCTTTCAACCCGTACCTCACCGCCCCGTCTCTGCACACACTGCTTCTCTTGCTTCATGGGATTTCTCGTACAACCCAAAGCTCACTCCCGCCGGTGCCGCAGTCATTATTGCAGCCTCCTTGCGTCTCGCTTCCAATATCAGAATACAGCTCAATTTCCTTTCATGCACCAACCTTTCCGCTATTGCTCTCCGTCAATGGTTACCCTTCTTCCAACAACATCCCGCGCGAGCGTCAAAGCTGGTTGGACTTCGTTTGGATGCATGCCCACTTTCTCGTGTCGATGTGCACGCTCTTTCGCTTCTCAAACACCTTCAGTGGATTTCACTTCGCGCCTCCCAGTTTTCTAACCTTTGGAGAACCGCTGAACTTGTCGATGCTTTGCCCTCTCTCGTCGCCGCCCTGTTCGAAGGTAGCATTTACGACCGTCAACCTTTTGAGTCCATGAAGACGCTTTGTCAACAATTGTCCTCCGCTTCTACCGAAGCACACCATGCTGCCCATGGCAACAGCGCTGTGAGCACTCATCTTCACTCGCCGCATTTCTCCAACCACCATGTTTTGTGCGATTATTCCTCCTTTGCTCATTCTGCTTCAAAGCTAACACGTACCGAAATCCCAACCTTTGCCTTGCCGCCCCACGTTTTGCACCTGGGCTTGGACTCCCCGTGGGACGTGTCCATAGACCGCTTCCCGCCGCATGCTTCCTTGCACCAGCATCATCCTTGGAACGCCTCCCGCGCCTTCCATCATGCCTCTATTGCCATGCCTTTTGACCCCACCCCAGTCACAAGAGTCCCTCACTACCGTTCCTTTTTGCTTGCTGCAACTAAGAAGCCCTTGCGAATGCTTGATGGTGTCGTCGTCAACACACAGCATCTTGAGAATGCCCATCGCATTCTTCAAATCCATTTTGACTATCCCGTCGTCAAGTCGCTCTGTTCGAGACGAGTTAGCACGGCTTCTTTGTTGCGCGAACGCGAGTTGGGAACTTCTTCTGAAGCTCCCTTCTCGTCTTGTCCGCTGCCGAATCATTCGCAGCCTAGGCTGCGCAAACGACGCAGAACTTCTTCGCCGATTCACCATGTAACTGACTTGATGGCCGCTGTGGCTGCTGCTGGCATACCTGCTGCTGCTGGTCCACCGCGCCTCAGTCCCTCTGCCAGCTTAACCGTTGCTTTGGCTGCAACGTCTTCGGCACCGTCTGAACACGATCCTAGATTCGCAGAAGAACTGCACCGAGTACGAGCTGCCGCTTTGTCGGCGAAGCAGCAGTATGACACTGACCATTTGCCTGACTGGATGTTCGAAGACGTTTTACAAGGTTCAGCGACTAGCGGTAGTGTTGTGGAGCTAATGCCGGAGGACTATGGTTTTGAGGACAAGTTTTCGCGCTTGCTTCTCATGCGACCCGGCGCACCACGTATTGAATACTTTTCTCATTTTAATGACTGCCCGCGCCAGTTTGAGTACAATCCTCGCATTCCTTGTGAATTGGTGTACGGCACCGAGAAGGGCTATCTTGTGGTACTGGACACAGAAACAGGCGTTGTCAAGGGCTCTTGTGATGTAAACGGGGGTCCGGGAAACCGCTTGGCTGGTACCATTATTCAACGAACAAACTGCTTACAAGATGTTGTTGATGGGGACAGAATGCGTGATCCCGAACCAGCAAACCAAGTGTACGGGCTGTCTTGGCTGAACATGCAGAGCAACATGTTCATTGCTGGGACTAACGCTGGTAGCATTCAAGTGTTCAACGTGAACTGGATGAGCAACGAGACCCGAGGTGGTCATGTGTACTCATTTGAACCTTTTCCCGATTTGACATCTATCCACACCAACTCAGATGACTCTAGATTCGCCGTGAGCGGCGTTTCGAGGGATGTTGCTCTGTATGACCTTGCTACTGGCTGCAGAACGGAGACTATCAAGGATTGTCATATGAGCGGAATCAATGTTACTCGATTTGCTCATCACAACCCTCATGTGCTCATTACGTCAAGCTTTGATCATTTCGTCAAGAAGTGGGATTTGCGGGAGTCAAGACCTGGCGGTGGACGACGTCCCGTTTTCTCCATACGCAGTCGCTCGGAAAACGTGATGGCATGCTTTTCGCCTGATGATGACTGTCTTTTGGTATCTGCCGTCGATAATGAAGTTCGACAATTTTCGGCGTGCGATGGAAGACTGCAGACGGTGTTTAATATTCTAAAGACACGACATGATCAAAACTTTACGCGATCCTATTACATGAATAATCGTGATTACATTGTAACGGCAGGAAGCGCCGAGAGCAAAGTTCGTGTCTTCAACGCGCGTACAGGCGCGTTTTTCGCAGAAGTGGACATGGACAATCGGGAGTCCGACCTATACAACCCAGTGTATGTGCAGACGCTCCGCGCAAATCCGTGTAGAAAGTTCACGTTTTCCGCTCTGCTTGTACTTTCAGATTCGAATAACATGGTGGCCAATGTAGATTTAAACACAAGATGATGTTCAGGCATCTGCAGCTTGCGCTTTGACTGTTCAAAGCCCTTTGTAACTCCGACTGATCGGCAGTCATCCATCCCGTAATGCGCCGACTTCTGCCCAGCAGCATGTTCATCAAGTGCACATAGATTTCTTTTTTCAAAACTTGACCCTGTGTAAAGAAAAGAGCTTGCTCGCGGCCTGACCCTGAAGCAGTTCATACTCAGGGGACGCGATATAGCTTTGTGATTACAAGCCAGTTGTCAAGGAGACAAGACACTTCTGACTGCACTACATACAAGTGCTCTTGTAGCATTCAAACCTGGGTCGTTTGCACCGGTTCGTGCGTCTACGTTTCTGACTTTTGGTGTGACTACTATCGCCAATAAACCTTGTTAGTATTCGAACCTTCATCAGCCTCATCATGCGATGTAAATGGTACGGGTCTCCAATTCTAAACTGTTTTCCCGCGCCATTAGATCGAATCCGGGGGTATCGAATCGTATGGAGCGAGCTGCAGGTGAGTAATTGTCGCAAGCACGAGAGAGCACCAAACTGCCACAGTCGGTAATGTCATTGACAAATGTTGCATTTCTAACGACTCGCGACTCTTTTGTTGGCCACAGCTTCAGCTTTGGCTTGTGCTCGTTCGTCCTTCCCGAGTCGCGCAGCAGGACCCGAAGTATCGTTGTTCACGACAAATGAAAGCCAGGATATATCTTACCGCTGGTACATACCTCGAGGTCCTTTCGGAAGTGAAATGTCGACGGGGGATACCGAGAATACCTTTCGTACTTCAGAATTTCTTCAAAACGCTTGTTGTCATTTGATGGCACGTGTGCATTGTGTTTTGAACGTCAACACAATTATTATTAGTATTTAAAAACTTGGCGAATTCCTTAAAAGGACTCGGAGCACGCACCTGAGCATTGCAAGAGACACATCGCTGTCTTTCACAACGCTGTCGATCGGTTTCTGCAGCTCGTTCCGCCATAGTTATTGGGTTTCTGGAGCCTCATCTTTGCAGATAGACTCGTCGAAACGGCATTGCACTGATGATGAGACAGCCTCTTATCAGATTTCGTTACGCCATTGAGAAGGCTCGGGCAGCCGGTGCTTCTCATCCAGCGTGTAAGTCAAATTTATCTCTACTACAAGCCACACAAGGACTCAAAATCAGAATCCGGTTTAAGCTGACCGATCTATCTCCCTATCAACAGTGACAACACCTGCCAATGCATCGGTTGCAGCACCTGCTGCATCTGCAAACGAAAAACTGATCTCGGCACCGATAACAGAACGAGTTATCCCTGCACCATCTGGTGTGGTAAGAACCTCCGAGAGAATTGATAAAGCCCCCAGTCGAGCAAACATCTCAGAAGAGGAAATGGACGCCATTATGGTACGTGATACATCTTGTCTCAGCTCGAAGCTGCACTTTTATCTCTGAATCTATTCTAACATTTGATTGGCAAACCAGCTTGGCGGTGCTCTATAGTCGCACCGAAGTGTCCGCCATGGATTTCCAATGTCCGATACACTCTGGACGCTCTAACAAACGCTCTGAATATGACTATGGTGGACCAGAATTATCCGAAAGGTACACTGCAAAAAGAATCAGCAGTGGCAAGAAACTTATCCATCAACGGCAGATGAATGCTACTAAACGTAACCTAATCCTTAAATAACTTGTCTCATCATCACAATTATAGCTGAAAAGAACAACTTCTTCGATCAGCCCATCCCGCTTGTCGCTTCGGGAGTACGCACACCATACCGTTGATGGCGAATCAAGATGTGCGCTCCATGACACTCACCAAAACGGATCTGCGACCTACGCCTCAACAGAAACCTATACGCCATTTCTTCTCTCGTAGAGAATTAGGCGAGCGCAACAACAGAAAGTTTCTCAAAAGTTACCATTGCCATCAGTCCACTTCGTTACAACGAATGTATTCTCCTCGGAACAAACGCCCAAACTTCTAGACAGACTATCTTAAACTCATCAGTATTCTTATCATCAAAGCTAGATACGTCGGTCAGAGGGGGATTTTCGAATGTAGCACATGCAGAAGTTGTGCCCATGAATAGGTCTTCGTCAATCCACAACGCAAAATGACTCCCAGCACCGCCGCCAATCGCCAAAAATGATCCGGAAGTGAACTGAAAGTATGAGTTCTGCCGGCTCCATCTGAAGATCTGCAAGTGAGTCTGATCTTCAGCGCCAAAGACAAAGCTCTCCCCAGATCCATAGTATCTCGTAGCCGTGGCTTTCCATGCTTGAGAAGCGTAACAACCAAACACTCTGCCCTTCATGTCACGGATGGCAATCACGGTTGGTGCTCGTTTCTGGCAGCGGTGATATAGAGTATGCAAAGATATGCCATGTGAGTTAGTCGAATAGAGCAGCTCTAATGATGATTCATGGAATCTTGCTGGGGCACCCGAAAAGATGAGCTGAGTGAAGTGTTCCGGAGTTAGTACATTAGACGAGTTAGATAAACGCTGGGAGATTTTTGCTACTGCTTCTTTGTGCTTTGCAGAGCGCGCAATCTCTTGCGCTCTGGTCGGAGGCCGAATGTCCACACTACTCGGTTCGGGAGAAGAGCTTGGAAGGGGAGAGCTATGCCTGCGTGTAGATGGAGGTGCATCATAGTCAGACACCATGTCCACAACCTTTGTAAGAGCGGACTTTGGGGCAAGGATTCGAGCAATGTAATCATCGTCCTTCGCACTTGTCGTTAACGACCCGAACAATGGAATGACAAGCTCGAGCTCCTTGTCCGATGGTTTCTGAATAGGCTCAGACTTGCCAATTCGCATATCACGGTTTGGCGAACTCAGGTTCGAGACTGTAGGAGTGAAGCATGTAACACCCTCAAAAATTCTCTCTGTGACGACACCGAGCGAGACTTCCGATGAAGATTTTGGTGGACGATCCCGTAAGATGAGAGCTAGATTGGGCATGGTAATATCCCGCCAAATTCTAGCGTGGTCCTGTCGAAAGGTGGTTTGCGCCTCTGCATCCTGCTTTAAAGTCGTGAGGAGAGTCATGGCAGCAGAGGGAGTCTTGGAGAGGTGAGAGTCGACGGATTGTACACGGCGAGGTTGGGACCTTACGATATCAGATCTGAACGTGCGTTGGGGAGATTTCTCGTTGGAAGCTGTCGCAGACGGGGATGACGGAACCTCTAAGGGACTGGGGACATTGGCGTTAGATGTAGATGGTGATTGCGAAGCATGCAGTTCCTTCAGCTGTTGTTTAAGGCTTGATCGTTTTTCGATAGCGGTTTTGAGCCATTCCTGGGTGACTTCAAGTTGTCCCTTTAAAGCCTTCACCAAACCTTGGTCCGGTAAGAAGTCCGCGCGCAACGTTGACCGCATGGCTGATCGGGGTGCGGAAGAACGTATGGCAGATTCATCTCTCAACAAATCATCCAACTGCTCTTTAGCAGCTTCGAGTGCAACGGCTATTGTCGCGGCTTCCGCCCGCATTAAGGCGATGTCTGCGCGACGGCGTGCTAACGAAGCTGCTAGGGAAGAAGCTTCTTGGGATAATGATTCGAAATCATGTTTCAACGTTGTTGACGATGACGAAGCCATTGCTAAAGGCTACGAATTGAATAATGCGCCACTGACTTTTGCAGAAAGGATGAGGTCAATGGGGAAAACGGAAGGAGTGAGTGATTGAGCTGTTTGTCGATCGGTCAGTTCGCAGCATTATTGGCGTGTCGTGGGTATTTCGTATCTAAGAGTCTCAGTTCCGAACGAATAGTTTCCCACAAAGGTGAGTACTAACAGTATCTACCAAGCAAGGGTATCGACAGCAGGAGCCATTCGCAGGCCAAGAACTGCCAAAAAAACGCAAACGCCAAAGCATTTCTTGGGTTTCTCGCCCTTCTTGGGTAATAATACGGCATATCTTTTTTATCTCGATGCGTGCGAATTCCGTTAGTAGGCTTGAACATGAAGGGACCGCTATCGTTAACTCTCAACGATTTTACGTGGTGGATTGTACTTTTTTTTTTCAAAAGGCCCAAAATTTGTGTTTTTTGTACCGAAGGCGACGTGATCCGATTCGTAAGCTAATCTCTTAGAAGATTGAGACTCCGACGTCCAGTGACGTGACACGTGACGGGACCTGAAATTCTTGACTTGCGTGGTAACTTCTTCTTCTTCTTTATTTTGGGTTCAATATGTCTGATTACGGCATATTGATAGAGGTTTTTTCTTTTTATGAGAAAAACCTCTCTCTCCTAAGAAAGGCTAACAACTTCTGTGGCCACTGGCGGACTATCTCCGCCAAAGTCTTACCTTTTCTCTCTGCTGCGGTAGGAAGCTCGCGTCTCCTAGAATCTGTCCGCTTAATACAACAACGCGTGGTAACGTTTTATCGGGAAATATGTTTCGAAAGAGGATGACGAGAGAGAGCGTCATGGGACTTACAAAGGTAGCAATCTAGCTATAAACTGGTCGGAAACTATCAAAACGTCGAAGAGAACAAACTGATGGGTACTGAAGTTGTTGATGGTTGTTTGTTGCAGGTTGGCGAAACGTACAAGAGGAATCCGCATTCGAGACTCGAATACGGATTCTTCTTTCGTAATTCATCTTTTCTAGCATAGCACTTGAATTTTGAGTGCTACACTCGGAAAGCTACGCCCGCTAACTTAAGTTACTGTTCGAAGCACAAGTTAGGGGTATGTGAGCATTGCAATAACATTTCATCTTCCGGAGGCGGAATCTGCCAAATGGCCATTAGGAGCCACTGGTTGGGCATGATGCTAAAGGCAGCTTTCTATGTGTTTTTGCTTCTGCGTGCCCTTGCACGTACGTAGAAACAATTAGGTGAACTGCGGTGTGCGTGAGCATGTGAAAGAGCACAACACGAGCGGGTCTCGTAACGAAAGGAGCGATTATGCTATCGACGGTAAGTTATTGCGCGAAGGGCCAGAACGAGGAGACATTTGATTACCGAAGGAGGGGGCGAGACCAAAGATGGAGCATATTCATATCGGATAAGGGATGAAAGCAATGGATACGAGAATGCACATCGATAAGCAAAGGAGCTGATTGCTTCTGTGATGGGTGAAACCATGCTCAAAACGTCATGTGTCATGGAAACAAATAAAGACAAGACATGAGATCACTCTCATGCTCTAATGATGCAATATCGAAAACGAAGGTGTGGACGTCGAGGAAATGTCTCGGTTAGTGGAGGCGATTATTTAAACATGAACAAAGTTATCGTTTGGCTGCGGAACAGTTGCGGTTCCAAATTATTCGTCGTTGTTGGGACTTTATGGGTCTGAATTTGGAATATTCACAGAAGCGTTACCTTTGAGATGTTGAGGAAGATCACTGAAGACCCATGTAGAGATAAGAAAACGAATTGATTAAACCTATTTGAGTCTTATTGCGTCTGACCGTTGGAAAAAAGTTTTTCCGGCTTACGTCACACGGTATCGTCTGTGAAGAGACCGGCGTTCAATACCCAGGGGACATGACGAGTGGCGCGGGAATTCGTGCGGCAGCTGAGCTCTTAGGGCTGCGCAACATCGACGGTAGCCTCGACATGGGCAGGAAGCAAACGTCCATGTATGTTGAGACGTTTACACGACATCCACGCCGAGCTTGAACCCTCCCTCGTGCCGCAAGCAGACGCTGACGGGACTTCTTTCTCCTTTGCGAACAGACACTAACAACCGGTTTTTGGACCGGATACCGGGTCGCGAATGAAGCCCGAAGGTGGACAGGTGCGGAAGGACGGGTTCAGTTAGAATGGCGTAACCATTTGCAGACTCGAGAGCGACATAGTGTCAACGTCGGCACCGCGATAGGAATAGCACAAGGCAAGAAATCAGTACAGCCAATGGCACGCGCCCACGTGCAGCCACAGAAGCCATCATACACAAAAACCCTCGTAGCTGTAAGCCGCATCGGTGAGGCGGCGGTGATGCGTGGGGTCGCGACGGCAGAAGGCGCCTTCTGCTTCGCACGAGAGAGTCCGCGCATGCTCCGCTTTGCTCGCACTGCACCAATGCACTGTGCATTACCGAATCGCTGTGAAGGTACTGTACCTCCGCTACCAGTATCCCTTAGCATCTGCATAAGATAAGAGTTGCTCCTTTCCACGCGCCGCTCCCCTATCCAACGCGGCTCCATTGTTCCGTACCCATGCCGAGTCTTGTCGCTCGCTCCCAGATCGACGTAATCCGCGCTCAGCCCCAGATACACACCTGCGCTTTCTGTCTTTCTTTCGCGCCGGTACGTGCGATATGGCAGACCCAGTCATCGATACTTGCGTCGCCCAGAGCGGCGACGGCAACGTCGGGCTAGCCTTTGGAATCGTCACTGCCGCAGGCTTGAGTACCACTCTAGGAGCCGCGCTCGCTTTTATCATGCCTTACAAACGAGATTCGAAAAACCTTTTGCTCGCTGCATGCCTTGCCATTGCCGCCGGAGTCATGTTGTACGTCTCCTTCATGGAGATCTTCGCTATGAAAGCTATCGACGAATTTCAATCCTGTTTTGAGGAAGAGTACGACCTCGTAGACCGCCTGTGCTTCCACCATTTTGCTTCAACTTGCTAACTTCCTGTTTCCCCAATCGACAAGATTCGCTTACCTTTACGCCACACTCTGCTTCTTTGGCGGAATATTCATTACGTACTTGTTCGATATTGCCCTACACCGCGTTGAGCATTATATTGCGCACAGACGACAGAAACTCACTGATCAACAATCACAGTCTCATTCTCATGTCAACCCCACCACCAGTTCATCTTCATCTGAACATTCATCTCGAGGCCAAGCTGAACCTCAAGAACCACTTCCCGACAATCCGTCATCTGAAACAGCACGTCCCGACGACGAGCGAATAGATATCCATCCAGCTGTCGGTCACGATGGTCATCTTGTCGCAGACATGTATCAAACACACTCTCACGACCCCAAAGGGCTCATTCGAATGGGGATATTTACCGGCATAGCCCTTGCTTTTCATGTAAGCTCTTTCACTCCTTTCTCAAAATATCTTTCTTGTATTGACTTTCCAAGCCAACGTAGAATTTTCCGGAAGGTCTTGCCACCTTTGTTGCCGTATTAGTCGATCCCTCTATAGGAGCAAGCGTAGCTATCGCCATCGGTATTCATAACATTCCAGAAGGCATCTGCGTCGCTATGCCAATTTACTATGCAACCGGTTCTAGATTCAAGGCTTTCATATGGGCCACTCTATCGGGTATGACCGAACTCTTCGGTGCCTTTCTCGGCTGGATTGTTCTGCGAAAGGTTATCACACCAACTGTGTACGGTGTTCTCTTCGGAATCGTTGCCGGAATGATGGTTTACATATCCATCAAGGAACTGCTTCCAACAGCACATCGCTACGACCCGGAGGATAAGGTCACCACGTATTCTTTCATTGGCGGCATGATCGTTATGGCTATATCCCTCGTTCTGTTTGCTTTCTAATTCAGCATAAACATCATAAGACTGGGCATAATAGCAGTTCATCCCTCACTGTCCACTCTTCTGGTGCTGTTCTATGTTCACAGCAGATCAGACCCAGACGAAAACTGCATTATCGTCAAACTGAACGGCTTTCTTCACGATGCATATGTTGTTATCCTTTTGGATCATCTCAAAATGACAAGGGTACACTCGTACTCTGCGCAGTGCCTTGCCGAAGTGCGTGATACACTTCTCACTATGTGTAAGAACGCACATGTACTGCCTGTGAAGAATTATTCTTGGTTCTTGGAGTGATCACTCTCATTCACCACGCGACGATACGTAAAATTCAGTCGCAAGCTATTGCACTTAGACAGAGCCACTTTTGGTAGAGAGTGTTGGTAGAAAGATTGCATCTTCCCGCTCATCACGAGGAGTGAACCATGCTCCAAAACATACTCAATTTTCTCTGGCGTATCACCAGTGTGATATGCGGCTCTCAAGCGTACCAAGAACCTTCTTTGCGCCCCGATTGATATGGAAGCGATGATCGGTTCGTCTCCTAGTGAGCGCTCATTATCGGAATGCCACCCCATAAAGTCTCTTCCGTTGTGGTAACGATTTGCTAGAATTACGTTGAACCATTCCGTAGGTAGGCCGAGCGCGGTTTCAATGCGATGGCCCAACTCGTGTAGCGCTGTGGATGCGGGTGGATCATCTTGCCAACCCGTTGGTTGTCGACGTTCGTCACTGTATGTATACAGCTTTGTTCCAAAGAACGCAGTGTCTCGAGGTTGAAGCACCTTTTTTCCAAAGAAGGTGACGGGCGTTCTCGCCCAGGACCGAGCGTCAACGGTGGCCTGCAGAAGCTCATCGGCCTCTAGTTTGGTGAGAAAGTGTTTGTAAAACGTGATTTTTTCCGGCGCCGTTCGGAAGGAGGAGTTCACCTTCTGGTCCCCTGCGCAAAGTGAATTTAAGCGGTTGGCGTCTCTTGGACGCATTGGTGGAAGTCTTTTGCATGGTGTGTTGATATGCTCGAGACGGGCGGTGTTGAAGGAAGCGGTTCTGGATGAAACCCTAATTTAGAGCGATACGGGGCAGGTGGCGGACCGCTATCAGGAGTATGGCCGAGAGGAGGAATGCCTTAGCTGGCTAGCACGAGTTGTAACCCTTACTGTATGTTATGCAACTTATGCTATGCCTGCACCGGTGGCTTGAATCTGACTAGCGTTTGGACGCCCAGCGTCACAGGTAATGGGGCGCAGGAGAATCCAATGGGCGTGGCCTTAGCTAGAGTTACCAAAGGTACAAAGGTACCAAGAGTAACAAATCAGGCGGAATGCGCTTCTGGTGCAGACTTCAGAAAAGCGAGAGCGAGTGGCAACGTGGCGCGACAGCGTGGCATGGTACTGACGGTACTATGGTACCGAATGCATGAAAGACCAACAAGAGTGAGGTTCTTGCAACCCCCGCGTTGCTGAGTCCCCCCATGCACACATACGAAGACAAGATCTTTCCACCTCGTAAAGAAAGGCGTGCTTATGAACCGCACATGAATGATACCCTGGCGATACGGGATTAAGAGGATGCCATCTGCAGCAACATTAGCATAAGCCTTCGTCAAAAACGTCACAACGACGTATCCCCTGCCACACATCCCCACAGCATGCAATGCATGGTTCATCTCATGCACTTTGCTACACTCGTAAGATCGAGCAAGATGGAGCACAATACTTGGCATTTTCACATCTACAGGCTTACTTATATTCCTTAAAACGAGTGCTTGAATTATGTTGAGGTGCAAGTTTTCATCCTTCCAGATAGTCCAGTTCTTCAGGTATACCAAACTGCTTACTAAAGTCACGCTTGTCCATGTAGAATTTATTGACTGCCCACGACTGGCAGTTAAAGATGTTATCCACCCATCGATTCGTGCTTTCTCTAGCAATTCGTGTATGCTCCTTAAGTCGTTCCATTTCTTCCGGGTCAAACTCGGCGAATCGATTAAGTTGTACATCAAGTTCCTTTTTCCTTTTCTCCAACTGCGAGATCTGTTCAAGTAAATGGCGTCTCTCCTGAGTATCCTCACGCCCCTGTTCAAGTTTTTCAACCTCCTTAGCAAGTTTTGCCTTCTCGGTAGTTTTGTGTTCGACAGCTTGCTGGAGGTTGTGCAGCGTTGCATGTCGTTTTTGCGACGCTTCACTTGGTAACGCCCAGAAGACGGTTTGCACGCCGCATTTGTCCGTGTTAACCATATTGTCGTCTACAAGACTTTGAAGCACTTCCTTGACGGACTGGGAAACAATGCCTTTCCTTTTCGGGGCGATTTTCTCCAGCTCTTTGAGCGTAAAGAAATCCGCCGTTTGCGTGAAGAGCTCCATGAGTCGCTCACGCTTTTCATCGAAGGAAAGACCTTTTCGAGGCGCCATGGCTCACAATCGGAGGCGTGGAGAACTGCAGAGTTGGCGGTGGGTTTCTCTTCGGAGAGACAAGCTACCAAAGTCGCACAGAAGAAGCAGTCCGTTTCGCTGCACAGAATGCTGGTAACTTTGCGTTTGGGCCGGCTTCGCGCCATATCAGCGTTTTCTTTAGAATTCGGACAATTGTGCCACCGCTAGCTAGCACCTGTGCCACTGGCGATGCGCTGTGCCCATCCGTCATCGCGAAGAGTTACATCGCCACTGGCCGAGACGTGCACGGACCAGCAATCTTCGGCGTGCTCGCCCGGTCCTGGGGCGCTTCTCTGCAGCGCGCCAGCTTCATCCCGCACGTTTCGAGCCTGCAACTCAAACTGCGCCACAACCCCTTTCTGAATGCCCAGCCGCACATCGCCCCCCGCGTCAATATCCACCCGCTTGCCACCCGAGTCCGCCAGCGTCAAGTTAACATCCCCAGTACTCCTCATCTTCAACCTTCCCTGAACCGCAGATATGCTGGCGTTTGCGGCTTCAATGTCCACATCGCCATGCACAGCGTCAATTCGCAACTTTCCTTTCGTGCGAACTGCTATCCGTCCCCCATACATGCTATCCGCTTCAAATTTGCCGCCACACTCAATGCTCATATCATTGCCCTGAGCCCTTTTGAGTTTTACGTTTCCACTGTCGCAATTGATGCATACATCTCCCTGTAGAATACGTGCGTCGACATCTCCCTTTAATGTTTCGATTCGCGCGCTTGTGCTTCGTAACTTGTTGATGAAGATCGGAGCGCTTTCAGTCTTGATGTGTACATCACCCTCAATAGTGTCGCACAAACGTAAATCCCCCGTTTTGAGCTCCACTTGCAGATTATGCAAGCCAGGGATTTCAACGTACAGCTCTGGCGTATGGCAAACCACGCTGCTCTCAAGCAACGGGTCGTCCTGCAAGACAGACTCTACTCGCACCAATGACCCCGCGTCTTCATCTTCAAAGCATTTCATCCCAACCTTTTCCGCTAGATCCCTGGCTTGTGATTCGCTCAAATTGGAGCATGTGGGAATGTGCAGGTGTATGTTTGCGTTTGTCCAGTCAGACTTGTGCGGATCTAACGGTGAAATGTTCACTTTGCACGCGAATGGTAGCTTCACGCTCAAAGAACCGTACGGTTTCGTCGACAGTTGCCAGCTCCGAATATGAATCTGCCGTCGTACAACCCGAATAGAAGATCCGAACCGTGATCTCCATATCGTATTAGTTCTTTGCAGCATGTCTTGAAGTGTCAATGCCTAGTTTCTCTACTTCTCTGAAAGTGCAGGCTTCGTGTAGGGAAAATGGATAGCTTTTGTTCGCACAATTCCTGCGCTTTCTTTATATTTTACCCTCGGGTAACGGCGAGAAAACGGTTCTCAGGGAGAGAGTCAATTATTAATAAGGCATCTTCGCCATCCTCGCGATGTGAAAGACCTTGGTCCGAGAGAATGGCCTCGAGCAATTCAATCAGTACATTCGTATATGCAGAAAATATATACGGATGAATTTAAGTCCTGGGAAAAATAATAATCTGTTTCTGTAGCCGTATTCATTCACATCTCTATTACACGTTATCCTTATAACCCTTTGCAGGCCTGCCGGCGTTTGAGCTCAGCTGCTCTTCGCAGCAGCGCTTGAGTATCATCATCGCCAGACCAAGGAGCCGCTCATTAAAGCTTGACTCTTTCAAGAGTAAGTGCATTCTTGGCCATCTACTTGTTGCAGCGGGTATTCTTAAGATCATTGAAACCAGTGTTTGTGAGAGAATGAGACACAAATCGCATACACGATAACCTTAATACAGTCTGTGCGATACCCGGTAACCACGCAGGCAACATTTCACGCACTTCGACACAAAAGCATTCTGCTTTTGTTTTGGATTGCCGCTCGTTCTTCATTCCTTCTTTTCATTGCCTTCGATACTCTTTGAGAACTGAGAGGAGTGGATTAATGCGATAAACAGAAACGCGTATGTTACTAAGCAGATGTCCACGCCAAGAATGTCATCATCGTGGGTATCAAGAGCAGTTCCTTTAGGTTATATTAGTTCTCTTGGAAAGCTCCCGACTTGCTCCCTAAGGCGCAACCCGTTGTTGCTATCAACAAGACCCCCATCCCGCTACAATGCTCCTCCCCACAAGTCTAGAGGTCAAATCGCCACATCTAATAAGGCAACGACTTCGCAAGGTATTCGCATAAATAAGTGCTTTACTGGGTTTGCCTCAAGAAGAGAGTCTGACAATTTCATAACCGAGGAACGTGTGAAAATTAATGGAACCATAGCTGCACCCGGAGCTCGGGTGAACCCCGGGGATGAAGTGACCCTTGACGGTAGAATAATAGACTGGGAGCGCCTCACCGTACAGCCTTCAACAGAAAATTTTCACTATGTTAAGCACTGGAAGCGTGAAAACATATTGTGCACTACGGATCAGTCTTTCGCAAACAACATTCTGCAAGAGGTACAGCTTCCAGGAATCCCAGACAGGGTGTTTCCTGTTGGGAGGTTGGATGAGAGCTCCACTGGTTTGATTCTCCTAACATCAGATGGTCGGCTCCCGAATGTAGTCCTAGGTGCGTCAAAGCAATGGACAAAGACATATTTGGTCACGACGGATCGATGGGTATCAGACGAGGATTTGGTATCTCTAAGAGAAGGGATTGTCATAAATACTGTATCGAAGCGAGATCGAGGCGTAAGAATTAAGCACTCCGCGGCTACGTTGCCGTGTGAAATAGAGAGGCACGAGGATGACCTACTTGTCACACTACGTGAAGGGCGAAATAGACAAATCCGAAAGATGTTTGGTGCACTGGGTTATACTGTTGAAATGCTTCATCGAATTGAGTTTATGGGCATTACCCTTGAAGGCCTTGGCGGGCCTGGGGACTCGTGCGAGCTAGATGAAAGGGAAATGAACCTTGTGAAACTCGCCCTTGGGGAAACAATCGAGTAACAGAAAATTTTGTTCAATGAAAAGGATGTCGCGTGTAGAAGTGGGATCTAAGAATTTACCCGTCAGCAAGGTTTTGGAAGTTGTTGGTGTCCGATGAAAACCGTCTGTGAACTCTTCGTTCTGCTTAGAATTCTCTTTCTTCAAGAAAGGCATCTCGCGAGAAGGCGGGTTGTGAGTTGTATGCGTCCACAACAAAGATTGTTTTACTGTATGGTATTGTGGCACATGTCGCCTATTACGGCGTTTTGATAGCGTCTTACTCTCCGAGGTAGTTTCCCCCCCTGGAGAAGGCCAAATTTAGTAGGTCCTTATTGACTTCAAGGATGTGGGCTTCGTTCGATGACCCGATCGTTTACTGCGCTTCATTCAGTTGTGACTAAGAACGTACTTCTGAGCATGCGCGTTCCGCCTTCTCCTGGTTTTCTGACTTCAGAAACACCAGAAGAGTATTTCTGCATATCAAAGAAAACAAAGAGGGAGGTTGAATGAGCATGAAAACATCCTACCGCTACTAGCGGTATAGGGATAACAGCTAACTCTTCAGTACGTGTAGCTAGGATTGCTACCTTTCTAGTTCGACTGTGCTGCATATGATAAAGGGTTAGCGCTACCCTTGTAATCAAACCATGTTATGCCCCGAACCTCAACGGCTCAAATGAGAGTGTTCTTTGCAGTGTCTAACACGTATTTTGGAGCCTTTCGCACATTTCTTTCTTGTGTCAAATTCAAAACCATGGGGTATCGGGAGATATAACGGTACGTATTTCATCATATGATGAAATACGATCTGAACTTCAGATTCTGAAGTAAAACGTTCACGAAACGAGCAGCTGTACTAACCGTAGCGACTTGTCGTCGTTCCGATACTCCAAACCCCTCAGCATTACTTGGGTAACTCGCACAACACAACCTTTCTGAGAAGAGGGCGAACAGCATCGAGAATCAGGGCCGCTATGCAGCTACTACTGTTTGCTGGTGGTTTTCCAAGAGCTCAGTTAAGGGATAGAAATACAGACACAGCAAGGTGTACAAGCCACTCTATCTGTTTGGTCACCCGTCGCCAGGTTTTGGTTGGCTTATCTGCACTTCCGATCGCCGCTCTTGCAGACACTCAGAAACCTGCGTACGATAATTTTGCCGAAGGATACGACAAACTCGATGGGTCTAATGCTCTAACCAAGCTCCTTGGATTCACAGATTTGCGTGCTAATCTGCTTTCCCGTGCGTCAGGACGTGTTTTGGAGATGGGAATAGGTACTGGGGTTAACATCCCGTTCTACAATTCTCGGCGCGTGCTATCTGTCACCGGTATTGACGTTAGCTCAGAAATGCTCTCAAGAGCAAGACTAAGAGCTAAAGAGACTGATATTCCCGTATCACTGATACGTGCATCCGCCGCAGATACCGCGCTGCCTGAAGAATTCTTCGATACTATTGTGGATACATTCTGCCTTTGCGTTTACGAACAACCACGTCAGGTTCTGCAAGAAATGAGACGAGTAATAAAACCGGATGGAAGAGTTCTGCTTCTCGAGCATTCAGTAAGCGATAATGGTTTGGTAGCTACATATCAGAATATCATTGCCCGACCCACAGCGATCCTGTCGAAAGGATGTTATCCTAATCAAAGGGTTAAAGAACTGGTTACCGAAGCTGGATTTCAGATAGTGAACATCCATACGATGTTAGCTGGAACTATAATCGAACTTGAGCTTGCCACTTGAGTTTGAATATTGTTGTTGTTTATGGGCCGTGTTCCTAATTCCGAAATCACGGTAAGACTTCTACAGCGAGAAGCCTTCTCTATCAAGGAAGGCCAGCACTAGCTCCGGTCATTTTTGAATAACGTCTAAAACATTCCTGTTAAGTCTCACGCTGAGAGGCGGTAGTTCACTTCTTCTCGATGGTGCTCGCAAGCAGCAACGGAGTAGGAAGTGATCCGCCATATCCAATGAGTTCGGGTGGTAATTGGACAGTTGACGCACTTAACCAACCGTGCTCATTCCAAGTACAACGTCGCGCAAACGCCCAAACTTCTGTTTCAAGCTTTGTTCTAGATCAGCGCGTATCATTTCGAAAGGCAGATTCATTTGCTCTACAGTTAGAGCTGGAGTAACGCCACTTAACACATCCTCGTGACTCTCGGGATGCCCGGGGTCAGTTCCCTTTTTGCAGTCTTCGAAGTCACTCTCAACGTTTGTAACGCTCTTCGCAATCTCATATGTCGTCCGATCGCATGAATCGCTTTCAGTTGTACTTTGCATCGCGTTTGGAGGGGGTCTTGGTTCTGCATTCTCCCTGTCGTTAGATGAAGGCAATACTGGCTGTGTCGCCTCTTCCATTTCGGGCTTTTCTTCACATGAACCTAATTCAGATTTGGCTTCAGGGAAAGTGGTTAGTGCATGCGAATTAGGTGAGCATTCACGGCTCCCTGAATCCTGTCGTAGATGTGACAGTGAATCCTCTTCATTTTCTGATGGGCTTCCACTTGCGTCAGTGCCATTTGTGCTGTTAGGGGATTTCGCGCTCCCATTTTCCTTGATAGTTTCGTTCTCTTGCCTAAGTTCTGTCAGCCCACTTGTGGGCCGTTTCGGTTCATGAAAAGCACCTGAATTAGAGACAAGTAAATCATCAAGCTCTTCTTGTATGGCACGAAGAAGGTCTCGAAAGGCCTGGTTTTCGGACATGACTTCATCCCTAAATTGGTTTTCTGACAGTTCAGTTGACTCCTCGTAAGCTTTTTCTTCTTTCTGAAGAGATCTTCCACGACTTATTGGATGGTTCCCGATGTCATTTGCTACAGTTGCGACGATTTGTGGTTCGATGCTCAGTCGCTTTGAATGAGTCATTAGAGAATGAACTCGTTGTTGAAGCTGGGTGTACTCTCGTTCGCGTTTCTTGACTTCTAAAGTAAGATGATTCACGCGATAGTTTGAGTTCGCGCATTTTGTCTTAAGGTCAGTGCAGTCTGTTGTAAGTTTACGAACGACTCGCTTGTTCTTTTGGTCAGATTCAGAAGCAGCATTACGAAGTGATACGTTTTGCGACTCAAGCCGATTAGTCTTTGCCTGCGCAGCTTCATGCAGTTTCTTTACCCGATCAATCTCCACATGTGCCGTAAGTACAGAGTGCTCAGCTTCACTTCGCAACTTCATATTTGCTTTGCAGCACTTGGAAAGACGAACAATAGCAGTTAAGGCGCTGGCCAGTACTTCTCTTATGTTGTTGTCGCCGTTCTCCAGACTGGGAAGTAATGAGCATAATTTGCTTTCTGCAAGGAAAGTGTTCGCTGTAGCAATTTCATCTTTTATAGTCGCCCCCGTGATATGTTGCTCCGCGTGTGACTCCGTAATGTTAACGCCGAGAGGTCCAGATCCATTGCTTTGCCCAGTTTGAAGCAAGTTGTCAAGCAAACTACCAAGAGCTTTCTCATCTCGATACAATTGTCGTGGAGCCATCTATTGCTGAGTTGTGGATGTGACTGTGGCAGATTTTCTGCGCTTCTCGACTCGTGTCGCAACAGTTAGTATTCAATGTAAAGAGATTGACGGGGTCTAGTAGTTAGTACGAAGACACTGACTGCATAATTCTTTTTGGTTCGCAGCTTGGTGAATGAGCTGAGTTTTACGGAGTGAAGCATCTTACATAACAGGCATGGTGCGGGTTTTTTTAAACTTAAAAGTGACATTTGGGAAGATTTGAAATTTTAAATGTTCGTTTCGTATGGGTTAGAACTGGTGTGATCCGTGAGTACGACGGACTCGGATTCACGTTCCGCCCCTAGTCCAAGCTTTTTCTACTGTACTACCCTTGGTACGCGTGGTAGGCTGGTGGACGCCGTGGAACCTTGTCTCCAAGTTGGAGACTCCAACCCATAATAAAGCAGACTGAGGTCTTTGCCCGGTAAGATATCCAGAAGAACCCAGGCTTCAATGTTAACTACTCTGCATTCAGGAGACCTTCTCGGACTCTTGGGAAACACGCAAGAAATCCCTGGCTAAAGAAGGTTTACACGGAATTCTTCAACGGTGTTGTCTTTTTACCTTTATGACTACTTCAGGGATTCCGCATTCGATGTTGAAGAGAGGCCGAACGCAGGCCTCACTTACGCCAGCTACGAATCTTCTTTATGCCAAGGATGCCAGAGCGGTTCCCGCCGTTGTCAGTGCTTTGCGTGTGACCAAGTTCGATAGTGCCCTTCATGTAGTCTTCTAGTCGGTCTAGAAGCGATCCAGCTTGTAGCTGAACACCACGATGTTTCTGATGCATAGACAACGCCTTCTCGGCTAGCCTTGCAGCGTCTCCTTGCGCTACCTTTTCAATCACTGCAGCACTGAATGCAATATTGAGAAGCATCGCACAGGCCTGTTCTTGAACGGATGCGTTCTCCGGAAACCCCATCATCGCTAGGACTCCAGCATACACCGCACCGCTTTCCGCTTGTAACGCTCGGTTGAAGTCACACTTGTCGGCCAGATTTCTCAGAACGCGACATCCATGTTCTTGTATGGCAGCACTCAAACGATGTTGTTCCAGAGCTTTGATTATTTGAGGAATACCCCCGCAACGCCCAACAGCTGCCTTGTTCTCTTCGTGCTCGAACGTCGCATTTCCAATGGCTAAAAGGGCGTTCTCAACAATGCTTCGCTCTCCACAATGCACCTTCAAAATCTTGACAATAGCCTCCATGCCTTTCTCCGAGCGCACGCGATCTCGATTCTCGGGTAGAAAGCATAAGTATCTTATCGCTGCACAGGCCTTTCCTACGATCTTACCTTGTTTCTCAAATGTGTCTAACGCTTGACAGATGCAGGCCACACCACCGCAAGCTCCTATCTGAATCTGTCCGTCAACGTTTCCCACGACAATGTTTCGAAGAACTGAAATGCAATCATCGTTTATGGTTTGGGATTTGGGGTGCATCTGCATCAGTTTGACCAGAATTGTGATACCTTTTGCCTCTGTGATCCTCACTCGATTCTCTTCATTCGTATTCGATAAGTTTCCTAATGCGACACATGATTGATGAACAACTTCGCGGTCTTCAATGTAGTTGGTTATTGCCTTGACTAATGCATCAGCGGCGCCGCTCTCTCCGGCGATTTTCTGATTCAGTTCAGAGTTATAACATAAGTTGCGAAGAGCTAAGGAACCTCTGGCTTGCATACCCTGGTGCTCGGGGTGACGGAGCATACCTTGACATATAGCAGTTAGTCCTCCCATGTGTCCCGTGGCATCTTTGATTTCAGCGTTTCCAAAGGCCAGGTTAGAAAGCAACAAAGCGGCATGCGACAGCATTCGTGGGCTCTCTGTGGTTTTCTGCACAGCAGCAACGACGGCCTTGAGGCCTTCTTGTTCAAATATATCGTTTCTCCTCTCCTCACTTTGTGTCATGCCGCGCAGTGCCTTTAGTGCAGATACTTTAGCATCTTCACTCCCAGAATCTGCTTGAGCAAATATCGCTGATATTATGCTCCCGATTGCTCCTGCTCTTATGGCATCTTCAACGACTGAAGACTGATAGAACATAAGTGTCACGAGAGTTCTACAAGCCGTGTCCACTACATCGCTGGACGAAGAATGCTTCTTCATCGCCATTGAAATCGAACGGAGTCCGCCAGAGGCTACAAATTTGTCAACGGTGACTACATCGGCTGACGCGAAGGCCTTCAAAGGGTTTTGTGAGAACGAAAACCCTGATTCGTTCACCGATAGAGCTTTGTCTCTTTCCATAGCCTCCAGGAGTTCACTTACGGTCTTCTTCGCCTCTTGCACCAATCTTTTCTTCTTTTCTCCTTCCTTTCCTTGCTCATTTTCCTTGCCTCCTTTTTCTGAAGATAACCCGAACGAACCAAACTTTTCGATGTGAGCTAGATCACTCAAGTTGTTCGGGGAAACATTTTGCATAGACATCTTCTTTGACAGATTCTGAATAGACCGAACGATTCCCTCTTCCGTCAAGTCTTCTAGAGATTCCAGTTCTTTGTCCAAGCCGCAGCCTCTTGTCAGCTGAGCTTTTTCATGTGCGCCCCGGAAACTTTACTCCAGAAGTCCAGCATTCCACTCTATCTATATGCATGCATGGAAAGAAAGAAGGGTGGGCAGAATTGAAATTACACTTCTATGCTGATCAGGTCTATTCTATGATAAGCAAAGCATTTCTGGAACAGTAACACAACGTTTCAAGAATGCTCGCGGTTTTATGCTACAACTCCGCCATGCAACCCCGTAAGGGAAAAAGTGATTGAAGCTACGAAGGAGGGTCTTTTGTGTAATACTTCTCGGGCGTTGATATTTGGCGATTTCCAAATATGCTTCGTATCTCTTGGAGACGGTAGACAAATCAACCATTGAGGTGCTGAACGTAACACGCGCACAAGAAGTTTAAATTGAGTGCTGCCGAAGCGCCTCTCAAGCCATCAAGCCTGCAAATGAAAAACCAAAACAAACTATTCCAGCTTCAAGGAGCATCATTGTTGAAGTCTCTCATAAGTTGTTCTGTTGTTGTATGTTTGTGGGCCAACGCTACTAATTCCGAAAGCCCGTCTCATTTATGTGTGAAGTGAACCACGAAAAGAATTGCAAAGAGATGCGGACGGCTAAGGAGGCTAGAAGGCTTACCTTCTATACTTCTTAACCTTTAACCCTGGTTCCTTTGCATTGGGATGAGAAGACATAACTCATGGAGCACGGGTAGCGAGTATTGTATTTGAAGTTTTAGCACAAGATAGCAACCGCTAACCCTCAGCTTTTTCTCCGAGTCACGTTCAACTTTGCAATATGCGGGATACAGGGGTACCGTAGGTACTAAGGGTATAGGGATAGAAGACTAACCAAGGAAGGGATACAACGGTACGAAACAACGGCGAGTTGCGTGCCCCCGACTTCCCAAAAACAGAAACCTTTTCCTTGGGAAAACCAAGAGCTTCTTTCGCAAACTGTTGTATTACACCTCATACGCCTTTTCCGCGTCGTTCTCGCCATGGGAGCAGTTCTTGCCTGCAAAACGACTACTCTTCGAGCATTCTAGTACGAAGCCGCCCACTGCGTTTTTCACTATTTCTCTGCAGCAGAGTCATCTTCATCCTGCCCAAGGCATGGTGTCAGTGGATTCTACTATCAATGGTTTGGAAGATTTTAGTATCCACACGAAACCATAGTTCTGAGTTATGGCCAGTAAAGACCTGTGACAGGAGGGGCTTCCGTTGGCAATTCTCTACTTCCACCTTCGAAAATAACCCTTTGGTACCAAAGTTGTGGCAATCCTACCTGGATAAGGCTCTATCTCCGAAGATCGAAAGAAGCGGACAAACTTGTATTGAATTGCACCTTTAATTCTGTGCCAAAACATCCTTCAGAAAAGTGGGCGGTCATTCCCTACATACACGAAGGTTTGGTTTGATCTACTTCAGAGGCGCAGAATACATGACTCTTGAGACATGTATTATGCTCATGCCTCCCGACCCATACCTTCCATTCGCGGTGAATTTGAACGTAACGAGACGAGCTTCGTTGGTAGTGCACCACGACAAACTGTATTGGTGCAGGTGCACAAATCACTAGTATTAGGGAACACTTGAATTCGTCCACCCATTACTGGGGGCCCATTATATCAAACCTTTGTCTGTTCCCCATAGGCACAGAATGAACTGTCTTGTAGTATAACGAATGCTGGTTCAAAAGAACGACCTTACCCTTGACCAAGGTCCGAATTTAATACAAGAGTACCCTGGCGCTGTCCTCGAATTAATTACAGATCTCTGTTCTGCGTGCTCCGGGTTCGACGTGGTTACGGTCTTTGTACCATGAAATTAGGTCCATGTTGTAGTGCCACGATTCAAGTGTTCGCTTTCTTCTACCAACATATGTTTGACCTCATCATTAGATCGCCTCCGCGTGAACTCTGAGTGCGATACTCCCATGTTGCATAACACACTTGATCTTCATGTTCAAACCTAATCGCCTCTCTACACCCCTGACGCTAAGAAATGGGTAGTCATCGCGTATCACGAAATTTGAGACATGGTTCTCGACGGGAATATTCATCTCGGAAGAAAGCAAATGATTCCAGAACGTACAAGCCAAGCGCCGGAATTCCGGTAGCCAGGGCGTTCCTCAAGAGATGCCTTCTTTCCGTGGTTAACTTTCTCCTCCGAAGATGGGGCTACGTAAGTTACTATGTCTATGCCATTTGGAACTGCAAATCCTGTACCCGAAACTTACCACGTTTCCCGTTTGCTGCGTTGCCGAGAAACAGATTCTCTTTAGTTTGTTTGTGATTATATATTGCTCTAGCTTTTGGGATGTCGTCGTCTCGAGGCCTATGAATGAACCGATGATAGTTGAAGCTGTGCGCGTGCCCATCCCAACAAACCCGCATCTCCCCAACCAGGAGAAAATTACTGTTCAGGTGCAACTTCCTGGCGCTATAACCAATGAGGGGAAGAAGTTCGAGTCACTTGACAGCCTTACAGAGTCCATGCGGGACTTAAACGTTCTCCCGGGGGCTATTGGATTAGGCGGATCGTTTGATGAGCATGGAGAGAGCCAGGCAAATGAAGGGGAGCAGAACACCACACAGTCAAGGTCGGCCTCCGAAAAGTCTACCCCGAATGGCGAAAAAACTCAGGCTCAAACAAAACCAGATGCTTCCCCCCGAAAAGGAGCAGCAAACAATGAGGGCGCAGTGTCTGAAGCTTCCAACGTAAAGACTGCAAGCGGTACAGAAGGAACGAAGAAGACGAAGAAGAAGAAGAAGAAGAAGAAGAAGAAGAAGAAGAAGAAGAAGAAAAAGAAGAAGCAAGAGGCGAACGGTTCGAGTTCTGCTGATGCTTCTTCAAATGATTCAAAAGCTCCCGAAAGTTCATCGAGTGCAAAACCAGAAGAAAATCCTTCTTCTCACGACTCTAATACACCGAAATCAGCGAAATCAGAGGGTTCTGAGGAAACCACCTCTCCAAGTTCTGCCGATGACAAACTGGAAACAAAGACGAAAAAGAAGAAGAAGAAGAAGAAGAAGAAGAAGAAGAAGAAGAAGAAGCCCAAAGCTGACCAAGTACCTTTTACAACCAACAGCACGTACTCAGGACCGCACCCAATGAACAGAAACATGGAGGAGCTTCAGGTTTCTGGGAACACTGGAACTTTGGATGATAAAGAAGTACGGGGATACTACGAAAAACTTGTTAAAGCTTACTTGGCCCCCTTCAACAGCGGAATTGATAGGCGGTCCTTCTTCGAAATCCTTAGACGGAAAACTTACTCGCTAAGCCCCCCAGGATCTAATAAGGGAATCCAAACAATACTCTTTCAGATGATACAAAAAAGTGAGTCTCTTCCTTCTCCAAGTACTCTGCAGTTCGATATTAATGATTTGTGACTGTTACTAACATTTTCTCTGAAGAGCTCTATCTTATGGATCCTTATGAGGTCACTAAGAACTCGAAACCATTTTACAAAACCAGAATTCAGGAGTTGGTATGGTTGCTGAGCGATATTGCAAAACAAGGAAGCGTTCCAGATACTGAATTTCTGGTAGCCATCCATGACTGTGTGCAAACTGTGAACGCTGAGCACACGTATAGGGGTTCTGTCTACCAGGAAAGCAGCCCCACTTTCACCATAGTGTCATGCAACTTCTCTGACAACATACCGTTTCCAATGTGGGAAGGAGATCCTGTTCGAGGCGGTTTGAAGAGTTGGGATGCCAAAATGGAAAAGTATAAGGGTTCCGACAAGACACCATGGGCAGAAAAACAACCGAAGGCTGTCTTCCGAGGCGGGAATCGACCAAGTATGTATTACAAGACGAAGGAGGAGGCAGACGAGCACGCTAACGAGTCTGGACGAAGCCGTCTACATTTCCTTTCAACTCAGAATCAAGAACTGTTTGACGTTGGCGTAAGTGGAAGATGGGGCGGGGAAATGCACCGACTGCAGCCGATGAGTGAAGCAGATCATCATCAGTTCAAGTACATCTTGTATGCTGAAGGGAACTGTTTCTGGGCTGATCGTCTGAACAAACAAGTGTTTGGTCCTTCTGCAATAATCAAACAGGAAACGCCATGTGGACAATTCTGGGAACCATTACTGAAGCCGTTCACTCACTATATCCCAACCGAATTCTTCTTTGATGACACTGTGGAAAAGATCAACTGGGCGAAGGAACACGATTCAGAAGTACAAGCAATCGTAAAGAATGCAAACGATTTCGCAAGCAATTTTCTTACTCAGAAAGGAATCAAAACATATGTTGAGGTTCTCCTGGTGGAATACTCAAAGCTCCTGAATAATAAGGAGATTAAACCGGAACAGGGCAGCCAGGATGTAACAGCTCGGTAGATAGATACAAACAGTAAAGTCTGAAATCTAACTATGACGGAATTGGCTACCCTGCACAAACAGGAATTCAGAATGGCTTGCGATGTCGAGCTCCAATTCTAACCAGTTTCCTATAGCGATTGTGCCACCAGGAAATCTCCGTTCTTCGTGATGACATCATGGCTTATAGATAATAATGAGTCCTTCTTCTGGAGTCCTGTCAAACAACTTGGCATTGTATCGTACTGCATGATTTGTGCACACAACGCGTCACACTGATGAGGTGGTGCAGTTGATAGGAACGTTCGGCACTAAAACGCAGGTCATAGTTCGGCTTCTTCGCGACGTTGTCGTCCGGGATGACGGATTCTGTGATCTTTCTCCCTTCGCACGTACGAATGGAAATACATTTTGCAACTGTGCTGTGGACGACGAGTGAGAGGGGTACACCCAAAAGTGCCATCTTGTGCCCAACGCTCATATTGAGCACCATTCTAAGTTGGGCATTAATCGAAAGCAACATGACGCAACGTGCGTACCTCTTTGCAAAAGCTCAGTAATAAGGATTTGACGCTGAGCTTTTGCGCTCTCTGATCGCTTACAACTTAGCAATGCTGCTTAAGGCTTTCGGGCTTGATGGTTTACGAAAACCGGTCGACAGCGGTCGACAAAGATCATCGGACGATGGCGACCGCAGGCCGACATTGGGTGCGTCCAGAGATTACCAGTTCAACAGCCCACCAATTATTTGGCGCACTACTATCTCATCATTCTCCAATCCACTGCGCCAAATATTGGCGCCAAACCGCGCATCAAAACGCCTGTTTCACCTCCCCGAGACTCATCAATCGCCGCGTAGAGAACTCTATCACCGTCATTCACTACCGACCCTTTTGTTAGTAATCGCGACCTCACAGTCCGATGCTTCGTCCGCGACCACGGTACCACGAACACCTACGTTGCCAAGGTGTGTCCTCTTTTGAAAAAGTTGGATAGAGTAGTCGTCAACGTGTGTGCTTTGCGCTCTTATAGGATCGTTTGTGCAATCGTTTAGACTTATGTAGCACTATCGCAACGCATATGGTCGTAGAGTAAGCGGCAATGCAAGCCGCTGCAGCTGCCTTGTTCGGACTTGAGTGCATGTTGTGGACTCCAGCACAGAGATGGCATGTTGTGGACTCCAGCACAGAGATGGCATCTTGTGGACGGTTTGGAGGTTTGGATAAACCCTCGGAGGGTTCGTTTTGATATCCAAATCTGGTTCAGGACCCACCAAATATTGAGTGCCTTGGCGGTTTTTTATTGGCTCATACTGTATCTGGTGGCCTGGTCAACTGGCAATTCCTGGACGCACCCAATGAATTCTCCCCTGCAAGTGTGCCACCTGCTGTATGTCTACCTACGGGATGGTCTTCATTAGAGGGAGGCACTGCTCAAAGTGAGCCTGGAGTGTTATATTGCGAAAGATTGAAAATTTCACGATCGGGCTGCAGGGATGGTATCCTGCGGTTGCAATGCTACCAATGAAAAACACATTCTATTGCGATTGGGCAGGAATACTGTAAGCGTACCGTTGTTACATTGAGCTTGCTCCGCTCGGAATACCTCCGCAAGTTGTTCGGATCAGGCGATAAGACGCCAATGTTGAGAAGCCGTAGTTGCCGAGGCATACGCATCTTGCACATTCTTTACCCAGCTGCGCTTGTGTGCGTCTCGTCGTGCAGGTGCCCAATCTTTCATTCGTTGAGTGCTTGTGCATTCTGGGACTCCTGTGACTTTCAACTCCCTGCGGTACCGGAAAGGTTTCTTCGGATAGAGGCACACCTGTACTGGTATACCCTAGTGCAATCGAATTCGAACACCTGTGAGCACCCTTCAGATAACCAAAGACCAGAAACGCGTCATGACTCTATTACCCTTGGCAGTTATAGGCCTCGTTCTGTGCATTGGTCTATATGTCGTATTTCGCCGTCAACGCCATGGAGGGCTCGCTGGGGGATCGGCTATTCTTGCCACCCCGCACAGAGCGGCAAGTCTTGGGTCTGATCGCGTTTACTCAGAGCAAGAAGTTGCTCAGCACAACACCGCGGAGGATCTGTGGCTTATCATAAAAGGCAAAGTGTACGATTTGAGCCCGTATATTGCGTTGCATCCAGGGGGTGAAGCAATGCTTCGAAATGCTGGAAGAGACTCCACTAAAGGCTTCTCAGGCTCACAACATCCAGCTCGTGTGTGGGATATGGTAAGTCACTTTCCTTCATTGTTTAAAGAACTATACGTCCTGTCACCAGTGCGTGTGAGGTGCTACAGAGTTGTCGATCATATGAGGTACCGGCAACCGTTCCGTGAAGCACACTGAAGTAGATGTGAACCTAACTGTGTCTTCTGTTCATGGCAGATCGACGAATTTTACATTGGGAATGTAGCCACACTCGAGACGTCCGACAAGAAAGCTGACTAAACGGGTCCTGTGTAGACTAGGATCACTGTGTACCCGAAAGAGGTTTCTTTCGCTTATACCGTATGATGCATGTTCCATGCACGGGTCCTACCACTAGAGCATCCAAATTGGGTTCCGGGACAGCTTTTCCGACGGCCTCCATGTCGAATAATTTGAGCAGAATACTCCAGATTGTTTTGACTTGAACATATGCGAAACCTTCTCCCATACAGCCATGCCGACCAGCGCCAAAGCCAAGGAATGAATACGGAGCAGATTTGTCTTCGTCGCGCGGCGGTAAGAATCTGTCTGGATCCCATTTGTTGGGTTCCGCAAACACATCGGGAAGCATTCCAGCCACGCTAGGAGAAGCTACAACGTAGTCGCCCGTTGGAATGAGAAAACGCCCTCCGAGCGCAGGACGTGGTTCGAGGACTTTTCGCATCAAGAAAATTAAAGGAGGATGCATTCTCAGGGTCTCTTTCATGCAGGCATGAAGAAGATTCATTTTGGTCAGAGCCTCATAGTTGAGCTCCCCTCCACTAGCCTTCTTTACATCATCCTGCTCTGACAACACGCGCTCGAGAACGCCCTTGTCGCGTAGAAGATGCATTCCGATCCACGTTGAGGTTGCACTTGATGTGTGTTGCGCAGCGAACAGCTGCCGCATACAACAATGTAGAAAAATACGAAGAAAAGGTCAGCAAGGCATGATGCGCACCACGTGAAAGCGCGAGAAAGAACAAGCTGGTCGATAACTTACGCCTGCGACTAAAATGCCCACAACTTCATCATCAGTGAAAGGCTTACCATTGCGATATTTTGCTTCAATGAGCCATTGAAGCATATCATCCTCTTTGGTTTCTCCGGCACGTCGAGCACGGATAATGGGAACGAATAATTCGCCCATCTTCTTGCGGGCACGGTCTCGGTCTCTGTGGGCCTTGATTGGCAACCAATTAGCAAGCACGGAAATAGGCTGCATTCCTTGGTCAAGGTCATGGATGAGATGCGATACTTCTCCGAAGAGATTTTCTCGAATCTCGCGACCCATAATGCAACGGGAGCCAGTGAGAATGATAAGGTTGCTCAACTCGGCATAAAGGTCAAGTTCACCTTCATCGCCCCAGTTGGCAAAGAATTGCTCAGCTTCTTGAATCATGAGCGGAATATAGGTTTCCAGCATGTTCACTCGAAGCGTCATCGATAGAATACGGAAGTGCTGCAAACGGTTTTCAAGTGTTGCGTCGTAGACCACATCCTTACCAAACACGGGGGTGCTAAACTTGTACGGTTCGCTCTGGTCGAGTTCGGTATCGGAAGCTTTGAAGAAGGCCTCACATGCGGCTGGACCAATTAAGAAGGTGAGGCGAGTTGTTAGTAAACGCACAGTGAACACCTCGCCTTTCTTACCGTACCCTTCCCACACCAAATCCAGCGGATTTTTCGCGAATGCGAGCACGTTTCCAATGATGGGTAAACCGACATTGTAAGTGGGCGGAGGGATGGCCTTTCCTTGGCGTTTAGCGTTTGAAAGGGTGGTGTCACGAATGGCGGTCTGGAAGAAAGCTACTATGGCAAGTAGAAGCGATAAGGCCATGACAACGACCCAGCCAATGGCCTCGACATCTCCGGATTTAGCGGCTGATACGGTGCCATAGAAGGCAGCTTCGATACGAGGACGAATTGCATCCATGGATCAGACATTCAGGCACGACTACGCGAGTCGCTTCAGTTGTAGCGGTGTATTGCGATGCGCTGCAGCTTGGGCTGTCCTATTAACAAGTCAAGTGATAGAACAGTCTTGTTAGTGCGATGGAGACTGTGAAAAGGTAAAACTCAGGCAGGAGAGCAGCCGTTTGGCAAACGCTAGAGTCGTGAAGTACGTGAGGACCATGAAACGAACGATGGGCGCTACGCTCCTATGAGGTGACAAACCATCTCCGGTTGACGGAGTATGTAACCTTCGTAATTCTGCAGCCCATTCAACAGAGCGCAGAAGGCCTCACAAGGCGCCTTTCATAAGCTTTTCGAAATTCGGAAATTTGTCAAACTTCCACTACCAATCAAAGTTGTTTCCTTTCCAGCCGCTGTAAGATACATGTCTAATATGCTGGTCAGGCAAAGATCTGTAAGCCGCGCTTGATCCGGATCAACTACCCCTACTGGAAAAGCTATGAAACAGAGTGGGAACACGGATACGAAGGTACCGTTGGTACCAACGGTACCTAACAAATCGCTTTGCTATTAGATACATCTGCATCGCTGTGGCCACATTCCAAAAGATACAAGGGTCAGCGGTCTACCCTTGTCGCATCCGATAGTCCGCAGACCTGGGCGTGTAACCCCAAAGCAACTCTTTATCTCTTCCAGAAACCACCGACGGCCCCCAACATCGTAAATCTCCAAGAGTTTCATCAAACTGAACTCACGTAGTTCTCGCAGATGCACACAATGGAAGATCTTGATCTGAAGGAGACCGAGGACGGTACATATCTGATGCAAAGACGCGATCATAGACTGCACGTCGGCACAGGCGAAGAAGCAGATCAGCAGTGGCCGGACATTCAGGAGGATGAAACCGCCATGCCATTGCTCGATCTTGCTGAGGCATGGGCAAAGGTTGTTGCTGAGGAAGAGCTGCCGTCGGTTATCAAGAAGAACGAAGACATTGACAATCCCCTCCTTAACTACAATGCACAGGTTATCGTAGCCGAACTCAAGTACCATTTGCTGGCATCAACTGTCAAGGCCAACTCCGACTCGAACCCGGAGTCTGCCTCAGAAACAGAACAAGAGCAACAAAAAGAGCAACAACAAGAGCAAGGGCAGGAAGTGAAGCAGCAAAAAGAGGGACAGGAGGGGGAACAAGGGCACAATCCGGCGCCTGGTAGTTCGGAGAACGAAGAAGAAAAGACACTCAAACAACAACCTACAGAACAAGACAAGTCAGATCAAGACCCCAACCACCCCAAAAGCGTATACGGTGCCAGTATCCTACTCAAGTTGCAATGGGAGGACAGGAAGCCCCAAAAGAAGGTTCCTCACAGAACCTATGAGCAATTAGGAGATTTCATTCATGACATCTTAGACAACGTGATACAAGCGCTGCAGCAAAACGAAACAGCTGCGAAGGTTGTGTTAAATGTATTGGCGTTCGATCTTGTTCCCCTTCTGTTGGCTAGATACATGGATGGCATGGAAACCTGCACAGAGAATCTGGAGACCAATGCATTGGACTTGTTAAACTTGTGCGCAGAATGGGGCAGTCCAAAGGAAATGCATCTAGCCATAAAAACATACATACGCATGATTGATATTGTCTATTCAGAGGCGACGTCATATCTGATGTTAAAACCATTAGTGACGCTATGGATGAGACTGATTCTTCGCATGCCCAAAATGCGGCATTCGTTTCTTAGGGATTTGCTGAAGGAGTTTGATCGCATGTTGTCTTTGGCAGAGAGTTACGAAGCCTCGTTTGTGCCTAATTCTGGCGGAATAGGTATTGAGAAGTCGGGAAGAATTAAGGGCGTGAACGAAATGATGCTTCAGTTTCTAGAAGACGTGACGAGGCTTCAAATGAAGCAACATGAACAAAATGACACTATTAGCCTTGAGGTGGATCAACTGGGTCGCGCTCTCAAGTTTGTATCGCTTGCCCAAACAGAATCTAAACGCGAGAACAAGGAAACGCCCGACACGGGTAACACTACAGTGAATCGGCACACAAAACCAGATATATCTCAGTCTGATATTAATTTGAAGGAAAAGAAGGAAGAAGGAATGACAGCGAAGTCGGATACGAAGAAAGAGGAACCCGCTCAATTCGAACCCACAACTGATGATCAGAAGAAGAAAGAGGAAGAAAGCGAAATTCACAAAGAAACTAGTGACTGGGTAAAAGAAAGAGCGGTCACTCTAGCGAGGGCGTTACAAATCATGGGTCTTCTGTGGGCTGATATTCCTCCGCCTCCAGGAGAGGAAAGTGATAACCCACGACTTCGAACCAGTTCGAAGAGATCAGAAGCTTCCAAGATGCGAAAAGACCAACGATTGGAGAGAAAGGAACGCTTGCTTGCTCGATGTATTGGTCTATTTGATGGCCTTGGTTGGGCAAATCCGGTTCTCGTTTGTCAGATCGCGAGGAACAGCCTCAATATGCAGGGCTGCTGCTTTGCTGATGATAGCTTCAAGGAACACATTGGTCACGATATCAGATCAAGAAAGGAACGGAAGAACACAATGTTTAGCATCAACGGAGTTTCGCAGTACCTTTGTGGGATTCTGAGACCGAAAACTCGAAGCCTGCTGCTTGATAATGAGCCAGGTGAAATAGACCATTACAAGTACGACCTCACGGACAGTGGGTTTGACCTGCTTGATGAGAGCTATGCGTTTGATCTGATACTACCGTATGCCATGGCTCTGATTTCTCTGGTTGATGCAACAATGATGATGGCGGGAATACTTCTGATTCGAACGTTTCTGTCCCGCCTTCCCGACTATGCATTTGGAACATATGAAGATGTTTTGTACTTGAGGTGTTCTTCAAACGTTCTCGGCCGAGAAGCAAACGTGTTAGGTCTTGCGTTACACCTCGTCAAGGCTATCGCTTCGTGCGATGATCCCAGGCACCGACAAGTAGCCCATGAAACTTTGAAGCACTTACTCGAGAAGTGCAGACATCCAGCTATCCGTTATGTGATAGCTGAATGCATGGTGCAGGAGTCAAAACGTATGGCAGTCACCGCGCAGCTTGTGACAGACCTTAAAGATGTTGTTCGTTATTCTGATCAGGTGGCGGTAGATGGAACCGTTTCGGACTGGGGACTGTCGCAGGCAAGTGCACTCAGAACACGCTTCGTGGAGCTATGTCTTCCCAGGTTTTTCACCCCTCAGAAGAGCCTGTTGTCGTCAGTTTCTCCAATGGTCTCTGTTGCTAACGCATGTTTGTTCCTCGCAGCAAGTGATGAACGACTTGTTAGCGAGTGGGCAGAGAACGAAACGGCATGTGCTGACATTTCTCGTCGCAAGAGGTTCATGAAGCCATACTGCAAGCTTGGTGTGGAGTGCGTTCGAGCACTAGCGTCAGCTGCTGAACACGACCAGAAGAACGTACCGACGTCGCGGCTGGCTAAGGAGAATCGGTCTGAAGCAATGGCTGTGTTTGCTGCAAGTGAGAAAGCATTGAATCAGGGCGTTGCTGCCATATGTGCCCTGAACTCAGCACTACAATTCCTGTAGTGGCTTTTGGATATAGAAAGGATTGCTAACAGCTTACAACCGTTTTTCTGTTCTGGTGACGATAGAAAAACGAGCATATGGAGGCCATCGAGTAAGGGTCGGTAACGGCTTCAGTGGTTATGACATTAAAGGGTAAGGATATGTGATCAAACTTTGGGCCGCAGTTCTGTATAGAGCAAAACATAAGCTGGAGGCCTGCCCTGTTCCATAAAAACCACAGCGCTGGCATTCGAGCAGCCCGCCTGATATTGGCCCCAAACATGACAATCGCTACATGCCAACTAGGACGATGGATCGGGGAATCCCGAAGCAAGAAAAGTGTGCGATACAACAGTTTAGTGCGTTGCTACCCAGGAGACTGTTATGCTTAGACGCGCTCCCGCAGTGGTTACGTACACAGAAAAGCCACTTGTCGGCAACCAGCATGGCGAAACAGGGATAGCTTTTCGTCCCTTCAAATGATCATCCCTGACGTTTGCTCACGCGCTTGAAAGCAGGGCTACAACGGGAGGCTAGGCTAGCAAGCCCAACGAGCGATGGTTACGGCGAAGAATATAATTTTCTAATTCTGTGCAGATAGGAGTTATCGTCATAGACATTGCTGCTCTTGATATTATTGCTCCAGAATAACACGATACTATTATGTTCACGTCGGCCCCAAACCTGCACCGCTGTAGCCGATACGTAAAGTTTATCGGTGTTCTAGCTATCGCCCTTCACCACGTCTCCGGAAGTAGGCGCGCAGGTTCCTTCTGGATTGGTTGTGCCCAACTATGTCTGACTTGAGCGAAAACCGCCACACGTGACGTCACGTAAACCATCTAGCTCAGGGGAGGAAATCTCGATGCCAGTCGCTTATTTTCTGTATCTTCTGTGCACTTGTACTGAAAATGAATACTGTGGAAAACATTATGGCTGTCGGACAAGTCATTGTCTGCATGTGTCTCTGCCAGCTTGACTTTAAGCCCTGTGAATGGCAGACCACGACGAATACGAAGATAATAAACGGTCAACCTTATCTATGGTTGAAGCGGACAAAGCATGAATGATGATGCTGAAAACCTTGGTCTTCGGGCCAAGAAGTGCGAGTTTACACTGGGTACGTCGTACGACGTACGATTGAGACGGCAGCTGCCACTTTCGAGTAAGGAACGTGGCTGTCGTGTTGAAGTGGCGAAACAGAGCAGGACCAGACAGTTGATGCAGACAGCCTTGTGATAGCTCGCGACTGCTGGCCACAATTAATTTCAATATCTAAAACTGTGGAAGGTGGTCCAACAAACCGCTCACAAAATTATTTGGCCAAATATTCTTGCACAGATTGTTGAGGATGCGTCCACCAATCGGGTTCACCGCGGCAGGGTGCCAAATCGTCGCCAAGCTGCCTTATCATCGTAAACATTCTCCGCAACTACACATGCCGCGTATCGCATTCACGTCTCACCACCACAAGTCCGCACGGAGACACGCCAAGAGCGCTGCCAATGTTAATCTAGCAGTTGCAGGGCTTCCGTTCAAGTAAACGAATCGCCTTTTCTCTAGCTTGTAGAATGGGAACAGCTGTGGAGAAGCGCGAGCGTCCGCACGTCGCTATGAAGCCCGCCGTCGAGTTTCCCTACCACGAGGATTCTGACTCAAGCCTCGGCGAACAAACCGAGAAAGAATGCCTCAAACAAGGCGGTTACCACCCCGTGAAGGTGGGAGATACCTTCAAGAATGGAACGTATCGTGCACTATGTCGCCTGGGAGTTGGCCACTTTTCCACCGTTTGGCTCTGCTTGGATAACAACCGCTTTGCTGGTGAAGGTTCCTCCGACAACCGTCGTAACCGTGTTGTCGCCCTCAAAATCCAAAAGTCCGCCACAGACTACACAGAGGCCGCGAAGGACGAAATCAAACTCTTACAGGCCGTCCGGAAGAAAGATCGATATGGTCGTGCACCAGTCATTTCTTTACTCGACCACTTTGAGCATTTTGGGCCAAACGGCAGACATGTTTGTCTTGTCTTCGACGTGCTCGGAAACTCCCTTTTAAAGCTAATACGCAGATTCAACTACAGGGGCGCGCCGCTGTCCTTAGTTCGCCGCATCTCAAAGGATATTCTTGAGGGACTTCATTTTTTGCATTCTGAAGCTGGCATCATCCACACAGATCTCAAACCAGAAAACGTGCTCTTTGAAGTTCCCTCACACATGATGCACGAGGTTGAGGCAAAGAGTGCTACATATAATGAGCACCTTTGTGAAATACGTCGACGGGAGATAATGAACGGCAGCACAGCATCAGAGAGCTCAGATGTGTCAAGTGGCATGAGACCTGCTACAAGGGCTCACCGCCGAAACCAGAAGAAGCGTCTCAAAGCAAAGGCAAAGCGTACCACAGAACGGGAGGCTGCATCATTTCAGCCCCCACACGGTCGGCCGTCAGCACGACCGCAATCATTCGTGGCAGCTCAATCGACCCGACCCATTACCGCCGATGATGGTCTCAAGTTCGACAACCGGAGCCCTCCTAGTCTCAGTCCTCGGGCACAGTCGAATGGCACGACCTTTGAAAAGTTCGAACTGGGATCCATTGTAGACAAAGACGAGATGTTCGCCCGGGGTGTAGTGAAGATAGCGGATCTCGGAAACGCATGCTGGATCAACAAACATTTCACGGAAGATATCCAAACGAGGCAGTATCGAAGTCCTGAGGTAATTCTTGGAGTGAAGTATAATAGATCGGTGGATATTTGGTCCGCGGCTTGTTTGATTTTTGAGTTACTCACAGGAGATTATCTTTTTGATCCTCACTCGTCGTTGGAGTATGATCGAGATGAAGATCACCTTGCTTTGATGGTTGAGCTGCTAGGCCCGATGCCCAGATATTTGACGAGAAAAGGAGAATTCAGTCGAGAACTTTTTACTCGCAATGGGGAGCTCAGGCACATTAAGAACCTGGATTCATTCCCTTTGATAGAAGTCTTGGAAGAGAAGTACAAGTTTGACAGGGCGGATGCCGCCTTGATAACATCGTTCTTGGAGCCCATGCTATGTCTAGATCCAGAGAAGCGAATGAGCGCAAAGGAATGCCTGGCCCATCCTTTTCTTCAAGAGATTGAAATTGAACCGGTTGAAATTGCGGAAACGTGAACCAAGCCAGATGTCTCGAACTTGCAGAAGGACGCAAGTGCTTTTAATTATTGGTTTCCGTTCGATGTCTTTGTTGACTTTTTAAGTCGACCCCATGTCTGTAGAGACTACGAGAACAGCCTTTAGTAGAGACGTTGTTCAACAGCTCTGAGGACAAGAGTGATATCCTTCAAGATGTACCAAAACAGATCACACGACGAAATTTTGCACGTAAGCTATCGTGTGAAGTGAAGATTTGGGTCCATGTGATACCAAGTGTGAGTACAACTGCATGGTTACGAGCATATCCCATACGTTGTACTCACGAATGCCAAGGCCTTGAAACGAAGAGCTACTCGTTCCATGTATGCCGTGTGGGTATACTGAAAGGTTGAAGTCTCGAATCGGAGGATTCAGGGAGGGTTCCTTATAGTGAGTTTGTCACTAAACGGTTCCGGAGATGACAACTTTGTATGTATATGCAAATACTGAAAGTTAGAAGAGTAACATAGTGGAGAAGCTGAGGCCAATTAGTGTGTACATGTGCTGCCGATGAAGCTAATCCCCTCTTCTTCCTTTCACTTAATGTTTGTAGAATTTGGAGTATGTGCGTGAAAAAGCAAATCTTGTGTTATTGTATGAAGCGAAGGGGAGGTATTGAGCTGTAGGGATGACTTCGAAAGATTTGACATGTACATGTGCTTGGATGTAAGATGTAGACGATAATGACAGCCTTACACTTCCTTAGAAGCGTGTGTCCAAGTGCCCCCCACCTATGTGGTGGAAGGATGAGATATATGCAGTATCTGGTGACAAGATTATGTTCGTAGAACATGATGTGATGATGTGCTAACCCCTAACTGCAAGGAGGTTTGTGTAGGGTGATCTGTCGACGTATTGTGTTCTATTCTAGTAACCCGTTTACCCTCCTAGGGTTGTACAAAACGCTTGTGACTCAGCATAAACCTGAAACGCCACTGTAGCTAAGACTCTCCACGATGGTATGGGACACTGGGAGTTTCAATGCACTTAAAATTTTAGCTACGCTGTGCGAATGTAGCGGGAGTTGTTTCAGACCGCCTGTGAGTCATTATCCTTGCCGTATTCCAGTTCCAGTACTTCTGAAAGGGAGACGCCATGTTGCCAGAGATGCGATTCCATTTCCTTGATGCGTTTTTGGCACAGTTGTATCGCAAACACACATTGAAGAAATAGCGTCGCATCTCTGAAACACAAGTTGTCGTGTGAGCTCAACGGTTAATTCCACCCGGATGTATGATGTAAGCACGCTTCCGAGCGGGAACTTACAACGGGGTGGGTCACCTGCTCTGCGAGCGAGCACTACTTCTCTGGCCTGAAGTCGTCTATGGTGACCGGAGGAACTAAGGGTACCAACGGTACCCTTGAGGAGTATGGACGGTTTGCCGTCCCAGCTACTCTAGCCGTGTAAGTTAGCATCATGTTCCAGCTCACGAGGAATGAATTGCCGCTGAAATGAGGATTGGGCGGAAAGGATGTCGTCAATGGTTTCTTGGCGGCCAACGTGGTACATGCGAATCGCCTTGTCGTGGTGTGCCCCTTACCCGAGGACCTCTAGAGGTTGAATGAAATGGTGGAATGAAGAAGGCAACAGTCCTCGGAAACGAAACGATTCTGCGGTTGAACACGCCTAGACACCTAATGCATTCTTAGTATAGTAGTAACCCAGTGTGTGTAGCACGACTCCGGGTTGTAACTAATAGCTATCGTACGAAGAACGCGTTATAGGTTGTAGGGGTCCTTAGCAAACCCCCGGGCTAACATAGAATTGATGTTACTCGTTCGTAAACAGAGAGAGAGAGAGAGGAATGAATGGATGATTTTGAACAACCCTTGCTGTTAGAAGGTTAGGGTGAAAATGAAGATCTCTGCGGGCGTTGGAATTTTGAATGGAAACGAACTGCAAGCAGCGAATAAGCGGACGCTCAGCAATTATTCAAAGCAATAACGTGTCTCTTTCAACGTCAGCGACACTTCTTTCGCTGGTGAGGCGCGCCTATTCCGGGCCACAATAGCAGCTGCGGACGCTTCACATACGCAGCGCAGAGCACACATTCAGCATCCATTGTGCGCCGAGAGCGCCTTTACCGAATTTTTTTGTACGTGTTTAGTGAGGATGCTTGTTTCACCGCGAACACCCCTTCCACGAACAACAAACCTTTATCCCTTCCCCGCCGCGCCCCGCAATCCCGCGATTTAGTGTACGGCGGTACACCACCAACACACTACAACCGACTCTTCCAGACTACTCGTGACGTCACCTACATCCGCCACCCACCTCCCTCCTCTTGTCCAATATCTCCCAACTTCCCGCCTTTTGCATTCCCGCTGCCCGCACCACGAGCTGGCTTTGTCTTGCCACCTATTCATGTTTCAATAGCATTTCCTTCAGCTCCGACTCGCCCACTCCACAATGGCTTTGCAAGCGCTGCCAGCAATCCCTCATCTACTGCCCACCCTTCCCTGGCCTTCCACCCCTGCAAATCACACCGCCCTTTCCTTCAACCTTTTCAATTCCTCTTCATACACGGGCAACGCCACTGCGTACGGTAACACCTACAAGAACATGTACGAGCAAACAACCATGTCATCCGGTTTGACATTGGTCATCTTGGTCAATCTGGTCACCTCTTGGTTTGGTCTTCTTTTCTATCGCTACGTAATCCTTCGCGAGGCCGGCTTACTCGAACCAGAAGACATCGACTTGCTAAAAAAGTACCCTACTGTGCGTTCTGCAAAAGCGTATACACCTGCAGCAGCTTATGTTAGAGGCGCTCCCCCAATGCGATGGAAAGGTTGGAGGGATTTCTTTACATCTTCGGAAACCACACTTTCTCGCGATGCCCAAGTCTACCTGCTTTTTCAACGCGCTTGCATCGTAATAACTACCATATGCGCTGCGGTGTCTACCGTTATCCTGCTTCCTGTATACTGGTGGGGGGGTGCAGTCTTTCGAACCAAGGGTGAGAGCCTGCCCCATTCGCTCATGTCCCTTCTCAAGACCGACCGTGGTGTATTCGAGCGATTCACATCACACAATCTTCCTCAAAACTCTCCTCTCAATCTCTTGCAGATTCCTGTCATCGTAATAACAGCCCTATGCGTCATTGTCATGTATACGGTTGTTAAGACAGCGGCTGGGGAAGAACGATCCACTTCGGAGTGGTTGCGAACTGGTTCAGTATCGAGTGTCAATGTGACTGCCAGTATTGCCGACAGCCCAAAGCGAACCTCATCCTCTTCGCGGACTCCTTACTGGATGCTCTTTGCGCGTGGACTTCCATTTGACATTCGAACAGCTAGCGAGCTTACGGATATGCTTCAAGCGATTTATCCTGGGCAGGTGGCCAAAGTTGAGCTCGTCTGCAAAGGTCGAATGTCAGAGGCGAGACTATTGCGTTCTATTTCGTCGGCCAGAAATCGTCTGGACTATCTTCGGGACAATCTCGAACGCCACCGTTTAGATGCACCCATGAGGCAGGGCGTGGTCGGCAGAGTGTTTTCATTGCTCGCGAGGCGCCGAACAACTGAAGAAACTATCCGAGATCTCGAAGACAAAATTAGAATCCTTCACAAGGATTTGGAGTCGCGAAGCATTGAACCGGTTCGCGACTTCATGGGATGCGCATTCATATCATTCCGATCTCCGACAGCTGTTGCCTCTGTATTGAAGCACTTTCCAGTGCGCATGGACGGTTTTATTCCAGGTCAGACAAACGCACAAGAGTCAAACAGCCATAACATTGCCCTCGGCCGTCACCATCGCGTACGATCAGAGTTCGAGTTTCCAGCGTTTCCTAACTTGTACAAAGGAGTTTTGAACCTGTTGCCCCGTGAAACGCGTCGTAGAGTTTTGGAGTCACCAAGGTTTGCCTCGTCCCTTGCTCGCAGAGAACACGAGGTTCAGAATAGATTATTGGAATCCAGCTCAAATCTTTCCTTCATCACACCAGCGGCAGCGACAGCGAGACTTCGAAACATGAAAGCAGAGCGAGCGCCGAAGAGTGGTGACATTATATGGAGGAATGTTGGTATTTCTTTCTTTGAACGGACTGTGAGAGAAATGGTGGTCCAGTTCATTGTTTTTGCTATACTCATTTTGTTTACAAGCCCTGTAGCTATGCTAACTGCTCTCAAGCTTGTCTTCGCCGAACTTGCACTTTTGAGTGACCCGCAGGTCATCTTTAGCAACCATGGGCATCCAAATGGAACGTTTCCAGCTCCAGAACTGGGAACGTCATTCAACGGAACAAACGGATTCGATATTTTGAACAACCTGACTTCTAACGGCGATAAGGCGGTGGATTCCATATCAACCGACATTCTGCGGCTCCTTCCGTCCGTGTTCACGTCGAATGCAATGTTGCGATCAGTGCTTCTGGCATATTTGCCTGTACTTCTCCTTTCGGTCGTGTTTGCACTTGTCCCTTCGATTCTGCGCCTCACTTGTTCGCTTGAGGGTTATGTGACTCATTCGGCTCAAGAAATGTCCGTTTTTCGAAAGACGTCATTCTACTACGTTATGAATGCTGTAGTTCTCCCCTCCCTTGCGTTGAACACGGCATCTGAATTTCTTGAGATTGTGTACAAGCAGAGCGATGGTGGGGCAAATGTGTACAATGCGATACCGATTCTTCAGCGCCTATTCTCCGGCGATATTGCGTTTTTCTTGTGTAACTACTTGGTGCAACTGGCTCTTACCGGGTCAGTGGTGTGGCTGATGCGTCTGCACTCCAGCTTTTCGATGATGGTGCGGCGAAGGATGGCCATGACTCCTTTGGATGCCGCAGAGGCCAAATGTACTGATATATTCGATTACCCTCGACACTATGCGTATAGTGTAACAGTGATGTCGATGTGCCTTCTTTTCGGCTTTATGGCACCCCTTGTATGGTATTTTGCTTGGCTCTACTTCGTGTGCAAGCATGCCGTGGACGTTTACTTGATTCGATACGTGCACCCAAAGAGCCATATTGACGGGCGCTTGCCCAGATTGAGCGCTAACTTTATTCTAACTTGGACTGTTGTGAGCCAGCTTTCCTTGGCTGTTATCTTTTATCTTCAAGGCTGGGTTGCGGCTGGTATCACAACGGCGATCTTCTGTGTACTGACCCTTGTCGTTTGTCTATCAGCAGGGGCACGGGTTGGAAACAGAATTCTTGTCTTCATTGGAGAACTGCGTGATCAAGCTATCGCAAGGTTTATGAGAACGTTGAGCAATGAATATCCTTTGCTGCACGAGAGCACTATGTTCGATTCATCTTCGTCGAGTGTGCAGTCGTTTGCCAACTGTCAGGAGAACGATGCTCTATTACAGAGATCACCGTTGCTAGAATCTGAAATCCAGGCTTTGGTACGTGTTCGAACGAGTTCAGTGGCTTGTGAATCTCCTTTCATTGAGCAATTGACGGGAAGTGACATGTTCGAATCCGACCGTCACCGAGCAGATAGGAGCCTATCTGCTAACGATCCATCAAACGAAGATGACGGATATGAAAGCGATACTGAGCCTGACGATGTGTTTTTCTCTGGTGACATTGAGTCAAACATAAAGCCGATTTCGTTATATGGTACCTATGACGTCAGAGACGACGACTATAAAAAAGAAGGCTCATGACATGCAGTGCGTCGTATCCGACGCACGCAGCTCCTTGAATATTCGGAGAGCTGAAGGACGTTATCGGTGTAGACGAAACACCAAGAGATTTGAGATCCATCCGACACCAACGTGCGGAAAGCATCTGTTTGCTTAGAAAGTTGGCGGATGCATAACCTTACAAATATGTTTCCCATTAGGCTTTTCCCACCCAAGATTGTAAATAGAAGACGTCATTTTGATACCACGTGTTGAGCAGCTCGGCTAGGACACCGATGCGGAAGTGGCGACCACTTCTACTGGAAGAGGCGCAGAAGCCGGAAGATCCTGCGTCACGAAATAGGTATCAGCTGCGTTGACTGCTTTGTCGCTTCTGGCAAATCGAAAGACAGCAATGTTTCGCTTCGAAGGCAGAGTATTAGCCAGCCACGACAGCCAGTCCTTGTCACGTTTAACTTCACCCAATGCAATAGCGTCTGCGCCAGATGCATAGGCTTCTTCATTTCTTTTGTCGAAATCAGTGGCAAACACTACGAGCGCAACAGCTGGTTGGGGGTTCTCTGCGGTGGATTGACAGCGCTTCAGGTACTTTTCGAGTTCTGATTTTCTGCCCACTACTAGCACGGTGTCGAAGGTGGTGAGCAGCGATGATAGACGCTGCGGGCCCGTGCTTAACCAAGATGGTATTGTGAGCGATGGCGACGAGCTGACACGCTTTATGGGCAAGTCTCTAGCTTGCGGAATACCCGCAATTGAATTCAAGGAGCGCCTGCCAAACTGCACTTGAGTCCAGGTAAGATAGGCAAACAGACTGGCAGCAGTGAGATTAACGGCCACGTTGGTGAAAAGCTGCGTTGCAGAGTCGTCAGAAACAGCTGCAAATCTTCCCAAAGTAATGAAAAAGCCCAAGGTAGCCGAGAAGGCAAATGCGCCAAATAAGGTTTGCTTTGGTTTGCGTAGCGGGTGTTTGATTTCTTCGCGAAGACGGTGTTCTAGAGAGATGCCGTTTCGATCGAGCCGCTGCAGATTTCGGGTGTCGCGCTGTGCTTTTGGTGGGGTGGCTCTTTTCTTTTGCTCAGGCCGGTTTGATGGTGATGCGGAGGGGGACTGAAAGCCTGTGCCATTGCCAGGAGAGGAACGCGGTTTCTTTCCATCGGAGCTGTTATTGGTGGACATTGAAATGACATGGATGTTAGGTTGATATGAGCGGGGGCATGTTCGCGGACAACGCGCTAGTACGCATCGTGTAGGGGGACGAAATGGGATCGGAGAAGCGCAGAACGCTTGCATATCGAAGGCTGCGACGGAAGGGCGACGGGAGCAGAATGCGGACCAGCAGCTGAGGTTGGCGACGCTCTGGATGAGATCGAGACAGCAGAGAAGGATGACAGCGTTTACACGTGGACACATGTTACAAGTTTGCAGACAAAGGGGTAGCGTGGCATGGCCGGTACACAGCAGATGCACGAGCGCGCAGATCCAGTTTGCACGAGGGGTAGCGCTCATCGCACGCACCACGCGTCCGCGCGTCATTCGTGCGCATCCACCAAAACGGGTTGCCACGCGCCACTCGAGACGCGCACCACGACGCTTTGGCACAGCCACTGCTGTGACATTGAACTGAGTTTTACCAACAATACACAGCCGTCCCCCCAGCCAACCAGAAAATATTTCCACCGGTCCCCTCCGATCCGTCGCGTGACGCATGCCTGCCGACAAGTAATTGCCATAAAATGCAAACCGGCTGCGCTGTACAAAGCTACCTTCAACCTTTGAAGTACCGTTTGTACCACCCCGCCGTCGCCCACCGCATGCGCGAGTGATTTCACCCATCGCACCCATTCAGCACCATTAACTTGCAAACTCACAACCCCCAATGTCGCGCATCCGCGTGCGACTACATTTCCGACACACCCAATATCGATTCTCTCTTCGGCAAAGAGATGAACCGCCGTCATACCTTCAGCTCTGCAAAGCCATAGTGAAAGCGGTACCTCTCCCCATATCCCCAGCCAGACTTGCAAACAACGAGAAATCCCCGCTCCGAATCTTCTATGCAACGAAGGATTCCATCCCTCATTCGCTCTATTCCGACGATGCGCTTCGTCGAGCACTGCAACAAAGCCCAGATGAACTTCGTCTTCGAATGGTTTACTTTGATAAGTATCATCAAGACCGCTCTGAAACTAAGAAAGCTTCCTCAGCACGCTCTCGTTCTCGTTCTCGCTCTCGTTCTCGTTCTCGTTCCCTCTCGCGATCCGCCTCCAGAGCCGCGGCGCGAAAGGACTTTTCAAGAGACGTTTTAGCTTCACCGTCTGCAATCTTGGGAATAGTCGACCATCTTAGCAAACACGGAACCCAACCTGTGCGACAGGCTATAGGCGCATTGCAGGAGGCCATTCTCCAACACGATGGAGATGCAGGTAGACTGCAGGAAGTTCGCGATAGTCTTGCCTTGACCTTTTCTGTCTTTCTCAACCGCGTTGCGGAAATGAAGGCCACCACAGCACCGGAGGAGCTCATAGATGCCACTTTGGATCGCTTTGAACACGTCGGTGAGGCCGCGTCTATTTCCAGCGCAACCATTGAATCTGCTAGTGAGCTGCTCCGAGTGATTGGCGAATGTGAAGTCACCATAGCATACCTGCGCGAAAAATGGACAGATATCAAGTCCGACGAGGAGCAAGAAGACGATAAGGAAGACGACAAGGGTCATGAGAGCGGTTCCTCTTCCTCGTCCGAAGAAGCAAATTCTTCGAAGAAGAGGAAGGCTAAGAAGAAGAGGCGTAGAAGAAGGAGACATCGCCGTTTGAGAACCATGTTTGGGCCACATGTCGATCGCTTCGTGGTGGAGTTCCTCACCCTTGTATCAGCCGGAGACAAGCGTGTCAAGAAGAGGTTCAAGAACCTTTACCGCACTTCTGTTCGTCAGCATTCTTTCCTCAGAGCCAAGGAAGGTATTGACGTTAACCTCTGTAGATCGATTGAAAAATACTTCTTCCATGCCGTAAGACGCCACGCTTTGTCAGAAGACAACATAGTGACTCCTCGTGGAAGTCGAGAACTTGCAGCCAAGGTGCAGGAAAAGCTGCATCGTGCTGGCTTTGACGAGAAATTCGCCCGTCGCGCTGGCAAGTTGGCGCTGGCTATGGTTATGGACCCTGCTGTTGTGGAGATTCTGTTCGTTATGGATATGAACGGTGGTGCACTTGGTGGTGAGGAGGTTATGGGAGAAGAGACGTTTGCCCATGAACCGGTGGACGAATTTGATGGACTCGTATTTCGCGAGAGGGGATACGATTTCGAAGCTCCTTCCAGTTCGGACGAGGAAGACTTCGACGATGCTGAAGATATTAGTGAATTGTTTCAAATCAGCATGAAAGAAATGAAGCGTAAGTCGAAGAAGAAAAGGCGTCATGAACGAGAGGTTCCACCACACCTACGAGGTCGTAGTCGCAGCCGCAGTCGTAGCCGTAGCCGCCGTAATAGCGATGATGGTCATCACCACCATCGAGCAACGAGTAAGAGTCGCAGCCCTAGCAGAAACCGACATAGAAGTCGTAGTCGTAGCCGCAGCCGCAGTGTAAGTCGAAGAAGCGGCAGATCTCGCGACGATGGATTCGGTTTTGGTTTCGATGAAGCCGGTAAGCGCTGGGAACAGGCTTACGGAAACGGGAAGGGTTATGACGGATCCTCTGACACAAGCGTTCTTAGCGACGAAACTGGACGAAGCGTGTGGGCCAGAAACGAAATGTCAGCGGAAGGTCATCACAGTTCTGAACATGGAGGTTCACACCACGGAGGTTCACACCATGGTAGGCGAGGTAGGCATTCGCCCCCTAGTCTTCGCCGATCACGATGAAGCTACTCAGAATCGATTGCAGAAAGATCCTGTTCACACTGCACTAGCAATTGATCGAGGATAGCGTCTCGTTCGTTCTTTACTGAGACGAGCTGATACTGTGCGGCTTAGCCCAGGAGTTTTCTTTGCGTGAGGTTCAAGTTATCCTGTCAATCCCACAAGCTCTATGCTCGTATCGAGATGCAAGAAACGATACGTAGAGGTATGTGATCTGTTCATCATGTCTGGTAAACGGTACTTTCGCTTGTGTTATTTGTGTTACGGAAATTGCATGCTGTGATCAACACATCTGTGCCATAGCATATTTCAAATCCGCGACGGTAGTGCGCTGGCACTCCGCTGACTTTCGCTTATGACTTCCTATTTGTAAGTTAGCTACTAGATTAAATCTCACTCAAATCGCAATATGTCGAAGATCAGAATTACCCTCTGGTCACAGGCGCAATCTGATTGTTCTCACTTCCTCAAAAGTAGCAACGCTGGAGTAAAGATACAACTATCTGAAATTCTGTTGGTATCCATCACTAATCGTCGAAATACACGTTCAGTGATGAGATCGACTGATCCTCTTCGGGAAACATTGTGAATTCTCTCCTTACTCTTCGGGACTACGAACAGCTCATGCGATTTGAACACCATTCCGCTCTAAGAGTACGGCTAGTTCCCCATGATCCGTGTGCGGGAAGAGATCAATACCATACGCCTTCACTGGTCGAAAAGGTTCGAGGCGAAACGCTTTTGAACGTGGCCGAAGAAATCCAAGCGCATTCTTCCAGAAGTTATTCGGTTCGCAAGCAACATACACTATCCTTTTCACAGACCTCATCCCTCGCACGGCAGCCACAACATTCATCGGTAAGCCAGCACGTGGCGGGTCAAGGATAGCAACACAGTCCTTGTCGCCCGGTACCTCCTTGATAGCGTCGTGAATACGGTGCTCCACCTTTCCACGTATAAAAGTTGCGTTTTGAATGCCATTGAGCCTTGCATTGTTCACTGCGTCTTCAACAGCAGACTCGTTCATCTCAATTCCGACGACGCTATGTGCTCTCCCTGCAAGTGATAAGCCAATAGTTCCAGTACCGCAGCAGACGTCAAACACAACTGTGTTCTTATTGACACCGGCAAGGTCGCCTAGAAGGCCATACATCCGCTCTGCCATCAAAGTGTTCACTTGGAAGAAAGCTGTTGGTTGTATCCGGTATCTCAACCCGCATATTTCTTCGTGTAGCCCTTCAATGCCGTAAAGGTGAAGTGCAGGAATATCACTTGAAACCGCAGAAATATGGTTTGATGTTTGCCAGAAAACGCCTAGCTTCTTGTTAGTCCCGAAGTACGTCTTGAGCGCTTCAACCACAGCCGTGCGACATTCTCCATCAGCTTCTCGCGTCGTTCTCTTTTCTATTTCGGTATCATCCTTATCGAATGGGTTTACGACGACAGAGACAATCAGTTCCCCCGTTCTGACCCCTTCTCTGCATGTAATCTGTCTCCAATATCCTTTATGAGTCCGTTTATCGTATGGTGGCATATTCAATGACCGAAGCACAGGCGTTAGGCACTTCGCTACTTCGATCGAAGCTTTGCTTGTTGTGGAGCAATTCTCATCTACAGGAGAGACGAATACTTGGCCATTTCTTACAAGCCCCAGAGCATAACCGATTGTAAGTTCTGATACGTGATACTTGTGACCCATGCCGCAGCCGTCCGGAGAAAACCCAATGGTGAACTCGTTCTTATTGCGATAGAAATTACGCTCGCCTTGCTTTTCGGCTCGTAAAACATCGACAAGCGGGCAGCATTCTGGACTACCTTTCTTATCGCAGGAGCGACGAAGATCGTCCAACCATTGTATACGGCCTTCCTTGCGGATCTCTCTGTGGAGGTTCTTGGTGACGAGCTGTAGGGCGTTCGCCCATTTCCTCTTCTTTCGAGTAATTTGCTCTTCATATCCAACGTTTCGCCATTTCGCGGTGACGTCTGCCGCCGAAAGACAAACTCCCTTTGCCATGGTATCTGTGTTTTCTCGAGAACGCGCAACAGTGTCGTCAATCCTCATACGCTTCGCGGAGTGCTCTGTTGTTTCCCTCACCTTCCACAGCTCCCCACGATATTCATTCTTGGAAAGGCAATCAACGCCTAATTTTGCGCACTTTTCGTTTGGGAACGCGATAAAGAAATGATCCCACTTCGTGATCTTATGAAGACCGCCATACGGTGGCATATCATCAACTTTAGACAAAAGTTTTACGATGTCTTTGCGAGTGCACCAAAATATTGTGGAGCAAGTTACGATGTAGCGATGGACATTTCCGTCCGGTGCGGCATCGACTTCCGTGGTCTTCTCATCGGTTCTGGGGTGTGAGAACGCAGTCTTCGACTCTATAGTGGAGGGAGTAGCCCCTTGGAATTCAAATTTTCGCTTCCTTGTTGGTTTCTCAGGGCTCCCGTAACTTGCTCCATACTGAGTTGGGCGGTTCACGGGTTCCTTAGAGAAAAAGCTTCCCATCTTCAGAACCGTCAAACGTTATCGCGTGAACCGTGTTCAACCCTCAAGTCGTGAACCGGTTGAAGAACAAGTTATAGAGCATATGACAGAATTGCGAGAATATACGGAATACGAGTTGCTGCAACTTGCGCTTGTTTGCGGATGAAATACGCCTTCGTCGCAAGCGCTTCACAAAACTAAAGGGTTACCGGGGTAAGGATACTTTTCGCACCCCTGCATACAAGTAACCAGAAGCTTTTTGAGATGAAGTTTGCCGTCGGTATCGGGATAAGAACTTAGAAGGCGAGGGCGAACCCTGTACACTTGTAGTTCTCCTCAACCCTCGTAACCTTTACTGGGAGTAGGCGTGGAAAATGCGGCTTTCTGCGAATTCGCTGGCAAGCTATGATATTATGAGTTCACGGTGAAACTTCCAACCTCGCCCCGCATATATATTTTCCTAAAATCACCCTTCGTAGACACTGCAGTCACCAGTGCATGTCAAGAGGTAGTCATTTTCGTTAAATGACCGAGGCCCCCCCTGAAACGGAACCGTACCCTCTGAACGGAAAGCAATCCATATTAGATAGGATCATGGTATCAATGTCACCTCTTCCTTTTGATAGTGCAGGCATTCCCATCTGTGATTCCTATCTGTGAAGACTCTCGTAACCTTCGTGCCCTCGTCGCTTCACTTCTTGGAACATTAATGTACGATGCACAGAGACAGAGGCAAACTCGGGAACCATCACGCGATGGCTCATTTCAGATTTCACATTCATCAGCCCTCTCTTTTTCACTTTTGTTTTATTCTCGTGCGCTCTGCTGATGCGATTCCACCTCATGCACCGTGATTGGCTTTCAAGTGACACTCCTGGCAAACGGTATCTTTGACACCACCACTTCCACAGTGTTATCCCCTCTTGTCGTTTGAAACTTCTTCGAAGGAATTCACAGAACAGTTACAAGAAAGAGTGAATGTACACGATGAACAAAGTCAACAACCCACAGGGAACTAAAAACAACCGAAACACGGTTTGGACGTGGAGTGACAAAAGTCTTTCAACCGAAGTAACGGTTTAAGTGTGGGCTAGAGATGCCCTTAAGCATTGATCTATCCTAATCTCATCACATCGATGCGATGTAACACAATGGGGATGGGGAATAAGCTGCAGCACTACTCTGCGTTGGCGCCATCTGCATTCACAGAGGCTTCGTTTTCAATTGCAGCATCTTGCTCAGGTGTAACAACACTTGCATTTGACAAATCGCGGTCTCGCATATCATCAACGTCCTCACTCTTCATTCCTTCAAAAGAAATCTTCGCGACGGTGTCTGGCTCTTGCACAACATGCTGCAGACACTCTTGACATGCATCCGCCAAAGCTGCCCACTGCGAATAATACGTAACAAACTTTCGCTTCACGGCACTTTGCATAACCCACTGTCCAGAACCAGAGGAAGCATCAACAGTAGGAATGGCATGATCTTCACCACTGTCAGGAGCCGAGGACTGAGCTTCAACACCACAAGAACAAGTTATATCAATAAGTCTCGAAAGATCGCCACCAGCAAGACGTTCGCAGGCATGAGCAATAGAGCGCCATGCCGAAATCGACCGCAAAGCAGTAACGCCTATAGCTTGCAAACTTTGAGAAGCTTCCGTGACTTTGGTCAAGTCCTCATCGCAAGCAGCAATGTCGCGAGAGACTCGAGCGATGGATTGCTGACAACTGGCAAGGTCGTCTAATAACTGCTTGTTACGTGTTCGTTGCCTTTTCTTGCATTCTAGTACATGCTGTGCATCTTGCTGAGCCGTTTGAGCCTCAGAATGAACTGAATCCATCATTCGCGATATTGGCTCAAGTATGGGTATGTTCCACGAGGTTCTTAGTGCGTTGTCGACTGTCGGTACAAAGGAGAAGAAGTTGCACATGGCCTGTCGGCGAGTTGCTCGGTGCTCATTGACGGTAAGCTGAGTGTAGAGTTTCCCATATTCGGAAAGCGATTGCAAAACTTGAGCATGTTCATGGAACATGGACACACTTTGGACGCGAAGAGCTGACATGTGACTTTGATACTCTTCACGGAGGTTCTTAATGGACTCTTGCGCGCTGTGAAGCGCGGTCAATAGCAGCGAAACTGATTTGGCGAAGCGTTCAAGGCGGTTGATGTGTTGTAAAGGGGTTTGAGCGAGAGTTGAGGCCAAGGCATGTTGGTGACGAAGTGTATCATTCTGGTAGGGATGCGAGATGATGAGAGCGTATGTCAAAGGTTGCTGCGTCAGCACGGAACAAGCCATAGAATGAATTAGCCTCAAACGTGGGCGCAACGTGAGTTGTTGCAGCTGCGCAACAAGCTCGGAAAAGCGCTTTTGCAGGGGGGCATACTTCGATAAGCTGTCGAATTTGAGAGTGAGAGCAAGCGTAGCGGAAATAACGCATGGAATTGCTGTGGGTAATGTACCGCGCTGTTCAAGAACCAAAGGAGAGTCCTTTGGCGGGCGCGATAACAGTGAGTACAGATGCGCGTCCAGAACCAAGTCAGTCTCCGATGCCATTGGGCGCAAGCAGTATTAACTTGTGAGACTAGCGACGGCGATGGAGAACTTGAAGTTCACCCTGTGGCATGGGTAGAACGTGCATGCTGACGTGGGTGACGCTCCGCGCAGCATTCGTCAGGTGGCGCCTGTGCCAACAAGCGGATGGACTTGGGCGTGGGTGTTTCGGTGTTTCGGTGTTTCGGTGTGCCGGCAGAACGGTATCCTTCTACTGTACGCAGATGGCGCACGCAATCCTGCATCTGCTTATGATAGAATGCGTGATTTAGCAAAATAATTCGCAGCCAATCCACTCCACTTTACCCGCAAAGATCATTGTTGTACTGCCGTAAAAGGCTAGTAAAGGGTTGCTAGCCTCAAGATAGCTAAACGGTAGCAATCCTACCCATCTTTCCCTTCGTAGACTACCTTTCATAGTAGTGTCCTAGCCTATCCCTAATAGCCTTACGCTGTAGCCTTCTAGCCTATTGGTTACAAGACTACTAGTCATTCACAGTCTGAGAAACCATTCACGGGGCGTGTTCGGGAATCGATTGCATCTTTCCTGCCAGCGACCCTTTGTACTCTTCTTTCGTCTGACATCCATTACGCATCCGTTAGATAAGCTATAGAGGTCTTCTTGCAAACATAAGATTCGAATCACAAACAACGGAAAGAAATGTTTGCATTGCTGCACCCGTTACACTGCAATGGTTGGTGCTGCATAATACGCTTCCGGACATATTTTTTGAGTTGGGTGCAGTGAGATCTTAGCACCGTTCTCTTGGAGTCAGTGGAACCAAAATGCTGTAGTCCACCGTCATGTTTCCATTCTAGCTCCAGTTTCTCAGTTTCACACGCTTGTACTTTTACACTGAACTCAACAGGCTACCTACATACACGTAGGCACAAAGGTACAATTGAAGACTTCGAGCGAAAGGATATTATTCTTGAGAGTTGCAGAAGGATTGCACACCGCAATACTACTCCAATTCAGAGTTGCTTACAAGATTTAGTGTTGATGCTTGCTGAGGGAGCACGAACTGTTCCGACTTCGACGTACTTAACTTTACGAGTCAGGCACCCAAGCCGGATCCAGCCACAGATTCAATTCGCTTGCATTGATCGCATCAGCGAATGTTTGGTAAACAACGACAGGGGGAAAGAAATCGCTGACAGTTCTGATGTGATCACTCATACTCGCAAATACCACCACACCCCAAAGCAAAGTGATTTCGTTGCGCAATTCCAGAGGAGCTGTCCATCGCATTCTAAGGTTCTTCGGTACAATTTAAGTTGAAGACCTAGGTTAGAAAAGCAAGAACAACAAGCTCGACTTCTAGTGGCGTGTCTATCTGAGCGATAACAACTTTATAGTTGATAGTTGAGCAAAAAAGTTTGCGATCAGGTACAAGGACAGTAAGTTCCAAACGAGCGAAGGACATGACAGCAGGTCATGAAAGAATTTGTACAAGAATGCGTTTTGCTGCCAAAGATCAACTGTAGTGGAGCTCTTACGCCCTTAAGCTTCTTTCGCCTTTTCTTTCGCCTTTTCTTTCGCCTTTTTAGTGCAAAATCTACAGAGGTAACGTGTTGTGCGATAAGTATCCTCCGCGAAGTTAAAGTTGAATCCCTTTCCCCGATGAGCGCCCCAATCTCTTGTCCAGTTCGCTTCATCGATTGGTGAGGGGAAGACGAACAAACTTCAAAAAGACGGATTAGCCTCTAACCAAAAGTATCCTTCTACTGTAGAAGAGTCTTTATCTACATCACGAGTCTCAGAACTTCTCCGTATCTTGAGTGACCGCACTGCAGCTTAGGTTTTTCTGTTCTCGTGAAACGTATCTCACTGATTCCCAAGGCGTCATCCGCCGAATGATATGCAAAAAGGCACCTACGACAAAGAAGACTGCTAGGCTAACTCCAGAATCATTAGCTCAGTATCCCACTCTAAACCCACTCAACAAATAAGAAGGATCCAAAGCTCAGCGGACAAGAAGCTCTGTGCTTTGTGTAGCTGAAGAAAGAAGAGGGCTGTCATAACCATCCTACAGTAGCCCAATTCTTGGGCGTTCCGTAAGACAGAGAGAATGGTAGAAGCAAGAGGACCGGCGGAGTGTTTACCTACGTAGTTACAGAGGGCGTGATCTCTTGAGAAGCAGTATAGTTTAGTCGAAATCAGGACCATGGCCAATACACACCGATCGCCCGCACAGGGACCTGAATGGCTTTGCAGGGTTTTTTACGGAACTTGCGCTCGGGTCGAAGGACAGCTCGGGCTTTAGGCCGGTTTTACTTCCCGAAATCGCCAAAAGTAAAGAGGAAAGGGTGGGTAGAACGTCATTAGTGCTTCTAGACGGCGAAAACGAGTCACATTTGAATCCGCCTTGTCGTGGTGAGCTCTTTAGCTGACGTCCTCTGGTGGAAAGAGAAGAAATAGCAGAGAAAAAGATGGAATAGCGAGTCGCGCCAGAACGAAATGGATCCGATTTGGATTTCCCGTAGAAGCTTGGTGCTGATCTCGAAATGTTCCGAGATAGTAGCTAGCTAGTGAACGCAACACTGCTGCTGTAAGGTGAGAGCAAGCACCAATCATCGGCTACATTCCAATGACACAAATGGAGATTGGTACTATGCGACAGAGGAAAATCTTTCTTCTCCGGGGAGCTTTACGTGATACTTGTAGCGTTAGATTCTACCACAACGCCTTCTTCTTCTTCTTTACTGTGGGTTCAGCATGCCTGATTACGGCACGCTGATAGTGGTTTCTCATTTGAAAAACTTCTCTCTTCTCAAGAAAGCTAACAACTTTTGTGGCCACTGGCGGACTATCTCCGCTAAAGTCTTACCCCTTCTTTCTGCAGCAGGGAGCTCTCGTCTTCTAGATTCCGTCCGCTTGGCGCAACGCCGTAATTTGGTAATGTGCGCCCCTAAAGAAGAAGAACAAACACCGATACAGGAAGAGAGTTTCTTCACTGAAGATGGTTCTATCTTGGGGGCATCGGGACGAGTTGTCCTGAGCAGCTCCCTTCTCCTTCATCCCTTGCAAGCCGCCTCTCTCACTTCCAATGGCAGCCCACAGGACTCAACAGTATCCATCTCATGCAAGCAGGTTATGAGTAACACTTATGATTTGCTAACACGTTCAGAAGAACCGTTGGTGCATGTTAGAGCGCAAGACCAGAACGGGTGATCTACGCCGGAAACATTGCGTCATGACGAAAGAAAGCATGTTAATGACGGCTCTTGGCTGAACAACCATTTACGATCATCATCATGATAATGAAGTTGTGCTGAACCAGTGCGATACTTTGCTCGATGATTCCTTGAACCGTTGGTTCTGTAGTTCAGCAGTTCGCCTTCCCCATCTCAGACAGCCGACAATATCGATAAGGAAACAGACCTAAAAAGCAATAGGAAATCATGCAATTCCGCCCGCCGAGGTGTGCCGACCTTCCGAAAAGGCTACAAAACACAATCAAAAGTTACGCCGGACGAGGAAGCCAAATGGAGATGCGACTGGGTCTATTACGGGAATTTAGCCGTCGAATAGAGATTAGCCTTATACTTTTAGAAAGTTAATACGGTTGCCTCGTAATCAGAAGCACATTATAAAAGGTGAATGATCTGTGCAGAGAACCAGCACAGGAGCGCCGGACTGGCCAATCGTTTTCGTACACATGCTCGTAACCACACAAATACATAGAAACGTTGGGAAATCCCTAAGAACTTGAACAAGTCTAACGCTTGAAATTACCGTTAACCGCATGCTGCGGATATTGAAGGAACAAAACGACGAAGGGAAGGATAAAGTGTAAGTGTTGCGCACCCCCTTGTATACGCTTGCTGATTCAAGCTCTCTCCGCATTTACACAGAGAATTATACCTTTTAAATAGAGGATTCATGCGTCTTGCAGTATGCGCACCACATGTCATTCGTATGCCTTGATGGAACTGGTGTTAGCAACTTGCCCTCCACAGGGACATAGTAAACACAATAACAACCCTCCAAAAAAGGGGCGAACGGGGCTGCTAACCCTTAAAGTTGCATGTCATTCGTATGTCTTGATGGAACTATCTTCAAGCAGAGAAACCTCGTTTCTCAGGACGGTCATAGCCTTCGTTGTTGCATTCTTGCAGTAATTCTACGTGGTTTTCTCATTGAAATGTTGTACGTGCTATTCTGCCGAAGATTTCTCTCTAGCAAGGAAGTGATAGGTTCATGTGGCAGTTTAAGTGTTTTCTAATTTTTGAGCGCTGGGATCTACATGAACCAGCAAGATATCTCTCGTTCTGTTGGCAAAAAGATGTCTAAATATCTAAACCTTCAAAACAAGGGCGAAAGGGCTTCTAGACCAGCAAAATTGTTCAAGCAGAGGAAAAACAATGTGGTTACCCTTGTATGAAGACTAGGGTGGGATCATGCTATTTTTGCTGGCCTTGTTGAAGAACGAACTACTTTGAAGAAGCCGGTATTGTCTCGACATTGGAATGAGATGTCGACAGCGTCAGAAGTAAGGGGTGACCTCTGCTCGCTTTGTTCGCTTTGCAAGGCCTATCGCGCAATTTCTTGGAGAGCAGAGTATTGGAGCGTGACGTGTCCCACACCGTCGCAGGTAGGAGTTCAGAACCTAGAAAATTGATGGGTCTAACCGGCCACTGTTCATTGCGCTGGCCAGTCACCGTTGGCCATACATCGCAAGTCGGCGGTTAGATTAAGTTACGTTACGACAAGGCTTGCGAATTTCTTCCTTCCTTTTCTGTAATTGGTCTACTTATGATGCAAAAGGCGACCATTCTTAGACTCTCCTACATGACGATTCTTACGTAAGATATGCTCTCTGCAAGCACTCATCAGATTCGAATTACCCGGTTTCCAAATCTACATCATGGACCACGCATCAACCCAACGGAACATGCGAAATACAAGATGTGTCGATCATGAGAAGTGGTGCATGAGTAAAATCAGGAAAAGGAAACAATTACCGAAGGGTAAGACAATATCATAGCTGGGAACTGTTTGAAAGATGCTTGTGCTGTTGAGAAGATTAGAGAGCACTCGACCAGCATTTTCTTATGCGCAAGACAAATGGCTTCCCTCCATAAAGGCCCTCCAGACCCAATCAACGACCGCGGGTGACCGCTGTTGCTTGGAGCAAAGCTGCTGCTTCGTCGGAGCCAATAAGGACTTGTGATCACTGCCCAGAGCAACTTCGTGCATTGCTGCAATGCGAAGCAAGCATACGGGTATAATATGAAGGGTTCCAGGGTTAAGTTACAGCCAATGCGCGTACCCTTGGTATTGCATGTTTGAATTTTGCCGAACTGTTGCCATGCAATTATTCCAGCCTCTTTCACGCTGTGCAGTTCGACAAGAAAACATTCTGTCACGTGATATATCTAGCAGTAGAGGTGAGCGTCGCCCCGCTTTGCTCCTTTAGGTCACGGGCACAATAGCAAGCGTGCGCTGAGCACGTGCTGCGCTTCGCAATTCACATCATGATGTTCATCATCGCCGGTCCAGGCCGCCTTAGCGCAGCTATATGCCTTCCAGGGATACCGGAGGTGCTGGGATACTGGTGCTGTCAACATTAAAGACTTTGCTGGAGAGCAGCGAGGAAACGCGGTAGCAATTGCGAGTAAATGGAGTCAGAACCAGACAGGCTGACGAAGTGGCCCGCGTCGGCCCATGTATGGCGTTGCTCCAGGGGCCGTTCACTATTGCAACTAACCAAGCTTTTCTGTACACCCGTCACCGTAGCGCAGCGACTCCTTAAGCTTCACCTCATTGTCTCCGCTTCCACCCACAGATTACACCTCCCCTCTCCGCTGCAACGCACCTGTCTGGATGAATCTCTTCTGTAGATATGATAACCGTTGGAGTACTTGCCGCTTTAATCAACGTTGCCGTCCTCATCCTCATTACCTTCACCGACCGCGCTATCGAACTCATACTACGTAACTTTGCGTCCAACAGACTTGCCAGTCACCGTCGAGCGCCCATAGTTCACGATAGCGACACATGGCTTCCATACCTTCCGAGATCCGTTGTTAAATACCACAGGCATCCTGGTGCGTTGTTCTCCTCGCGAACTTTCCATGGTCTTCCGTTCAAGCATCAAAACTAATACCCGTTTTGATTACAGCCATTCTATGCGTTGTCATTTTCACAATTTTGCTCGTACCTGCCGAGCTTATAACAGAACTTGGAGTTGACGTATCCGAACGATGTAGTCCTATGAAAGAACGCGGGCCAGTAATTGCGAAGAACAACGCCACTCCAAACTTTACCTCTATCGAACTAGGAGGCATGGCCTTTTTCTTGCAGAGCACAAGCTTTGCTGAGGCTCCGTTCACTCGAATTCAGGCTGGCATTCCGCGCATGATAACTGGTATGGAGTGTATTTCATGTCTGAAAGGTTCTCAGTACCCAGACATCATCAGTGGGTGTACAGTTCAACTTGATCGCGTCTATCAGGCAGGAGAGCTCCGAGTTACTATTCAGACTACTTTAGGCCCATTTAAGACGATAACTACGTCTTTCAACGAGACCAAGCCGAACGGCGTCGCCTATAGCCGCTCCAAAGGTATGGGAGATCTAACTCGAAACGGCGAACACTGGGCTTCTCATATGTTTCATCCGAGACCGAACCGAGAAAATGAAGTCCTGTACCTGGAGTATACTAACCAAGAGCACATTGGCAGTTTGTTTGAGAAAGCTGTAAACAGCAGCCAAGCGCTGGTCACAGAGCCAACAGGTTCTAGTGTTCGGATGTACGCCATATCCTGTTCTACCAACAAGTTGAGTCCTGATCATTTCATAGAAGCTCTCATGGTGTATCGTACTATTCAGCTGGAAAACCCTGTTCGTCCAGCCCAGTATCAAGAAAAGGAGGATCGCTTCATGGAAATCAACCCGGAATCTGTGTATCTCTCGGTTCTGTCGTTGAAAATTGTCGACGACGAGCACGAAATAGGAGATTATTACAGGTACACAACGTGCGGTAAGTACAAAATGGTCTTCATCGCTCCTCTGCTTATTTGCATAACTGTGATCGTCATTCTAGGAATCGTTTCCGTATGCTTTCGGGCTGACCGAAGGCTTCGGAACAGAATTCCTTACAGCTCTCGAACATGGTTTCAGCATGTTCGTAAGCAGGGTAGCACAGACTGTGATCCCATTGAGGAAGGCCGGATGACCTGCATAAGGCACAATCCGGACGAGATGGTGGTCCTTGAAGAGTATCAGGGCCCGAGGAAAACAGAAAACTTTTGTGTACGATCAAACACGTCTTCGACTTCGTATGCAAGGCATATCCGCGAAGATGACCATATATCAGCAGATTTCGAAGGGAATGAGTCAGACAATCGAAGATATCCAGAACGACAAATGAATCCATTCCCAGCTCAGTGATTGGCTTCCCTTTTTATTCACAGAAACGAGACATCCCCAGAAGTCTACAGTTTTCAGAAAGGATGAATAACAAAAGCATGGAGGAATCCGATTATCCATTCAAAGAGGAAACACCTCGTGCCAAGGGCACACGTTTGTGAATGAGGAATGGGATTTATTTCGCTTTCGTCACATATTCCATCATCAGATTGGATTCTGTCAAGGGAGTCGCACAGTGCGAAGAACGCCTACTCCGATGATTTAACTCGTTACCATCATATCAATCTCCAGATTCCATCAGAAAGACTTGCGGAAACTAACGTTATGAAAAGGGTATTAGTAACATTCAGCGAGTGTTGCATAGGACATGTTTTCAAGCTTCTCGTGGTGGCTTCATATTTGTTTGCAATCGATCGTACAGAATGGTATGCAACTTTTAACGGCGCCTTAGAATTATAAGCCGCCTCATCCGATGCACTTCTTCCACGGGAAGTTCGTTTGTGAAGCTCTGTCCAATCCAAGACTGCGGATATGCAGAAGTATCGTCAACAACACACGACCAGAGAAGTGTGTTTATCTTACTACTTTTTGCGTCGTGAGGCGGCGGCCAAAGAACGATGATATTTACTTCATTGTTGATGTTGTTTGTGGGCGAACGAAGCCTAATTCAGACTGCGACATATTAACTCTCTAAGAAGCTAGTCTGTTGCGACGGCCAAGTTGTCGAGGCAGACCCAGTTGCGGATCCAATTGGCTTTCTCCTTCGTCTTCTTTATTGTGGGTTCAGCATGCCTGATTACGGCACGCTGATAGTGGTTTCTCATGTGAAAAACCTCTCTCTCCTCAAGAAAGCTAAGAACTTGTGTGGCCACTGGCGGACTATCTCCGCTAAAGGCTTAACTCTTCTTTCTGCAGGAGCAGGGCTTTCTCCTGATTCGCGTACCTGTATATTGCATTCTAATGGCACACGCCGATCCACCTTCTGGAGTGTGCCCGTGTTCCTTCCGCCGCTCGGGGAAAGGGATATGGAGCGGCGATCGGGCCTCATGGAGCCGAGGACCTTCTCGTTTATGGCAAATTGAACCGCGCTCTAACAAAGGCTCAAGAAGGTTTTGGTTTTTTTTTCGGTGGGGGGGGGTCTGTAGAAAGAACAGACGTATCATTACGCCACAAGAAGGCAGTGTGGGCCCGCAAGGTCGATAGAAGAGCAGCTCTCCTTCGTTTGTTCCCTTCTAATGACGTCGTGGTAGAATCTGAGTCTGCAAGGAAGCGTTCTATCGTCAGACCGCCCGGAGGCTATCTTCGGAGATAAACTACCTCTCGCATGCAAGCCATAGACATCGTGGCCACTACGTGACCAGTAAACGTTGGTTGGCGTTTACGGGTAGTGCTCCCCTAGTTTCAAGGCAACGGTATTGGGAAGGCTGACTTCTAGAATGTAGAAGGTTAATCATCTATTCGACGGCTAGGTTCCCCTAGCAGACCCAATCGCATCTCCATTTGGCTTCCTGGGCGTTATTTGTAGCCTTTTCGGGAGGTCGGCACATCGGCGAGCGGAACTGCATGCAAAGGGTATCTATGGCCCCTGACACTAGTTGCAGCGTCCGTTGTTTACATTTAGCCGAGGAGTACTGCATGCTCCCACCTTGGTGATGGTGGTGATGATGTCTACGGGGGCACGTCTAGTAAAGCGCAACAATCCAACCCTTTAATTCCAAAGGCATGGGTGGATTTCTTATCACAGAACTTTCTCTCCGCAAGTATTCCAACTCTAGGGAGCCTAAACCCCTGTTAAAGGCACGTGAAACCACGTAAGGCCAGGCCAGATGCCCTGTCCGCTTGCGCGGCACCATCTTGCAATGACACGCAAGACTTATGGGGTTGTACCCTTCAACTTCCAGAGAATGAATTGACTCGTGCGGGAAAGGTCAAGGCAAAGACGGCGCGACCCGTGAGGAAGCTTGTGCCGTTTGTCAACTGTTTTGCCTAGCGAGACGAGTTGAACGACATGACGTGTGCAAAAGCTATGATTGTGAAACACGCTTTTGAATCAATCTTTGCAACATGATGTTGCCGAGAGGTCACCCCCGTGTTTTCCATGGCGCTTTCTCTGGTAGCCTTCCCCTTCCAGAGCGGTCCCGTTTGCGGCTTTTCCAGCTTTCTTCCGATGCAAAAAATTGTCTTCGTACATATTATTTCGGAAGGTCTGTTCACTACGGCTGACAAAGAAACGCACATGCCGTAGGGGGGGACGCAGGCGATTTCCCGGGAGGATTTCTCTCAGCTGTTGTTGCCCCACATCAAAGTATCCTTGCTCTCACACTTCGTGTCTGCGACAACGTTGGCGTCTCTACGGTTGCTATCTTCGTAGCTAGGACCCTCAGATCGCTGAACTGCCTCTCCACAACAACGTGGAATAGGATCGAGGGCGTCTCTAAATAGGGTAGGATTACTTCAGAGATTACAAATCAGCAAACTAATCGATGAATCAAGCGCTGCATCAAGCGCTGCTTGAACTGAAAACTTCACCACTCATGGATGAGTATTTTTGTGTCAAGCGAGACGTTGACACATCAGACTATGCAAGAAAACATTAGGTTTCAGTAGTATGGAAACATATAGAACTCTCCGATCTTGACATCCATGAGATAGTCTCAGTTCGTGACCGCCATGATCATCAACTGCTTATGCCCATGTCCCTCTAGCGTATTTCTCTGTGTATCGATACGCAAAAAGAAGGATAAAGCAGCCGGTTGACAATAATTGAGCGGTACTCAAGCATTACCTCGGCAGTAGAAATCTGTCGATTTGGAGAATCTCCAAATCGACAGATTTCAAACGGTTAACTTACGGTTGGCGTTCAACCCGCATCGCTGCTTAAACCCCAATAGGTGATGTGGAATGTGGCCCGATATGCTATTTCTTTTTGATGAATTCAACCACTTGTTTTACTGTATCCTGCAAATCTCGGTGCATATATCTTTCCAAAAAGGAAGGCGTTACTGAGGTATTTATGCAATTCATCTCATGCCTATAAGAATCTACGATAAACCAGTTCTTTCAATACTTTCTGTGGGCATCTTTGGGGGGTGCGGAGTGTAAAACTATGGGGAGCCCTCGACAGAATCCTCTCAGCAGATATGGTGAGATCTTGACCGAATTGATAGCCTTCAGAGCCACAAGTTAATGTTATGAAGTCACACAAGAGGCGAGTGAAGACTCTTTGATTCGTTCAAAAGAACAGCTATAAAAACCTTACGTACAAGGGTAACCCTTACAAGGAAAGGCGAAGTGCTAATCCGAAGTTTCTCTGAAACCGGCTGACATGAGTCAAAGAAAGCTCAGGCTATTCGTCGTCCTCTCTGGGAAACTGTGAGTTCAACCTTTCTGGCAATATATTCTCAACTATGATCTTGCATGCAAGCATTTGCGCTGAGAAATCTTCATTAAAACGTGCAGATTGTCAGGGTTCCACCTTATATTCCACGTACATAGTAACTTACACATCGCGCATGACAAGCATGGCTTTTGTTCTCCAACGTTCAGGAGGCACATGCCCAATGACGTGATCAGTCAGTGAGGTTATTATAAGGTTCTACGGATAGTGTTAGCCTTCTAACCTTGTTATTTTTTGAATTGTTCGTACAATGTAAGGGTTAGGATTGCTACCTATCTACTTACGGAATGGAACCTTGGTCTTCGCAATACCGAAGGTTACGACCCCTCGTTGAATCTCCAGCTCATTCCTTTCAGTGAGTGCTATGGCGTCAGCGTGCGATGTCTTGATAACTTAATAATAGTGTCATATATACGAAGGTATCTACGAAATGTAACTTCTATTTCAAACTTAACCTTGCATTTCTTAGGAGCTCCCGAAGGTAGGCCAACTCGGGCACACTAGCTGATAGTGCATTGAACCCTCAATTTCTTGTGTGGGCATGCTTGTCAAATTTGGAGAAAACGCCAAATCTAGCCTACTCTCTGGGTTTCTTTCCACAGCTCTTCTGGTCGCTGACTCATATCGCGTTCCTATAATTCACTTGAAACGACTCCCAGGAGCTTGCAAACCAATTCAAAGAGGAAAAGGGAAATGTCCTCTACCCAGATATTGATGACAGGGCTTCATGCTCAACTGAACACGCTGACTATTCCTTTCGTGTAGAACCAGACAGACAGGATCAAGATAGAAGATAGGCACATCACAATCTGTTCTCTCGTAACGATGTGCACTCTAGGACTGATTTGTGTATTGTTGCGGTTTCTGCCTACGCAGCGAAGCAACGGGGATATATTTCATTCGGGATAGACCATTCGTGTTCGACATCCCTCCTGTAATTGCGAGGTTAAGGGGAAACGAAAGCTAGACCGCTAACCCTTAATCTCTGCTTGACACACACACAATCGCGGATCCATTTGAAAGGTCGCATAGCCGCAGCATATTATTCCAGCATTGTGCGCTGGGCGGATCTCGCCTGGGCGAACTTTCTACAGTAACTTTGGTAGCTTTTTTACTAGCGCCAAATGACGTGTGATCACGACAATCTTGGAATTCGGTCGGTTCCAGATGGGCAATGACAGCTTTGACTGGTCTTCTGCGCGATGGTAGAAAAGGACTCAAGAATCTTCACAGCACCGCGCCTGTGGGTGCTCTGTGCGATGAGCTGACTAATGATGTTTGTATCAGCCCTTGAGCAGGATTGGGGTCCGTAAGGAACGGCCAACTTCCCCAAAAGTTAGGTACAAAGTACCCAACGGTACCCAAGTTAGCTCAAACCAGAAGTACAGCAAGGAAGAAGAACACCGAGTTACAGTAGCTCAAAGAGTGGAAGGCTAAACGGTTAACGCTTTAACCCTTGACAGCAAGGATTCCGTGAGGTCTTGCCGATACTGTCCTGACACTGTCCTGTAGCAAACAGTAAAGAGTTATTAAATAATTCTTTGGTAGACGTTCTTTCGAAGCCCGTAACGTAACCTCCCGGGGCAGCCTTTCCTGATAAGGGTTAACCTTCTAACCCTTTAACCCTATAGCCTTACCGAAGGGTACAGCCGCTATGCAGATTCACTGCACAACTGCGCATGGAGGTAAATCATCAGGTACTGCATTGCTGGACTTGCTTTTTGATTGTTGTCATCCTACTTACAGAAAATCATAGGCAAGCCCGGCAAAGTTGTGCTCAATCTGGAGTAAGTGCCCTTGTTGGTTTGATGTAACATCAACAAGCCTCGCGGATTGCGTGGCTTCAGCCATGCGCCAACCTTTTCCAACTGCAAGGGTATGTGAGGTCCGCCGCTGCCCAACCTGAAGGCATGAAAGCAAAGGCTGTTTCTCTTATACTAGAGCTACGGATAACTGACACAGCTTGCGCCAACCACTTGAGCTCCCTCTATTATGAAGGCTGTCGCTAAACCCATCTTCTGAAAGTAACTCCCTGGAATTGCTAATGGTTGGCGTCGGAGGTTTAGCCGCACTCATCAACGTTGCAATTCTGCTGGTTGTCGCAGTTGCTGATCGCGCTATAGAGCTTATCGTGCGAAACTTCGCCACCTCCCGTCTTCTATCCCATGGAAAAGTCCCTGTCGTTCATGATAGTGATACTTGGCTCCCGTTCCTTCCGCGTTCCGTTGTAAAATACCGCAGGCATCCAGGTAGGTTTGACTCAGCCACGATGTTTCGCGTTTACCTCCGTACAACTGGATCTCTGACTTTCGTGTTTTTGCGTGTTTGTTTCGCCAGCTATACTTTGTACCGTCTTGTGCACAGTCCTTCTCATCACATCTGAGCTTGTCACTGAGCTCGGTGTGGATGTTTCCAACACCTGTTCACCAGAGCTTCACCGAGGAGCAGTTATTGCAAAGGGGCCAACTTCCGAGAACTTTACGGACATCGAACTTAGCGGTACATGCTTCCTACTAAGAAGCATGGAGTTCGCAGAGGGGAGTCTTAAGTGCTTGCGAGCTGGAATTCCTCGAAAATTAACTGGAAATGAGTGCTTGAAGTGCGCACATGAAGATTCTGAGATCATCAGCGGCTGTGATGTGCAGTACAAGCGGAAGTTTCTCCCTGAACAAGTTGAGATAGAAGTGAACTCTACAGACGGGACTTTTAAGACACTTACAACTCTGTTCAAAGAAACCTCAAGCGGCGCAGTGTATGACGGTAAAGGCGACCTGACTTTCAACGGTGATACGTTTTCTACTTTCATGATACATTACTCAGAGGAAGGGCCCTTGCTGTACTTTGAGTATAACGACCAGGACCATATAAGACATTTAAAAGACATAGCGAATGCGCAAAAAGGAGAACCAGCACGAGAGCGTACAAAGGGCAATGTTCACATGTCCGAAATCAACTGCAAGACCAACGTGCTCACGAACGAAGTTTTTGCACGTTTTGTCAGAATGTATCGCACTGTGCAACTTGAGAATCCCATCTTTCCTGCCAAGTTTAACGATACGGCTGATCTCTACGAACCTCTCACCCCGGACTCGCTTTATCGCGCGGTTCTTGCGGCAAAAGTGATTGACGACAAACATACGCCTGATGCTACTTACTACGTCTACACATCGTGCGGAAAGTACAACTGGAATTTCATGCTTCCTATGCTTGTGTGTCTCGGAGTTATACTAATTCTAGGACTGGTATCATGCATGATTGGCGAAAGAATGGGGGAGACTTACATACCATTCAATTCAAGAACTTGGTACGAACATGCGCAGGACCTTGACGATCCATTAACGCCATACGTGGGGGCTCCGACGGAGTCCAGGAAACCAAAAGGGTATTTCGCCAATCTGTTTGATGAAATACAGCTTGTCGAAGAGGGCGAAGGGCAGCGGCCAAGACGTAGATTTGTTCTGTCATCGAAGTCCCCAACACCCTGCTCAAACCAAGAGATCACAGAAATCCAGGACTCCATGTCTTCTATTGCGTACGACAACGTCTATGCTTGACCTGTCACAAAAGAACTCCAGGTGAAACAACAAGAGAGCTCCCAAGCTGCGGAATACTGGTTATGAGTACTAATTAGCAGCGATTACGTATCGCGAAGTCAAATGCTACGATGTTCCCAGACCATGACTAGGTTGACGCAGTTTCTAACTCATCACATGAAACACTGCACATTAAGAACATACCGATAGATATTTTTCTTGTGTAACTTTTAGAGGCTAGCTAGTGTCTATCTGACCAGCGACCTCATATGAGGTCAATTTTAATTACTCTAGAACTTTATCAAAGCCTTAAAACTTTTCCAAAAACTTTTTCGCTTAGATCTTCTCATCATGTATTCTACGCCGGCAGCGCTGAACCATGTCCACAGCACATCACCAACAGTCGTAGCTGTCGAATCAGGCAGTATCGTCAACAACATTTGTACACAATGGCCTTGTCCACAGATCTTCGCAGAACTGTTGGAACAACTATCAACAGCCGTGCTCGTTTGGTTACAAATTACGCTGAATTAAAACGTTACTATGGATCTCTATGGAAATAAACAACTGTACAAGGTTCCGTACTCAATGTTGACATTCGAAAGGTCAACAATCAAAATTTTACTTTTCTGTCAGTGACGTTTAGTCTACCGAACCTAGAAGAAGAAGTCACCTTACCTCTATCTAGGGTCAAACTAGGTACTAGTGTTCAAAAAGCCGTGAACGCTGCAGAAAAACCTGTTACCTAGTTTCAACCGATTAATACGAAGAATATCGAGAAAGATGCTCTTTTGAAACCATCTCAAATGCAAGGTTTGCAGCCGCAAAGAAGCGTATTAAGCGAAAATCCACCTGTCCAATCAACTGTGATTCATGGTCGTGTGTGGGAAACCTGTACGACGTTGGGTCCTCTGAATTTTTGTATGAAAATGCATCAGTGGAAATTGGTTGGCCTAGCCAGAGATTTTATCTAACCGCGTCACATTTTTCCGAACATGATTGCGTAAGATTTCTTCCGTTCGATGTTCCCTATGCAGCATTCGCAGTTCATAGTAAACAGAACGAATGTTCGGTTAGAAAGCAAAGACGTTCGGAGGACTTCAGGGAGAGAACTGCTCAAAATCTTTGGAAGTCTTATCGTCATGAATCGCATTGAGTTCTCAAACAGACGGGATCTTTGGAGCCTCGAGCCTTTTTCTAAGTTTATTCTTCACCCAAATATTGGTCTTGCTATGGCAAGGCACAGATTTGAAATTCTTAGAAGTGTAATATGCGTCAGCGGAAATGGTGTGACTGAAGAGCAGGGAACTGCGCGTTAATACTTCGTAGCAGATTTTGTGAAGGCAATGAATGACCGTCGCCAGTCTTTTATCACGCCATCACATGCCTCACGTGTTGACTAAGGATTGTCACGATAGTAAGGATTAGGTGGCAAATGGATTGATATCTGGCTTCCACACTATAAGGCATTAGATAAAAAGCCGGAAAATGGTCTTGAAATGAGGGCCGTATGTTGTGCACGAATTGGCATAATGCTAAATATTGGGCTCAATATGGGTGCAAATATTCCGGAACAAGTTTTTGATTCTGATAACGGCCATGGAATGGCAGTCTTAATTCGCTTAGTGCAACCATGGTTTGGATCAGGAATTTTGGTGTGTGCAGATCCTTCTTTTGCGTCTGTCAGTACGGCGAAAGCATTACTGGAGAAAGGTTTAAGGTTTACTGGAGTTGTCAAAAATGCTACTCGTGAATATCCGAGGACATATCTCTCCGAAACTACTCTATCGGACAGGGGAGATTTTGTATCTATGCTATCAAAAGGAAACATTATCAATAATGATATAATGGCTATAATGTGGATGGACAGAAAAAGAAGGTACTTCGTGTCAACCTCTGGCACGCTTAATCCTGGTTCTCCTATTATTCGAGAAAGGTGGAGACGGGAGGGAAATATTTCCAAGAAAGTGGAAATGAAGGTCGCAATTCCCGAGTTGTGTGAAGAGTATTACAAAAACTATTCAATGGTCAATCGCCATAACAGGTGCAGACAAGATGATCTGAATCTGGAGAAGAAAATTGAAGTGAAAGAGTGGTCATTTCGAGTGAACTGCTCTCTTTTATCGATTTGTATTGTGGACGCCTGGAAGTTGTACAAAGTCCCAAATGGAACCAGAAACGTGAAGAGTCGGCACCACTTCTATTTCCAATTGGCTGATGAACTAATTGAGAATACATGGGATACGACAGGTCTAATGAATAGAGATGAGCGAGAAAGTGAAAATAATCATGAGAAGCCAATGTTAGCAGGCACTGGCTTGCATTTAATGCAAACGAATAGACGGAGAAGAAACAAGGATGGCAAGATTACAAAAGCTTTATATCAAGGAAGATGCAATTTTTGCAAAGGTAATACAAAGTCCAAGTTTTTATGTTCTGGGTGCTAGATCAGAAAGGAAAAAGAATTGTTTTTATGTCACACTGGTACAAATAGAGATTGTTTTATGAAACACATTGAATAGTATCACGGTATAATGAAGTTCACAAGCTAATACAGATGTAAACAACCTTGTCAACCTTCGTTTTTTATAATAAAAATCTATTTTTGACTTCAAAAGTTTACAATAGGTTCATTTTACCTTTAGCCCCCTACTAATTCAATCCGCGTTACTTAGACTTGCTAGAAACTTTAAACTCTATGATGAAACTGCCCGTTTAACAGATGTCACCGTACTCTTTCTGCTGTTCAAGTGGGTCTTTAAAACGTTCTGAGAGTTTAAATATATTTAGAATAAGTCGAGCTGCCGAAGGAGTTTTGGAGTTTAATTAAACCCAGCGAGGTTCAAACTCATGTTTTGTTGCTTACATGTGCCCTGACGACCACTGAGCTGCTGTTATGGCTCAGTGGTCGTCTTCTACAACTACTTATAGTTGAAAGACCACCCGGATGGCCATTTTTCAAGTTCAAATTTGGAAATTGAGGGGCTACGCGGATCAGATTTCATTTTTTTTAAATTTTGAGTGCCGGTGCGCTGATCTCATATGAGGTCAGCGCACCGGTCCGATAGACACTAGTGTCTATTTGATATTGACCTCATGCAATCCGCGAAACAACACAAGTACACTTCGCACTCTTAGGCCCGTTCTATGACTTTATTTACGTGCAAACGAGAAACTCAAAACCCCCTTGTAGCCAGTATAATGTTGACATGTTGCAAACTGCTGTTTCCGCTTTTTGTTTCCGTCTGACGCCCAGAAGTTTCCGCAGTCACGATAACGCGGTCAAGACTCATCAGCATACTCTTTCTTGTTGCGTAAGCTCGTACGAATCAATTTCCTGCTCTAAACAATGGAAGAAAACGTAGCTCAAGCAGTAAGCTCAAACGCATCAGACAAAGATCTTATGCAGCTACCGCTTCCTTTACCGCCTCTAGCGCAGTGCAGCGGCTCACAAGATGAAGTCAAAAACGTCATTCAGACAGTACCAACAACAATTTAGGAGGCTCAGAATATGATTAATGCTGCTAAACTTGACAACCACAAATGAAAAAAAGCTATCAAACACCTAAAGATTGTTGGAGCTCAAAACGCTCGCCTTGCAACGAAACAAATACTAGTTGCACAAAAAAATGGTTCAAAGGCAATACGTATTCTAACGGTTCAGAGTCGCCACGAGATTTGAAATTGTGAAGTAGCAGCAACCACAGTGATAATTCTTAAAACCAAAGATGGTAGTGAACAGATTCATTATGTGCGAGGAGATATACCAATTATTACAAATGGAGAGGTTGCTGTCGGAACTTCGAACGACGATTGAAATGAGCAGAGTACAGTTTCTGAAGAACTAAGACCAGCTTTCAAGGCCATAGAGTACTTTCGTCTAGTACATGTGCTGGCAGATGCTTGTATGACTGCCACAAAGCAGCTTTTAATGCACTGCATGTCCAGGTAAGAGCTTGAAAAAACAACAAGAAGATCCATGGTCTACATCTATCGCGTCTCTTTTCAATGACGACAGATTCAAACCAGCTCGAAATAATGTTTTGGCTGGAGGAGTTACTAAAGATGAAATCAGTGCGATTGATTCAGCCTATCGCCCACATTTACGTGACGGTAGGGTGTTGAAGCTAAAGCTTTGGTAGTTTGAAAGCCTCTATGGCACTTTTGTATCACGGTTTGAGGCATCGGGTCAGGGTGATCCTGAAGCATTTGCACACTTTGCTGACGGGAAAACTTTTATTATGTATGCATACTGATTCCTACATCTGAATGCTTTTTTAAGATCGTTGGCCACACGGGCTTTGAATTCAGACATTCAAAAAGAAGAGGGTGTTGGCAACGGTGTTTCTCCGTATGAGTTTGGCAGACGACAAATTTTGAGCCAGGAAGAGAAGCCACGTCAGGGAAACTCGCGAGAAAGTAAGCTTGTGGGAGTTGAAAGTCTCATTTCCGCTCTAAATGAGGATGGAGAAAAAAATGATAGCGAATCAAAGCAATCAGAGAAGAAAAAGCGTTTCTTCGAGGAAATGGAGGCAGCCTCACGGGCTATGCAATCGAAACTGCAAGCGTTGAATAATGCAAAGCAAATGAAGGTGAAAGCGAGCACGGAGGAGAAGATTAACCAGCTCCAGGGTATAATACAGAAACTTTTGAGTCCGCTTGCTTAAGCGGAGGCCACTATGTAAAACCTGCATACACCATGCTTGAAAGAGAGTGCCACACCGGTGTAATAGCACATCGAAATGCTTAAAACCAGCAACGGCGAAGTAGAAGATCCTTCCGGGCAAGTACCTAATCACAACTTGAAGCTCAATGCTCTTGCTTGTGTCCACTACACCATGCAAATGCAGTGGAATTTCAGAGACAGCTTTCTCATCTGACGCGATTTCTTGAACGTTAATAGGCGAAGCAAATCCAAAAGCAAACATGCTCTGGTTCTTCCGAAGCCCGAAATCATTCATAGGCATCCGATTCTGATTCTGCAATTCTAGCACGTGAGCTCGCGACATCTTGTTTTCTTTTCGAACAGTAGAATGAACAAGGACGTCACCAATATAGCCGCGAGTAACAACCCCTGGCGTACAAGCCACCCAAAGATGTTTGCCGCACTCCGCCGAATCGTGTTCAGTAACGGCGTTATATCCAGGTACGTTGAAATCAAGTAATGCTGCGACGTACGGTTCACAGAGGTCGTCGTGCCACAACAGTACAATGCAGAATACGGATAAGTCCAGCAACAACGTCGCACAACACAATATTATGTTGGATGTCTTTGCTATTCTCCCAACTGTCATTAAGTAGTTGAGCTCCTGCCCACATAGTTGCTTCGCTTTCGCTCGAAGGCTTACCAGCATCTCACCGTCATAACAAGCTGGAGGAGGCGGGAGCTGAGACCCAAACGCCCTTTCGGCGCCAGAATCCATAAATTTAGTCTTCACTTCTTCATAGTCTGTCACGTCGGAACCTGATTTCTCATCATCTAGCTTCATAGCCTTCGCTATTTTTATGAATTCAGAAGGCTTCCTCAAGTCTTCTTCTGATGTCCCACGATTTCACGGAGTGTCAGCATCTTCTTTGAACACCTGCATGGCTCATCCCACACGATGCATGTAATTGGGGCAGAAGAAGTAGCGACCAGAGCACCAGCCGGAGTGGCAGTCATGGCGGTAACGCGCGTTGACCCGTGTGCTATACGCAATTCGGCCTCACGTCCGATATGCAGTGGATGCAGCGGAGCAGGCTCGGGCATATAATCTGCATTGATCTCAGAACGCAGCAAGAAGCGTGACAGATGCGAGCGAACGGAAAACAAGAGCAACAAGACACTGGTCAGCGCAGTCATACACCACGTTAGATTTGATCAAACTGCGCCTCTTTGCGTTTGATTATTGTCCTTCTCGTCCCAGATCTCTTCTTTCAGGGTTGCTTTCCATATACTCAGCAGAATAGTCAATATCGCCCCCACTCTCATCTGCTTCTGATGGCGCGAAGCAAGAATTCTTCTTAGATTTGCTGTGCTTACCCGATTTCTGCGCAGATTTGTACGGTGGATTGCAAATTGAGAATGTGACAGACAGAGAGATCCGTTCGAGCAATGCGACGACTGCCTCCAATAGGTCTTCGACAAGAAGACTTCGGGTGCATTCGGGGGGACAGAGAATGTAAAAATCTGTTTAAGCACATAGAAAGCTTGGCGACGCCTTGGTGCTTGAGATTTTTGACCGCGGCCGACTCGTCAGCTTGCTGTATATTCTCCACCGATGTCCAATGCGTGTTTGAAGAATACGAATGACATCAGACATCAACTTGGGCTCCGAACGTGCAACTGCGCCCTTCGTGGCGAGTATGATCCAGAAAAGAGCGCTCTTCGCTTCTGGAATCTCAATATTCCCTGAGAGACATTTGTATGGGAACCTGTTATTGTGCACCTCAAGAACACCGACTTTGTATGTTCTTCCTCTTCAGCCAGAAAGCGTAGCCAGAAAGTGGCTCAACCTCATCTTCTTCCAACGAGCCCTAGCGTATAGAGATGATGCGCAAGTTGATCTCTCAATTGGGAGCTTTCGCGAGCACGATTTCTAGCGCGCATGTTGTCTCTCTCAGTGTACAATCCGTCCTTGAAGTGCACAACAAGAGTACTACTCATGTGATTATCCTCTTGATGAGGAATATTGTCGAGTAGATTTTCGTTCGAAGTATCAGTAAGAAAATTATGTGGCTTCCACGCCACAACAATAATGAGGATTGTTTGACGCAAAGAATATCGTATTTCACACCAAAAGATCCCAAAACGACATATGAGCATTCTAATAGCTTGCTCCACCACAGCACGAGTACTAGAGGTGTATGCATTGTAAGAATCTTTCTTACTTGTCAGATTACGCCCGAGATAGGGTTGGAGAACTTTTGATTCGTTTTGCATACGCGTCATCGGCTACAACGGCAGCCCAAGAAGTCAAATCACTTTGGAGCAACAATCCGTAACTTTTTGTGTGTCTAAACGCTGTAGCATCATTTGTACCACCAGAGTGCCAGGCTGAGATAAACGAATACTTTTAGTCGGGCTGTGCAGTTGCTTGTACACAAAGTGCATAAAAATTCTTTCTGTTCTAGTATTTCATAGGATCTGGAGCGTCTTTCAGAGAAGGTCCTCGAAGTTCTATTGCAATTCCGTCAAGAGCAGCAATTATGCCTGGGATAGGACTGTTTCTAAGAATTAGAAAAAGAGTTGCTTGTCCGTCACATTCCTGTTCGGTTCGCGGGAATTTGATGTGAGGTAATGTAGAATCAAGAGCTTGCAATGTTTCCGAAAATATATTGTATACGGTTGAACACCCAATTCCGTACGGCCAAGATATGTCCAAATAACTGGCTCCTGCTAGGAACCATAGGGTAAAAAATAGCATTACTGATGAATGCAGTGACGCTGCGATGTTGGAATTGTTCAGCTGACTTCGTCCAAATAAGAATTGTACACTTGAACGCAGCAACCTGATTTGAGATTCTGAGACCCGATAGAGTCGTTTGAACATATTTTGTGACAAAGAGTCAGTATGAGCTCGACAGTCAAATACATCGCGTGGAAGCATGCACCGCAGTATTCGGTTGTTGCTATCCGTCATTTCAGAATGTATTACGGCGCACACAATACGAAAAGCATACAGAGCTAGTCTTCTTTTTCTTCAGCATCGTTTTGAACGCTTTTGAACCACTTTGCGTGCAAGTAGCGTGACGAATATCGTAGTAGTCTGTGACAGAATGAGTCGTTTCATGCTATGGGATCAGAGGTGTGCATATTCTTGGACGTGGGATGAATATGTCGTTCCAGATGTGTCCTTGTGGTCCCCGTAAAGTGGAAAACTGAAACTAAATCGAAAATTTGTCAATTCAGAGTTAACGATTAACAGATTAATAAAGCCATAGAACGGGCCTTATGGCCGTTCTATTACTTTATTTTTTTGGAAACGGTGAACGCAAAATCTGACAAAGTCCAGTAAAACGCGAGCTCGTTGCGAAACGCAGAAGTTAAATATCGTTCACGTCTGCAGTGAGTGTGATGGTCGTTCTACGAGTTGATGTAACTGATAAGCAGAAACAGGAAAGTTTGTAATGCACAATACGAAGCATCTACGTTTCACAGATTGATTTCAAAATCTTCATCTGGTCGGCACTCCCCAGATTTCCGCCGACAAGAAAAAAACTACCAATACATTGCATATATCTCCAACCGAAAGAAGACCATTTGTTCCCTTCCAGTTCATTCTACATTAATGTATGGTTCCGAAGCGCCATTTCAGGAGTCCAATTTTCGTTCCCAGTCCGGGCAAAATTAAGAAAATGTTTCTGATCACAGCCGGGGTTACTGTACAAATCAACCCCCGGAATCCGAAGCACATTTTGTCGTCAACTTCAATGATCTTCCTGCAACTGCTGATCAAGCTTGTCGAATGCTTGTAGATGTACGCTTTGACAACAATCAATGCAAGTAACTGCTTAAATCCCTATAAATTCTTGGGGCTCGCGCCGCAAACGTTGTAACGAAACGAAGGGTCATAGTGCAGAAAATAGTCCAAAAAGAACTCACACTGAAACATTTGCACGATTTCATAGCTCCGCAATCAAAACATAACCCACCTCTTATTGAACTGCATCCACTTCCGTCGACCAAAGTCAGATTACAACGTGCAGAGGACAAATCGGAGATTATAGATTGGGTACGTGGCGATGCACCGAAAGCTGTGGATGGAAAAATTATGATTAATAGCTCAAAGGTAAGTGAACTGAAGCAGACCATGACCGCATCTGTAGATGGTAGACGTCCAGAGTTCCAATTGAGTGAACTCGGCAGAATACTACAGGTTCTTGCTGACACCAGAATGACAGCAACCCGACAAAATTTAATGGAGTGTTATGATCGAGAGCAGCTAGATCAAGAAATAGCCGATCCATCGACAGAACAAGTAGCACCTCTTTTCAACGACTTGGAGTTCAAAACCAGAGACAAATGCAGTGCTAGGAAAGGTTGTCACACTGAGTGATATTTGCATGATTAGTCCGGCTCTGAGACCTCATGTTGGAGATAATGATTTGTTGAAAAGGAAGTTTGGGGAATTTAAAAGTCTACAGGGAACTTGTCTCTCTCACTATGAAGCTTCTGGTCAGGTGATCTGGAAGGCTTTGCAACGCCTTGCGACGGGAAGACTTATATTAGGTATGCCTTTTTTTCTAAAACCACACCTAATTCTTCAGCCACTGCCGACAAGGGCATTGAATAGAGAGGCACAAAGTAAGGAAGGAGTTGGAAGTGGCATTGGTGGATATGGCTTTGGAGGTCCGGAGCTCCCAGCGCGCAACAAAATAACGAAGCCAAACAGTCAAGAAGTTAGTTTGATGGGAGTGAACCGCCTTGTGGCCACACTGTGGCCTCCTGATTATGTTGTTCTAAAAGAGCTCCAGATTGTAGAGAGGGATAAAATGAGATTTGAGGCTCTCGAATACGAAGCGCGTTCCACGTGCTCTACTCTGAATGCAATTTCCAAGACGAAAGAAATGCTCCAACAGGCATCGAATGTTGAAGAGAAAGCGGGTTTCCAAAGAATGCTGGAGAAATTAATAAGTAACCTCGGTTCTAAAGAGTATTTTTATGATCTGCGTGTATATGGTTTAAGCACGCTTGAGTACTGTTCCGTAAGGACGAGAATATGTGTGAGCACTTATATGCAAAACGAGCTGAGATCGCAAAACTGGCAATGGAAAATGACACTGACCTGATCTGTCTACAAGAGACCTTTTATATGAAGGGCGACCGAGCTTTGCGGATAGAAGGATACGAAATACTTGCCAGGTGTGATAGACAATCGGTATTTATAAGAGCGGAAAGACGCGAAGGTGGGGTTTTAATATATCAGAGAACAGGTTTCATAGCTGATAGTGCCGAAGAGAAGTCCCAAATTCCGGGAATCGAATTGGCAGTAGTCACTATCTGCATCATCAAAGGGAAATTATCCATTGCAAACGTTTACATTGATCCTCCACTGCGGCACACTAACTGGTACGAAGGTACACCGCAGGAGCACATCATATGTGCAGACTGCAATATCTGCGGCAGTTGGTACCCGCAAAGGTGGAGCTGGCAGGAATGGATATGGAATGGTATATGGAGGAAACTGGAAGTCATGTGGGAAATTAAATGGGAGTACCAACGCGCACTGATCCGGCTCTTGGAAAACAAAGCGCCATTCACATTACTGTTGTACCAGCACGATGGCTCCCATACGCAACTTGGGAGGTGATGGAAATACCACTTTCAGATCATCATCCCATAATCATCACAGTTGACATCCTCCTCTACAGGAAAAGAGGATTGCTCGCTGGAGCCTGAAGAAGCCGGATTGGGAAACATATCAGAAATCTGTTGAAAAAGGGGTCCATTCCAACTTGATCGAATACATCTGGGGATTGGATAAAGAGAACAAGAGGCTAGTGAACATTAGAACAGAAGTCACAGAGGAGGCAGTTCCAAAGGGTAGAATGCGCCGCCGCACACTCTGGTGGTGCAAGAAGGCGTCTGTGGCCGTCCAATGCCGAGAAAATGCCTAGGCATAGTGGCTTTTAAATCAATCAGAGAAAGCTGCAACCCACTTCCAAATCAAAAGCCGAGACATGGCAAAGATAGTAGATATTGTTTCCGGGAGTGTGTTAGAATTACATATTATTTACCTTTCTTGGAGTATAGTTGTCTCTAGCATCAGTTCTAACGTGTCAGTTCTAACGTGCACAAACCAGCTAGTTTTATTCTACTCGATCTGCTGAAGAAATCGGTTACCCAAATGCCATACCAAACTGGCCTCAAAGCCGAGTTGACATCTTCGTGACACCCTGTCAATATGACATGACTACATTTTCATTTCAAAGAAGTCTTGGTTGACCACGTGGACATATTGGATCTAGATTACACGTTTTCTACTACTCACAACGTTGACAGACACTTCACACGGTACAGCAGGGATCGAACGGTCATGGAAGATTCCCGAGGGAATCGTGCCAAGTCATCACTGGCACCCGGGGTTCATGCCAGATCATCAAGACATTGTCTGATGACAAGTCATCAGCATTGATGGAATTTGCCAAGTCATCAGATGAATAGATCTGGCACTGAACCCGGTAAACCAGTCGCGTACGGAGCCCAGCACGAACACCAAGCATCATACCGTTTAACTCGGACGAATTCTCATCGACTAGTGGCACTGATAGAACTAGACTAGAAACTCTATGTAAACCCCGATGGATGTTCCGAACTTCTAACTCGGATCATCACCATCGACTTCCAACCAATTCAACCACTGCACCTCTGTTCCTAACAGAGTGGAGGGCGGGAAATTTGAAGTGCTAGAGGATATCGAACATCGAACCCGATGATACCGTAGCTTATCAGCAGAACAACAACACGATGATACCATAGTTGATCAGCAGAACAACAACGAAAGATCGCCTTGGCAAAGATGGCACCTGTCGAATATCTTGTACCCCTTCACAGCCCAACGTGGCTACGATAAACCCACTTCTGCAGTGCCCTGTAATATTCAGCGTCTCTGTCATTGTAGTAGTGTTCTTACACAAACTATCTGCAAATGGTCGTAGACTTCTAAAAGAGAGTGTTTGTCATGGCATTAGATGAACTGATGCCAGGCAATTGTCTTAAAACATACTTCAAGAAGAGGTCCCGTTCTCGATCTATGGGCGACTGCCCTATGTCATTCGATTCTAAGATTATTGGCAATGGGTCACAAGAAACTGGCTCCTCCTATTTTACCCGTGGGCCTTCGGCTACTCTTGACTGTCTGTCGTGTGGACTGAAGTACAGAAGAAAGTGGCCCTGAGATATGAGTGACATTCTTAACGCTGTGTTAGAACCCGGTCTTTTCGGGTGTATCGGTCATCTTTTGTTGATTCTGCCCGAATTATGCAACGGCTTCTGTGGACCATGTACTACTGGCGTCTCGCCACTGGACATTACATTAGCGATGCCAGGTGCGTCACCGCGAATCCCAATTCTACACATGCGCCGTAGCTTTCTATCTCCGCTTACCTCACAGACCTTCCGGATTGAATACAAACCAACATGAAGGGATGCTTAGTAAGTGTAGTTGATGACGAAATTAAGTTGGATATGGAACTAGAACGAGAAAGCTGGAGAGAGTTTGTATGTGGGCTGCAGCCGCAATCAGACGAATACAAGCTGTGGAGGGTAATAAAAGCCATGGACACAAGCCGTGGACGATCGACATCTATGTGTCCTCCCGGCGGCGAAGCATGGCCGGACATGAAGTGGGCTAAATGGTTTCTCAGAACAGACACTCGAAAGGCCAGAAAATTTGGAAAGCACAACGCTTGCCACCTTCTATACTGACGAACCGTGGGTGCTTACAAAAAGAGAGCAAACCGAGAGAAACTAGTTGCCTTTGAATGCAACAACTCAAAGATGTGCTCCATGATATGAATAGGCCATGTGCAGCTGGCCCAGAAGAAGTTGAAATAGCGTTTCTACGTCGACTTCCCGAATCTGCACTGTCACCCCTTTTCCATCTCATCAACAGGACATACAGGAAAGAAGTCACGCTAGATGGATGAGTAGTGTCATAATGTTGTTGTACAACTCTTAGTTTCATATCAACGAGTAATAGATAATGTTCACACCTAGCGATAGTGTCTCGTCTGTACAATTGCTAATCTGGATAGCTGTTCAGTGAGGGCATCTCTCTTGAAACTCATTTCTCTCGTCCACTGCCGCGACCTTTTGTTGTCCCTTTCAATGTGCAAACTATCTTGGAAATGGACTACCGGAGAGCCTCGTACAAGGTTCAGTTCATGCGTTGGTATCATATCAAACAATGAGCCGTCCGCATTGTCAATTATGAAATTGTGCAGCTTCACTGCCATCATAATTATAAGTGTTCACTTGGCTATGGGGTACCGCATTGCCGACCAAATTATGCGAAAGCAAGATATCAGCATACTAAAGGCCCGCTCTACAAAACTCTGACAAGATGAATGATAATAATTGGACGCATCTTCTTCGACCTTTAAGTCTTTTCCAACGTATGGCGTCAAGATTCTAAGATCATACGAGTACGCATCATCCGCAACCACGGTAGCCCAGCGTGGAAGACAATCACTTGTCAACAAATCGTAAATTTTTGGTGCATAAAATGCGGTGGAGTCATGCGTGCCGCCCGTATGACGTGCAGATATGAACGAGAACTTGTAATTTGCTTCAACTGCTGCTTGAACAACAATTGCAAAAAGCACTTTTTTTGTTGTAGTACTTTCGTGGATCTGCAACTTCTGATAGTGACGCTTTGTGTATCTGAATAGCAATGCCGTCTAAAGCTCCTACAACTCCATGAAATGGGCATTCTCGTAGCTGTTGGAACATTTGTGCGCTTATTAAGCATTCCGATTCTATCGATAGAAAGTGCACATCGGCGAGAGTCCTATTGAAAGCACACAATGTTTCCTCAAATACTCGATGAATTTTCGGAACTGCTATCCCATAAAGCCAACAGAAGTCCAAGTAACTAGCTTCGGCTAGTAACCTTTGCGTCACAAACAACATAGCAGCCGGTGATACTGCACTGGAAACTGTTCCTTCCAGTCTTTGACTACTTTTTACTGTAACATGCAAAGCGGATTCAAGAAAGAAGTACTGCGGCTTCCTAAGTCGGTACATGCGGGTAAGCAGCGCATCGGATATGTTATATATGTGTTTGTGATAGTAAAAATGTGGTCTTATCAAGATGTATTTGGGCTCATGCAACATGTTACTGGCAGTTGCGGACATTAAATGGCGTTCAGAATGTAAAGAGCCACTGGACGAAGCCAATGCTTTCCATTGTTTCGTGAGGGTGGCTTGCAAAAGCAACCAGCTTGCAAAAGTTTGAGTGCGTCTTGGAGTTGGCGGTTGAGCATGGTATTTGCAGCATGAACTCCAACGAGGCATATCCAGGGTTAACGACACACTGTCTTTCCAGACTGAGAGAACGCTTTTATACCTGGAAACATGGAAATAACAATATCCAAAGTTTCCTCTCATCATCAGCGTCAACTCGTAGAACGGGCCTGAGGCACTGACTTGTGACTTTACTTCGTCGTTGTCGTTTCGTGGCTTATGTACTCCTATTCTACTGTAGCTTGATGTTCGACATGCAGCGGCAGTCATTTGAACACCATAACACATCTGCATACCATTGCTTGCTGAGTGACCTTCTACCAATCAACTTTCAATGTGTGCTTGTGTGTAGAATCAGAAAATGGTTGGCCTTTTTGATTTCTTGTTACTAAGTTTTAAAGTAAACAAGATACAAAGTTGTATCATGGTATTTTAACATATTGTTTGTTACATGTGAGTAACGCAAAAAAGTCAGAAATAACCTTGCTGGGAGCAGACAGAGACGATATGACATTCAGTTTTCACTGGCTGAGATCGGCCCAGATATTAACGATAGCCAATAGCGAGTCGCTTTGGTTATGCCTATTATATCAGACATATGCGAAGCACACACGTGTTACAGTAAAGAACAATCCCTGGTGTTGTTGAAGGCCTTTATTAAATGAAAAGCGACACTTATGTCTAATATAAACTATTATGGTCAAAACATTTAAGAAAAGTGTTGGTGCTGGGAAAAAGAAAAACTCGGTTCTTGATATGCACATGGTGGCATGAATAATCTTGAAATGGAAAGAAGCGTCCACCTGGAAGTTTCCTTGGTGTTATACAGAAAATGAAGCTGGACCAAACTAAATTGTTTTAAATTTATTGTGAGTATTTCACAGATTAACAAAGTCATAGAATGGTCCTCAAATCCTCTACACCTTCCTTTCCGATTGGAACCATGTAGCCTTGGCAATATTAGAGCTCCTTTAACTCTAAAACAATCTTGTAAGTCGCTGTGCACTGGGTAGGTGTCGCTTTACCGACTGAAATGAGTACTCTAAACACTACAAAACAGTAATAGAATTTAACAAAAACCGCGCTATATTCAAACCATCGTAGTCTTTCCCTAGGTGTTTACCCACACTAAACAAACAGTTGTTTGCCATATCTTGACCGCTACATTGCCACTATTCTGAAAACCAAATATTGCCAAAACCAATTGTTTTTCACAGTTCGAAATTTGGCAGCTTTATGCCATGAAACACGAAGGAATGTTCTTTGACAAAGTGCTGACACAATCAATCGGAGCATTACAATCAGCATGGAGATGTCAAACGTCATCTAAACCGCATTAAAGTACCAAGAAAGAGTCCTAAATGTCAGTCCAACAAAAAAGAGCTTTTGTAAGGAAAACCGCGGAAGACATTCAATCTGCTTCACAACTAATACTTTTACTCACTTTACCCATCGGGGTGCGATGGTTTAAAATTTGCTATTACAATTTGAACATTTTGCATATCGAAAAACAGAGACGCGTGCTAAACCGACTTATAGTAATAAAGTACTACGTCCAAAATATGCACGCAGTAATCTATCTCTTGAAAACTATTTCTGGAGCATAGTAATTTTCAGAGATGAAAAGAAGTTTAATTTAGACGAAGTGAATGGACTTGCATAATACTGGCATGACCTTCGAAAAGAACCTCAGCAATATTCTAAGGGACGAAATGGAGTACAATTGGTTATGATATGGGGAGCAATATCTTTTTATGGTTTCTGTCCTTTGGTTTGCATCACTGGAAATCACAATTCTAAGAAGTACTGTGGAGGCTTAGAGGTTCATTCCAAATCATAGGATGACAGTGTCTTCGCTAAAGAGCGTACTTGGCACTTTCAACAGGATAATGCTTCTATAAATACGTCTGTCTAAACAAAGACCTGGTTTCGTTCAAAAAAATGTGAACGTTTTGACTTGTCCTGCAAATTCTCCAGATCTAACAATTATTAAACATTTATGGCCAATTATGGCCAGGCGCCTTTATGCTCGTGGAAAACAGTACAATAATGTAAGTGAGCTGAAGGACGCTATTTCTGCTGTATGGCAGGCACTGTCTGGAGAATACCCGAAAGAGCTGTACGGATCTATACAGAGAAGGCTCCTTGGTGTTAATAATAAGAAATGGGGTGTTCCCAAGTATTAAGATATGTGAAGATGCATATGGAGAAAAGTTTATTTATTTTTGTTTCATGTATTTATGACTGTTACGTAGCTATAAGTGCAGATTAGCTGCAGGTGTTCAACAAGTGACCGGGGGTTACTACATGTAATTAGTCACTACTTTGGTTCCAGGTTAGAATTGTGGGAAAGGTCTGGTATGGGGCAAGAACCAAAGAAAAATTGGGGTGTATTTATTATTATGTCGCGCACTGTATGAGGTCATATTGTAGCTGCTAAGACCAGGCAGCGAGACACTCAATCAGGACTACAGCTGGCTCTGTTCGCACTCCATCATTTGACCGCGCCCTGCAGCAGGATGAAAACGAGCGGAAACATATATACAAGAAAGAGTGCGTCGGTGTTCTCGTTATGCTAGTTTGGCATTCAGAAGGCAAAGAATTAAAATGAACAACGACTCTTCAAATTTCTCAAAATAATTCCATACATAGCACAGAGCTAGTTTGCTTGGGACAAAAGACTAGCAGTATACTAGAAATTTCCCAGTTTCTTTGGAGGTAAAACTAGTGCCAGAAGTCACTAATATCTACCCTGTCAGGTGCTCGTGGAATCCAAATTTTACCTGTCCTGAGCGAGTGCCCCTTCAAATAACAAAAAAGAATAGATAGAATAGATAGAATAGATACATAGCGTTTACATAACCAAATAGCTTTGGCTTTCTATCACCCGTTGCCCGACCTGCTCTCTGCATCGCATGCTGTACCCTACGCCCTACGAAAAGACGCTCCGCATCACGTGCACCACCTCATCTACGTGCGCCATAATATTACGCTCCCCGATATCCCACTCCGCCACCACCCTCACTTCTCTCTTTCCAAGCATCCCGTTCTCCGATCTCCTTCCCCCGCCATTATACCCTGTTGCCATCCCCGTTGCACCTTCTATGGCCGCACTGCGTTCTCTATCCAGAGTCACCAACACAGGTGCCCTCATCGACTCACCCCCGACAAACGCCCTTCCTCCTCCGCCAACGCTCCCGTCCAGTTCCCTCCAAGGACCAAGCGACGAAAATCCATTCCAAACCTCTCCACCATTCCTCCTCCCACTCCCTCACACCGCCCCTACAACGACGTCCCCCTCGCCGAAGATGAACCCTATCACATCCAACAGGCCTCCGTTTCCCTCCAAACACAAGACGCACACCACATGGCAAGTCACGCCCTCTGTTCAGTCTCCTCCTCAAACCCACCTCCCCATACGTCTTCCCAATTCCCCTCCCCTCTCCTCAACAACCCCCTTCTCGGGCAACTCGTCCTCTGCATCTCCTCCATCGCTTCCTCCTTTAGCACACGCAACCCCGACGAACTCATCTGCCTTCTCAACCACCCAGACTTGTCCAAGTCATCCTTCCAGAAATCCATCTCCTCCGCAAAGCAGTGCCTCGCACTCCAAGGACACCTCGTCAAGGAACGTATCAACTCCACCAGTTCTCTCCCTCTCACAATCTCTGACGACCACAACTCCTTCTCCGCAACTCTCTTCCAAAAAGGCGCCATAGACGTCCTGAAGCAACAACTCGCTCTTGCACACTTCAACAACATCTTCTTACAACGCGTGTCCCAATCTTCACCTCACTCTTCTTCAACCCCCGCCTTCGCCCATTCTATGGCCGCAGCCTGCGGAAACAAAGTCGTTCCTGTCTTTAAACAGGCCATCACGCAGTACCACATTAATGGTATTGTCTGGCACACCCCCGAAACAACCGGTATGCACTCAGTCGTCGGTCTCGTCCAGTTATACTCCGATACGTCTGGAACCTCACTCAAAGGCTCCTCCAACACCTCGTAACCCCTTCAAATCACCCTTCTCAACCTCTCCGACGCATTCCACCGCAAATGCGTCTCCCAAAACCCCACACTACTCGGATACCTCCCAACTTTTTTCTCCCCCTCTTCCTCCCCTGGCGACGGATACTCCATCCCACATTCGTCCTCCAACATCACACGCGAGACAAGAATGGCCCTCAATCAGCGCAACATCTCCGCAATCTTCCGTTTCGAAGGTACTAACAGTGCTACCTTCGCTTCTCTACTCCCATTCCAAGCTATAAAACGCGGTTCACCGTCATTGCAATCTTCATTCTCCAATTCTTCATGATGCAGTTCTCTCACCCTCTCCCACGCCACCCCAAATATTTTCTCCACCGCCAGCCGAAGATACTCCCCGTACAACTAGAAAATGACAACTGTCTTCTTCCTCCACGCCCCATATCTGTGTCCATTGCCGTCAAAACAAATCCGATCAACGCATCCAAACGAGCCAAATGAATCACTGTCCTATCAACGTACTCCATCTTTCCCTCCCTTCCCGTCCCCACCTCATATCCCATGAATTCTTCCAACACTTCCACCACAGCCCCGTTCTTGAAGTACATGTCCTCTTCACTAAACTCCCTCAGCCGACCAGCAACCTGAAATCCAGAATACGCTAGACTTTCTGGCCGAGTATGACTTTGAAATAGTGTATCGCGCAGGCAAGGAGAATGGCGCAGCAGATTTTCTGTCAAGGATAGTTCACGGAGACGAGGTCAAGCCGTTAGAAGATGAAGGCGACCTTGCTTGTATGGCTGTTGAGCCTGACGACTTCTCCGGTCTTGAACCATACTACGCAAACATTGCGCGCTTCTTGTGTGGTCTGCCTACAGATGAGACTGATGCACGTCTCCGCCAAGCAATCCGACGAAATGCGAAGAAATTCCTGGTCTGGGAAGGAAAATTGTTCAGAAGGATGCCAAACGCACTGCGAGTTGTTCCTGTTATTGGTCGGCGACAGATCATTATCAAGTCATTTCATGATGAGATTGGACACTGGGATTTGAAGACTACAAGGAAGTTCATCACTGAGAGATACTGGTGGCCCACTATGCATGAAGATATCGGCAACTACGTCAAGAGTTGTGACGAATGCCAGAGACTCGCACCACTACCAAGGTATTACAGCAACCTTCGGACTCCCATTTCCTCTCTCTTTGACGTCTTCTCGATTGATTTTGCAGGTCCTCTTCCGACTACCGAATCTGGAAACCGTTTCATTCTGGTTTGTGTTGAGCATTTGACTGGTTGGCCACTTGCCGTAGCGACAAAATGGTCTACGTCACAGGAGGTCATAGACTTCGTGAGAAAAGAGATCATTGCCGTGTTTGGTTTCCCTCGTATCGTGGTGTCGGACAATGCTACATGCTTCACTTCTACGTCGCTCGTCTCATTCATGGAGGACCATGGTATCAAATGGGAAACGGTCTTGGCGTACGCCCCCATGTCCAATGGCCGAGCTGAAAGGATGGTTGGTACTCTGAAAAGAGCAATAGGAAAGAAAGCTCTGGATAATCGTTCAAGTTGGGACGAACACCTGCCTTCGGTTCTGTACGGATACCGGCGCAGATATCTTGCCAGTGGGATCTCTCCGTTCGAGTTGCTTTACGGCGTGAAACCACGTATGACCTCCGATGAAGGTGGTGTCGTGGCACGAGTTGGGGACTCCTCCGACCGGTTCCGATCAGTGGAGCTGCTCGCATCAAGGAATCATAGAGCTAAACGTTCTGCTCTGAGGCCTTTGAAGGAAGTCGATGCAGTCTCCATTACGAATTTTGAAGTCGGTGATCTGGTCCTTGTGGCTCGTGGAAAGGCCCTGAACACTACCGTGAAATGGCCTGCTTTTTCCTCTAAGTACTTTGGCCCATGTCGTGTGGTGAGGGCTCACCATCCAAGGTACACGTTGGTTTCTCCACACAACCGGTACACTCGCCATGGGATACACGCCCGTCGTTTGAAGAAGTATATTGCGCGCCCGATGGAAGGTTAGCTTTTCAGGTTGCCGCGGCGTGGCAACCCTTGAGGTTGGGGTTGTGTCGGTCGCGAATGTTGCGGAATGTGCCAGACATTGCTGGAACACACGTGTAGAATGTTCCAGTAGTGTCTAGCACATTGCACGCTTTGTTGGCCCAGCAAAGACTACAGTATTTTAGTGATGCTGGCGCAAATTATCGCTTTATTATTGGTTAGTGTGCAGCTCCAGAGGTCTCTAGAAGCCAATGGAGTAACCTAAACGCACACATGAGTAACTAGCAAGTAGAAATGCGTATTTGGCTCGTTTTTAGTGCCTCTAAACACTATAAAAAGAGGTTCTGAGCTTCGGACTTCGGTCTGAACTCACCTCAACAATCGACCAACATCTAAGCCCCACCCCCTATCAACCTTCAGCCACTTCAACTATCATCAACAAACAGTGAGGCGTTCGCCACTGGATAAAGGGCTTCTAGTGAGGCGTGTGCCGCTAGTTGTCCAATAGGGTGGGGAAGTACCGTCGCTATGACCGGTTGAAGCGCCTTAGGCATGGACGGGAGACGGGTAGTGTGTACCAAAGGTGTTTCTGTCGTCTGTGAGCCCCACCGGAGCTTTGCTCGGATAACGGTGTCGGGCGAAAGACCTGGTGATTTCCGGACGGAAGTACTTGACAGGAAGCTATCCGCAGGCGACGTGCCGTGCAACCTTTCCTGCAAAGGGCCAGCTTGGGTATAGAGTGAAAGCATATCCCGCTGTTAGTAGCTCTCCTCGGGAAGCCCTGTAAGGATTGTATGCGCCTGCTTCTGGTTAGTGCAGAGGTAGGTAGGCTGCAGAATCCACTTCACATCCGGAGTGTCTGACCGGAAGCCGAGGGTCTGACCCTTAGTGATCCTTGACATAATTCTTGGGTTGCGCGCCGTTTCAACAAAGAAGTTATGAAGTTTTATCTGGGGATTGAGCCTCTTGCTCTCCTTAGTGTTGTTTTATTTCATCGAGTGGGTTTAGTTCTTTTGATCCCACTGTTTTCAACTTGTTTTTGGGGCTTTTAGCTACGAAGAGCACCCTTTTGGCTTTTATTATTACAACTTTTTGGCCCCCTGCGTCACCGTCTCGTGATGGCGCCCACATGGTACTCTCGAGGAGGGTGCTCTTCTGACTCTAACGCTGCATTTACTTCTTATGACGGTTCTTCTATTGACGTCGTAAAGTTTTTCTTTTACTTTGAGAATGTTGCAATGAGAGGAAAGACTGACAAGGAGATGGCACTTGAGTTGCTTGGTTTCCTTGAGAACAAAGCCTTTGAGTTCTACTATGATTCTTATGCTGTTAATGGTTCACTTTCGGAAGAAGCAAAAAACTACCGCTCCGTTAAGCAAGCTTTCATCGATCGTTTTGGAAAAGCCGAGGAGCTTGAGGAAGATATACGCCTTGCAATTTCTGCTAAATTGGATTATGCAGACTTGGTTGGTTCCTTGACCTATATGGACAACCTCTTCTTAAAGGCAGGATTCAACGCTAAGGCTAAGTTTGGTCTTTTGAAGAAAGCTGTAATGGAATACGCTGATCTAGCCCAGTTCGTTGTTTTCCGTGGCGCTGATGATTATGATGAGTTGAAGGTTCAAGTGAAAGCCTTCGATGCTGCCCGGAAAGCAATGGGGAGCTACGTTTCATTAAGTACCCCACCTAAGCGTATTGTCCAAAACCACAGGTCTTCTGAAGAAACTATCTCTCATGCTTTGGAGTCTAAGGTCGACAAACTCTCTGAGCAGTTTGCTCAGCTGTCATTAATGGTTAAGAAGACACAGACGGAGCGTCGAGACTACGAAAAGGTTTGTTCATACTGCAAGAAGCCCGGACATTATGCCTCACAATGTGACTGTAATCCGCACCGACATACGCGATGCCCGCGTTGTGGGAAAATTGGGCACTCAGAGATCACTTGTTGGCGAATAATCCGACCCGAAGAGACCCGCAAAGTATGGGATGCCAATGAGGAATCTAAAGAGTCAGCATTTAATCTTCGGAAAGGATCCGACCCCGTATCAATTGTCACCGAAAACGCCGGGAATGCTGATGTAGTCGCCACAACCAAGAGAAGTGCTGACGTTGAAGCGTTGCCCAAACAGCGCCGTTCAGACGGTGGTGCACCCATCCCGCTTTTGCTCAATCCAACAAGATACGAAGAGAGAGTTCAGAGACCTAAGGTTCATGAACAGAAAGTCAAGAACCCGAAACAGAGGAAGTCGAAGAAACAGAGTCTTGAAGACCATGCAAGCAAATATAACGTTCTCACTGAGCTCGCGAATGCCTCTTCCGAACTAACCTTTGGAAAACTTATCAAAGGAGACGCAGATGATGCGAAGAAAGAGATTCGTAAGCTCATCGGTCGCAAAAGCAATGTTCGATGCCCTTTTGTTGGGCCAGTCGGTAAGCAGCCTAGACGTCTTAAGGCGGTCCCCGTTATGATATATGGGACTGAGACTGAAGCTTTGCTCGACTCTGGAGCTGTTCCAAACCTTATGTCAACCAAGCTGTGTGACAGGCTAGCACTGGAACCCAAGCATACGACGAAGAAGATAACTGTTGCCAATGGACAGAGCGCCGTGTGCAGAGGAATACTATACGATATCCCTATATCCTTCAGGGGCGTCTCCGTTCCATTAGACTTTCTTGTTATTGATGGTCCGCCATTCGACATCATTGTGGGTTGTCCAACACTTGAATCGTTACAAGCCTGCCTTGACCTCGGAAATCAGCACGTGAAGATGAATATTGATGGAAAAAGAGTAACACTTGGCTTTGACTATGCTCGCGTCGAGAGTTCAGACGAAGAGGGTTTCCAGACGGATAGCGACGACTTCACTTCAGATTCTGACGCCGCTATTGACTCTGATACTGTTTCTGAAAATGACGAACAACTCGTGGTTGCTCTAACAGAAAAGAACCATGGCGAGACTCCCGAAATGATCCCGCAATTGGACATCACTACCGATGAGCAGCACGAGAAGTTACTCTTTTCAAAACTCTCGCACATTTCAGAGGATGAAAGAGACGAATTGGTTTCTTTTCTGAAGGACTCGAATGTAATCGCTTGGTCATTGAAAGACTTTCGCCCAGCCGATGTGCCTGTTTCTCACTCTTTCGAGTTGACAGTTGACAAACCAATCTACTTCAGAGCAAGGAGGATGTCGCCGAAGCACAACGAGTTCGTACGCAAGGAGATTGATCTTCTTCTCGAAGCTGGTATCATTACCCCTTTAGCCTCTGCTTGGTCGTTTCCAATTTTCATTGCCTCGAAGAAAGATGGAAGCGCAAGGTTTTGTGTCGATTACAGAGAGCTGAACAGAGTCATGAAAGCTGACCGCTGGCCTTTGCCACGCATGGAAGAGATCTTTGACGAACTTGGAGGTTGCTGTGTCTTCACTACGCTCGACCTGTTCTCTGGATACTGGCAAGTCAAGATGTCTGAGGATTGCAAAGAGATGACGACCTTTGTGTGCAGATACGGAACTTTCATGTTCGAAGTCATGCCATTTGGTCTCATGAATGCCCCTTCCACCTTTCAACGGATGATGGATCATGTGCTAAGAGGACTTCCATTCGTTCGGGTTTACATTGATGACGTTGTCATATTCTCAAGAAGCCTGAGAGAGCACGTGATTCACTTGAAGGCTGTGATTGGTCGGATTGCGAAGCATGGATTGAAGCTCAAACTGTCCAAATGTTTCTTTGCACTATCGGAGGTGTCTCTTCTAGGCCATGTCATCAACGGAGATGGAGTGCACGTGGACCAGGAGAAGATTGCTAAGATCCAGGATGCCCCAATTCCTGCCACCACTACGGAACTACGATCTTTTCTGGGACTAGCCGGATACTATCGAAGGTTCATCAGAAACTTTGCTGAGACCTCCGCCGTGCTTCACAGTGCTACTCGGGGAATAAGAAGCTGAGTTGGACCGGAGAGATGCTAGAAGCTTTCCACGGTCTGAAAAAAAAAGATGACTGAGCCTCCGGTACTTTCATTTCCAAACTTCGAGCAGCCTTTCATTGTGGAAACGGACGCCTCTAGTGTTTTCACTCGGCGCAGTTCTCTCTCAGAAAGAGGAAGATGGGAAGATACATCCTCTGCAGTTTGCCAGTCGTACTATGAACCGCTGCGGAAAAAGAACTACTCGGCATGTGAAAGAGAAGCATTGGCAGTTATCTTTGCTCTCAAGAAGTTCAGATTGTATCTACTCTCGTCTGTTCCATTCAAGTTAAATCACGGACCATATGGCTTTACGATATGCATTTCAGAAGCGCGATATACATGGACGCTTAGCTCGCTGGCTAGACTTTCTGGCCGAGTATGACTTTGAAATAGTGTATCGCGCAGGCAAGGAGAATGGCGCAGCAGATTATCTGTCAAGGATAGTTCACGGAGACGAGGTCGAGCCGTTAGAAGATGAAGGCGACCTTGCTTGTATGGCTGTTGAGCCTGACGACTTCTCCGGTCTTGAACCATACTACGCAACATTGCGCGCTTCTTGTGTGGTCTGCCTTACAGATGAGACTGATGCACGTCTCCGCCAAGCAATCCGACGAAATGCGAAGAAATTCCTGGTCTGGGAAGGAAAATTGTTCAGAAGGATGCCAAACGCACTGCGAGTTGTTCCTGTTATTGGTCGGCGACAGATCATTATCAAGTCATTTCATGATGAGATTGGACACTGGGATTTGAAGACTACAAGGAAGTTCATCACTGAGAGATACTGGTGGCCCACTATGCATGAAGATATCGGCAACTACGTCAAGAGTTGTGACGAATGCCAGAGACTCGCACCACTACCAAGGTATTACAGCAACCTTCGGACTCCCATTTCCTCTCTCTTTGACGTCTTCTCGATTGATTTTGCAGGTCCTCTTCCGACTACCGAATCGGAAACCGTTTCATTCTGGTTTGTGTTGAGCATTTGACTGGTTGGCCACTTGCCGTAGCGACAAAATGGTCTACGTCACAGGAGGTCATAGACTTCGTGAGAAAAGAGATCATTGCCGTGTTTGGTTTCCCTCGTATCGTGGTGTCGGACAATGCTACATGCTTCACTTCTAAGTCGCTCGTCTCATTCATGGAGGACCATGGTATCAAATGGAAAACGGTCTTGGCGTACGCCCCCATGTCCAATGGCCGAGCTGAAAGGATGGTTGGTACTCTGAAAAGAGCAATAGGAAAGAAAGCTCTGGATAATCGTTCAAGTTGGGACGAACACCTGCCTTCGGTTCTGTACGGATACCGGCGCAGACATCTTGCCAGTGGGATCTCTCCGTTCGAGTTGCTTTACGGCGTGAAACCACGTATGACCTCCGATGAAGGTGGTGTCGTGGCACGAGTTGGGGACTCCTCCGACCGGTTCCGCTCAGTGGAGCTGCTCGCATCAAGGAATCATAGAGCTAAACGTTCTGCTCTGAGGCCTTTGAAGGAAGTCGATGCAGTCTCCATTACGAAGTTTGAAGTCGGTGATCTGGTCCTTGTGGCTCGTGGAAAGGCCTGAACACTACCGTGAAATGGCCTGCTTTTTCCTCTAAGTACTTTGGCCCATGTCGTGTGGTGAGGGCTCACCATCCAAGGTACACGTTGGTTTCTCCACACAACCGGTACACTCGCCATGGGATACACGCCCGTCGTTTGAAGAAGTATATTGCGCGCCGATGGAAGGTTAGGTTTTCAGGTTGCCGCGGCGTGGCAACCCTTGAGGTTGGGGTTGTGTCGGTCGCGAATGTTGCGGAATGTGCCAGACATTGCTGGAACACACGTGTAGAATGTTCCAGTAGTGTCTAGCACATTGCACGCTTTGTTGGCCCAGCAAAGACTACAGTATTTTAGTGATGCTGGCGCAAATTGTCGCTTTATTATTGGTTAGTGTGCAGCTCCAGAGGTCTCTAGAAGCCAATGGAGTAACCTAGACGCACACATGAGTAACTAGCAAGTAGAAATGCGTATTTGGCTCGTTTTAGTGCCTCTAAACACTATAAAAGAGGTTCTGAGCTTCGGACTTCGGTCTGAACTCACCTCAACAATCGACCAACATCTAAGCCCCACCCCCTATCAACCTTCAGCCACTTCAACTATCATCAACAACCAGTGAGGCGTTCGCCACTGGATAAAGGGCTTCTAGTGAGCGTGTGCCGCTAGTTGTCCAATAGGGTGGGGAAGTACCGTCGCTAAGACCGGTTGAAGCGCCTTAGGCGTGGACGGGAGACGGGTAGTGTGTACCAAAGGTGTTTCTGTCGTCTGTGAGCCCCACCGGAGCTTTGCTCGGATAACGGTGTCGGTCGAAAGACCTGGTGATTTCCGGACGGAAGTACTTGAGGGAAGCTATCCGCAGGCGACGTGCCGTGCAACCTTTCCTGCAAAGGGCCAGCTTGGGTATAGAGTGAAAGCATATCCCGCTGTTAGTAGCTCTCCTCGGGAAGCCCTGTAAGGATTGTATGCGCCTGCTTCTGGTTAGTGCAGAGGTAGGTAGGCTGCAGAATCCACTTCACATCCGGAGTGTCTGACCGGAAGCCGAGGGTCTGACCCTTAGTGATCCTTGACATAATTCTTGGGTTGCGCGCCGTTTCAAACAAAGAAGTTAAGAAGTTTTATTGGGGATTGAGCCTCTTGCTCTCCTTAGTGTTGTTTTTATTTCATCG